>CM065117.1:48184814-48219814 GCA_033026305.1 Cirrhinus molitorella
ACAGATAGATAGATAGATAGATAGATAGATAGATAGATAGATAGATAGATAGATAGAGGAATAGATTGACGGATGGATGGATAGATGGATAGACAGAGGGATAGATGATAGATAGACAGACAGAGGGATAGGTTGATGGATGGACGGATGGATGGAAGGGCGGATAGATAGATAGACAGACAGAGGGACAGACAGATAGATAGATAGATAGATAGATAGATAGATAGATAGATAGATAGACAGACAGAGGGATGGACAGACAGATAGACAGGAATAGATTGATGGATGGATGGATAGATGGATGGATGATGGATAGATGGATGGACGGCAGATGGATAGATAGATAGATAGATAGATAGATAGATAGATAGATAGATAGACAGATAAACAGATGGATGGATGGACTGATGGGTAGACAGATAGATAGACAGACAGACAGACATGTGGAGGGATGGATGGACGGACGGACGGACGGACGGACAGATAGATAGAAGTGCTCTTGTTGTGTGGTCATGTGTTGTTGTGTGTAGCGCGGTTGTGTTTTGTTGTGGAGTCACTCCTGGTGGGAGGGGGTCTTTGGTGGCGGTAGTTTGCGGTGCCATTTGCCTCCTTCTTGAAACCTTGGCTCCATCCCATTCCCTAATGGGATTAAAGGGTGGATGATGAAAGCGCGAAAGAAACGGAGGAAGAGGAGGGAATAGCAGTCTGCGTGGCAGAGAGGGTGAAAAGCAGGGCTTTGGCTGGGAGCACGGTGCCCGCGTCTGGGTTACAGGGAGGCTCTGGAAGTTGGCAGACTGTCCCGGGCAGCTGGGGGCCCTGTTTGGCTGGAGGAGACAAGACCCCCTCACCCCTCCACTCGCCAATCGCGGGGATGAGCACAATGCAAATGAGAGCGTGACATGACCTATTAAGAACTACTGCAGTTTGTTCACGTTAGGGTTGTGCTGATACAAAAATGTATCGATACTGGATTTTTTTTCCTTATTGCACATACATTAGATGTAAATATGTTTTATTTGTTTACCTTGTGCTTTCACATAATTTCCTACAGTTTGAATAACGTCTAAGCAGGTCGTCTAATGCTCAAAATCTGTTCAGTTGAAGCAATCTCTGGCAAATTTATGCACAATACCTAGTTGGCAATAGTCATCTCTATGTTAAGAGTTTTGGGGCTCTGTTGGCAATTTGTATAAAAAATTGTTTCATCATCCATGATGAATTATAGGCAATTAAGAGGCTTTTTCACTCTGAGAGCATGTTTGTGTCTGCATAATGTGGAGTTTGTGCTTAAAAGAGATATATTTATTTTAAATGTGGTGCAGAAATCTAAATTATGTGTTTATGAATTTATATTATACATAAATAAATACATTAATGTTATTTATAAACAGTTTTTTTTTTCAAAAGGGGTTGTTGTAGTACTTTATAAACTGATGCACACATTTTTGCACATGTATTGTTTTTATATAAAGTGAACAATTACTACAATAATTACTACATAATTACAATTATATATATATTTTTAATTATTTTTACCAGTGAGGACGTCCTGTGGGATCCCGTCAAGGGTGGTTTTGTCAGATATAACTCTGTTCTGGTATCAGTTTTGAAAAAAGCCACAGTTTTCCTAAACTGATTTCCATCATTTCCATCTCATGTCATTCATTGTTTTCCTGTGTGTCAGTCTCGCTCTTTACTAATATACTACAAGCACTTGTACTGGCATGTATCGCTGACCTCTCTCTCTGTTTCTCTGTGTCTGTCAGCAGGAAGTCCCCGTGCCTCAGCTTCCTCCCTGCACTTCCCCTCACCCTCCATCATCCAGCAGTCCAGCCCGTACTTCACCCACCCCACCATCCGATACCACCACCACCCGGGACAGGACCCGCTCAAGGAGTTCGTGCAGTTCGTGTGCGCCGACGGATCGGGACAGGCTAGTGGTCAGGTAAGAGGAAGTGCTCTCGTTCGGGAAATGATGATCTGACTCTGGGGTCAGTAATTGCTGCTGTACATGTACAACTTGCTTTGGGTTGATGTTTTTAGGATGTTTTCTCAGACTGGTTTATAGTGAATACTGAGAATGGCATCCTATCATACCAATTTTACTGCGAAACGTAAGCATATTTTTAGTATGCATAGAATTCGGCAGTGTGCAACAGAGAACACTGTATGGAATAGAACTTAACCCAAGTCCTAACCACTGGAAGAAAAAAAAAATGAAAAAACAGATTATTTAATTATTTAATGATTGGTGTAACCTCAGACTTTTTAGCCTTTTCCGATGCAAACAAATGTGTGCGTTCCTTGTCTTTGAGGCCGATTGATCGGCCACTGTTATGTATCTTGTGCTTGTCTAGACGATCTTGAGTTAATCTCTCCTTCTCTGTCCACTTCCACGATAAAAACCCATCTGCGCAACAGCTGACGACCTCTGCGCATTTCAGCGTAGCGCGCATCCCCTCCTCAGTTCTGCTTGTGCCATTTTTCAGCGTCGTCAACGTGGCTTGGTTTTTTTTTTTGCGCCCTGGTTTTGATTTGACATCATTCCATGGACCAAAACTCACCTCACCATTCAAGCGTCCATTTCTTCTTTTTTTTTCTTCACCTTCTGCCTAAAGTCCTCCATTTTAGTTTTTCCAGCTCCTCCACTGCTCCTGTCTGTGCCTGTGGTGAAGTCAACACACAAACATGCACACAAACAAACACAAACACCCCCCTTCATAAACAAAAGCAAACAGACATCCACCATCCTTTTGGTTGTTTCCCTCTCAACACTCTCCACTACCAGCCACCCCCCATTCCTTTTTTTTTTCGGAGCGAACCTGCGTTGTTTTTTTTATTTGCGGGGTGTCAGGCGTGTCCGTACTCCTCACCCTGTTTGTGTCATCTGCAGCCGAACGGGAGCGGCCAGAGCAAAATGCCGGGCTCCTTCTTGCTGCCTCCACCCCCCCCTGTGGCGCGTCCAGTGCCCCTCCCAATGCCAGACTCTAAACCCAGCAGCACGCCCCCCGATGGCGGACTCACCTCACCCACATCTCCGTGTAAGTGACCCGACCCCCCATTCCACCAAACCCCACGAAGATCCCCAGTCGTCTAGTCACAGCTGGACCGCTTTTTGCCATTTAATTTGTGTTCCTTAAGTTAACATGAGATGCTCGTTATTCGCAATTATCGTGATAGTGCAAACTGGCGGGTCAGAGCTAGTCCTTTCTACTTTTATTTTACTCTTTCAGTTTGAATGAAACCAATGCAACAAGTTTTTTTTTACTGATCCTAGATTTGAGGCAGCAGTTTTAGTGGTTTGACAGGTTAACAGCTATAAAATGTCACTAAAGTGCAGAGCCCATAAAGGGACATGGTGATGGTGGAAATCAAGATGGGAGGAAAAATTATTTTTCAGTGTTTTTGCATTGAGTGATGAACGTTTTGTTCCTCAGAGAAGCATTTGTTCGCAACACGTTTTCATTCCCCTGAGAAAGTTTGCATTCACTTGGAAAACATTTGCACTCTCTCAAAAAACTTTTTCATTCCCCTGAGAAATGCTGACAAAATTTCTCAGTGGAACGAAAAAGAGTTCACAGGGAAATAATACTTTTGTGAGTGAATGCTAAATTTCTCAGGGGAACGCAATACCTAATGCAGGAGAATGCAAAAATTACGCAAGCGAAAGCAAAAGTTTCCCAAGAGAACAGAAATTTTGCATTGGGGGAAAAGCACTTTTGCGAGCAAACAAAATTTCTCAGGGAAATACAATACTAATGCAAGAGAACGCAAAAATGTCGCAAGCGAATGCAAAAGTTTGCCAAGCGAGCGCAAAGTTTCAGAGGGGAATAATACTTTTGCGAGCGAACAAAAGTATTATTCCTGAATAAGAATGCAAAAATTTTGCAAGCAAAAGTTTTCTTACGTGAACACAAAGTTTCACAGAGCGAATGCAAAATTTCTCAGGGGAATGCAATACTAATGCAGGAGAATGCAAAAATTTTGCAGGTGAACGCAAAAGTTTCCCAAGCGAGCGCAAAGTTTCAGAGGGGAATAATAACAAAATGTCTTAGGGGAACGCAATACTAATGCAAGAGAGTGCACAAAATTAGCAAGCTACCGCAAAGTTTCACAGAGGAATAATACTTCTGCAAGCGGCATACTAATGAAAGAAAGCGCAAAAAAAATGCAAGTGAGCACAAAAGTTTCCCAAGTGAGCACAAAGCTTCACAGGGGAATAATACTTTAATACTACAAGGGAATGCAAAATTTCTCAGGGGAACACAATACTAAAACCGTGTCCTAACTACACGCGACGCCACAGCATGCGATCTTTTCCATGTCAGTCGGAGTTTTTGTCCTAATTAGCCACAACGGCGACACGCGGAATTTCTATTTTAGAAACTGTTTCTATTTCCGCAACGTCAGGTACTGATTATGTGCTTTATTCAAAGTTAAATGTGAGTTTGAATTTCATTTTGTGTGACCTTTATAGCCATTCTGAAAGCAACAACAGATAGTTTACCTCAGATCTGGAAAATGAATGAAAGCAAAGATGTACGTTCAAACTGTGAACTCAGTGCGAACCAATAAGTGTATTCCATAACAAAGACGTATGTACATTTAATAGTGTTAAAAGTTTTAATATTTATGAATTGTATTAGAAACTTATCCATTTCGTTGCGAGTGCAGTATGCTTCCAGGGAGAGCCCGCCCACACACACTTCTGATTGACTGTGATATTTGATCGATTCTGTCGCGTCGCGTTGTCACGTCGCGTCTGGTGTGGACACCCAAACTGTTTTCGCTGGAATCTTGTCGCGTTGCATGTAGTTAGGACACGGTGTAATGCAAGAGAACACAAAAAAAATCACAGGGGAATAATACTTTTGCGAGAGAAAGCAAAATTTCTCAGGTGAACGCAATGCAGAAAAAATTAGCGAACAAACTTTTGCAAGGGGACGCACATTTTTTAAGCGAACACAAAGTTGCTTTATGTTGTGAGAAACGCAATAGTTTTGCAAAAGAACTACATTTTTTGGAGGGAGCGCAGTACTGTGGCAAAAGAAAGGAAAACTTTAGTGAGCAAATGCTAAATTTCTTGGGAAAACGCAAATGTTTTGCAAGCGAATGCAGTACTTTTGTAAGAGAACGCAAAAATTTGCGAGTAAATGGTTTTCCTGGGGGAAAGCAATACCATGCAATACTTTTCCAAGGGAATTGGAACAATACATTTGCAAGTGAATGTACAATTTCTTGGGGGAACACAATACATTTGAGACAAATGCAAAATTTCTTGGGGGAACACAATAATTTTGCAAATGAACGCAAAGTTTCTCCGGAAAAACAATACATTTGCAAGCGATGCAATACATTTGGGAGCATGCAAAAGTTTCTCAGGGAACACAATAATTTTGCAAGGGCATCCAAAGGTTTTGTAAACGCGAAATGATTGAAAATGTTTCCTCCCATCTCAGATTTTTTCAATGACTGTGTCCTCTTGGGGTCTCTGTTTTGAAGGGTGCAAATTTAGGGCAGTTAAAGTGGACTCCAAAATACCTTTTAAAATGCATTTCATTTGACCTCATAATTTTGTGGCAGTTCTGGCACTAAAGTTAAAAAGGAAAAGTCTATATCTACCTAACTGAAAAGACCAGCTAAGACCGTTTTGAACTTTTATTATGGTCCAGATTGGTTTGTGCTGGTCAAAGTGTTTTGCATCCCTGACTTGATGTGAAAGGGCCTTTACACTCCCGAATGCAACATCCAGAAACCCATGCTTTGTAATTTTCCGTTGGTTTCATTTGAGTTTGTTTTGGTTACGTTCACATTGCTGGTTAGCTTTTGGCCTGTGGAAATGTGGTAGTTGAGCTCCAGTGCTGGTCTAAAGGTCAGTTCGTCCAGTACACGAACCAAATTTGGGCCGTTCAGAAAGGAGGTGGCGTATCGGGGTGGATAATCAGACATACTGTAAAATGTTCACTCACCACAGACGGGGCACTGGACGGAGCACTTGCATTTCTTTTCCTCTTTTCTCTCATGTTTCTTATTTTTGTTTTTCGTTCCTTTTCATTGTGTTTTTCAGTTGTTTTTTATGTTGTTTGTGTGTGTCTTTTTATGTGTTTATATGTCGCTGATTCTCCGAAATGCACTTAACACACTTGCTCACAAATGGAGAGAGTTTTAACCTATGTTACAGCATTAAGCATATAGAGTTCATGTATTACGAGTTTATCACAGTTAATGGGGGTTGATAGGGGTAAAGATACAAAACAAATGGCCTGAAACCCCTTAGCCATTAAAAAATACACATGGCCTTTTGTGGCTGATTTAGTTTTTCTTTTATATAATGGCCATAACAACAATATGAATAAAAGATGCAAACAGTAAATAATTAATAACAGTGATCAGATTTATTCTGCCAGACCACAAAACCAGTCTTTAGTAGAATGGGTATATTTGTAGCAATAGCCAAAAATTCATTGTATGGGTCAAAAATATTTTTCTGTTATGTCAAAAATCATTAGGATATTAAGTAAAGATCATGTTCCATGAAGAAATTTAGTAAATTTCCTACTATAAATATATCCAACTTAATTTTTGATTAGCATAGCTAAGAACTTCATTTAGACAACTTTAAAGGTGATTTTCATAATATTTCGATTTTTTTGCACCCACAGATTCTTGAATTTCAAATGGTTGTATCTCAGATATTGTCCTATCCAAACAAACTAAACATCAATATTCAGCTGATGTAGAAATCTCAGTTTTGAAAAATTGACCGTTATGACTGTTTTTGTGGTCCAGGGTCACATATATTTCATTAAATGAACTATACATGTTTTATGGTTGCAAACCACAGTCAAAGGTGTAGAGCTCAGTATAGAATTAAACTCTATATTAATATGGAGCTTATTTTCATTAATGTAGAATTCAATTCTGTGATTACAGCCATTTATATATTAGTGTTTATATATTGTATATTTATAATATAGAATTCAATTTGATATTAATGTAGAATATAGATAGCTAGATCGATTTAAATTCTATATTAATATGGAGTTTTTTGCATAAATGTAGAATTCAGTTCTGTGATTACAGACGTTTATACATTATATATTTATAGTTCAATTCTGTATAAATGTACAATTCAATTCTATGTTAATGTAGAATATAGTAAGATATTTCAATTCAATATTAATAGTTTGTTTGCATTAATGTAGAATTCAGTTCTGTGATTACTGCTGTTTATATTTTGTTGTTTATATATAATATAATATAGAATTCTATATTAATGTAGAATCTAGATCGATTGATTTAAATTCTATATTAATTTAGAATCCATTTGCTATAATGTGTAATTTAATCCACAGGAGTCCATATACTGGTGTTTATATTTTATATAATTCAATTTTATATTAAATAAAATTGATTTGCATGATTATAAAATTCAAGTCTGTGATCACAGGCGTTTATATATTTGAAGAGTTCAGATGCAAAACCCCCTAAGAGCCATCTCTGATACTGATGAGTAATTGCTCTCAACACATATTATACGTCTATCAAATACTTTTACTACAAACTTGCTAAAATCCCAGCCTCAGGCCAATCCAAAGTACTGGTGCTTATGTAAAAACCTATACATCGGAGCCTGATAAAAAGACATTTTTTTAAAGAAAGACATCAGATGGATTTTTGCATCTGAACTCTTCATTTACAATATAGTATTTAATTCTGTATTAATATAGAATTGATTTGCATTAATATATTCACAGGTTTATATGTTGCCATTAATATTTTATGTATTCTATATAATATAGAACTATCTCCATTAACATAGAATTTAATGAACAAAACAGCTTCTCGTATCTTTGTTGCCTTTTTGAACTTTTTTCTGATTGAAACGTTTGCTGATTGAAAGCGCTAACAGCAAACTAGAACAAGTACGACTCTTTGTGTTTGATTTTTCCATGTTTCTACACACATGCTGATTTATGTTAGATCTCCATATTTGATGAACAGTTACACCATGGAGTCCATCAAAGAAATCTGAAACCAAACAAAAAAACTGCCCTAAATTTGAAAATGACTTCAAACACCTTTCTAATCTATTGATCTTCAACCATGTGAACCAAGAACAATCGCATAATGTATCTTGGGTGATCAATTCTTACATTATTTTTGTTTGTTGTTTGCCAACAGTACATTTAGTGCAAGACATTTTTAGCTTTCTCTATATATTTAATGAAATTTACACACAATATCGGTCAATTTGCCTTTCCAGAATGCTAAATGATTCGGCTATCATTGAATATACAGAGTGAATTTAGTTGATTTTTAAATATACAATTACATAAATGGTGCTTTTTATTTATATTTTCTGTCTCTCTCTCTTTCCCAGCATACTCCACGCCAGGCTCCACAGCTCCCAACAGGTTTGTCAGCATCGGATCACGGGACAACAACTTTCTGAACATACCCCAGCAGACGCAGGTGATTCTCACTCTGTCACATTCAAAGCAAACATTTGAGCGTTTCAAATCATGCATCTTCGCATGTTAGCCCGCTCCTCCTCTCCTGTGTTTCCCCGTTTCCCATGATGCTCTCTGCTATGCGGTGTCAGGCCCATCTGGAGCAGGTCTGCGATAACTCGAGCTGATCGGTGCGGTGTAGTTGATTTGAGCGTTGCGAATGTGCGGCCGCCACACTGCGCCTCCTCCATCACCCAGTACACTTTAGTCATTAATGTGTAAAGCACACCCGCCCCGGGCCGGCTCCCTGCTCCTCAACACATGGTGACCATCTGAAACCGCTAACTCACCCGCTCTCACCTCCTCCCTCTGCTGGTCGGCCTCTCTGGATTTGACCATTTATTTCCCTCTCTTTCTTAACGCTTAACCTTTCCTCATTTCTACCTTCTTGAACTCGTTTCTCGACCCGCTATCACCCTCTGCTGGTGACTTCTGCGTCTCTGCGTCTTCTCTCCCGCCGTGACTCCTTGGCAGTGACTTCGCTTTGTCTGATTTCGCACATTTTCCAGTGGGTTCACCCTAAATTTTAGAAGGCAGAGGAAGCAGTTTTTTGGTCCGTTTAGAGATAAATGACCTGAGTGTGCAAAATAGCAGTCGGTGTCATGAGTAAACGTTTTGCAAAGATTCATTATTTACAGTTGAGCTTAATTGTTTTTTTTGTGCTTTTTTTAAATAATGCATTAGTTGTAATTCATTGTAATACAAGCATTGATAAATGACAATTGCGAGAGGCAGTAGTGTTATTATTACACAACAGTAAACTATTTCTTTTATTTTATTCTTTTTTAACATTTGTATTAAGAAAATATGTATTGAGAAAGTGCATTAATAATTGTAATTCAGTGTGTTACAAATATTGATAAATGATAAATGCAAGCAGCAGTGAGGCAGTAGTGGAAGTAAGTTGCTAAGTTGTTATAATTAGTACACAACAACAGTGCAATATTTATTTATTTTATTAGTATGTTTTTATTTGAGCAAAAATTACATTAGTGAAAAGATCCTGCAAATGCTTATTATTTTATTTGATGTGAAAATGTGCATTAAGAAAGTACTTTAATAATTGTAAAAATCACTGAGCAAAAATGAAAGTGAAGTTAATGAAGAGAAAAGATCCTGCCGTTTTTAATATTTATTTTATTAAAGAAATTGTGCAATTGGAATATATATATATATATATATATATATATATATATATATATATATATATATATATATATATTTAAATCACCAAAACACCAATTCCGTCAAAAGACCCTGAGCAAAAATTATGTTTGTGAAAAGAAAAGGTTTTATTTTATTATACATTTTTTAATGTATTAATATAAAAGTTTTTTGTTATATAATATAATAGTTTTTTTTTTAATAAATAAATAATCAAAACACTAGTTTTGCTAAAAGACTGAGCAAAAAAATATATGTTTGTGAAAAGGTTTTATTTTATATATATATATATATATATATATATATATATATATATATATATATATATGTATGTATGTATATGTATATGTTTTTTTTTTTTTTTAGAAAATGTGCAATGGGGAAATGCATTAACAATTATGAAAAACAAATCACTAAAACAAGTTTTGTCAAAAGACATAAATAACTTTGGTGAGAGAAAGGTTTTATTTTATTTTTAAAGAAAATGTGCAATGGGAAAGTGCATGAATAATTATAAAAAATAACCAAAAGGTGTTATTTTATTTATTTATAAAAAAAAAAAAAAGTGTAATTCAAATATAAAAAAGTTTAAAGAGAAAAGGTTGTATTTTATATGTTTAAAGTGATTATTTATTTTTAAGAAAATGTGCAGTGGGAAAATGCATTATTAATTCTAAAAAAAAAAAAAAAAAAAAAAAAAAAAAATCACCAAAACACTAGTTTCATCAAAAGACCCTAAGCAAAAATGGCATTTGTGAAAGAAAAGAATTTATTTTATTATTTTTAAGAAAACGAGCAATGGTAAAATGCAATAATAATTATAAAAAAAAAAAAATCACTAAAATGCCAGTTTTGTCAAAAGACACTGAGTAAAAATATTGCATGTGAAGAGAAAAGTTATTTGATTTGATTTGATTTTGAGAAGATGCAGAAATATTTGTAAAAACCACCAAAATACCAGTTTGGTCAGAGGGCACTAAGCAAAAATGACATTAGTGAAGAGAAAAGATCCCGCAGTGTTTGGAACACACAGATGCAGACTCAGCATCTAATGTAGTGACATTGAAACATTTTTAACTGTGCCCCACTGTATGTCCATACGGAGAAGTTTTCTCAGCACCATGCCATTCCCAGTCAGAGGATCGAGTGAGGAACTGCAGAAATGTGAGACAGGAACGGAGAGAAGAGAGGCAAAGTTGAAGCACGGCCCCTACGCTGAAAAGTCACGTCCCAACTGTCTGGTTGCCCACAGCAACGAGACATGATGTCACAGGCAGTTGAAGTTGAACTTGAGGGTGGGGGGGCAGAGTTGGTCACTGCCAAGGATTACGGGGGGAAGATGGGATTGCGAGAGGGAGGAGTACAGCTTACAGGGGAAGAGTTACTTGGCCCAAGTGGCTGTTGGGCTCGAGCCCGGGGCGAGCGGCAGGGGGAGAATAGATGGGACGTGCCGGGGGTGTTTGCGTGACCTGCAAGAGTCAACCAGAACAAAAGTTACCCGTCGCCCCTCCTAACGCAGCCTCTCAGCCAAAGTGTTTCCAGGATTTGACTTCGAGAGAGTTTTGTAAAACCAATCAGGAGTAACAATCCCGCTCTCATTTGAATGCGGAGCCCCGCTCTCGCTATCGTCCCGACCGCCGCGTCACATTCATATACAAACATTCAAGCACTTCCTGACTTTTTGTCTTTTACTAGTCAGTGCAGGGGTGTTTCAGTAAATATCCTCTTGTGCAAGTACATTGTTCTCAGAAGGCCAGATATGTGAGCGGATTGGAGAATATTTATTATATTAGGGATTTCAATATTTGGAACATTTGGGTATTCTATTTTAACATTTATATTTAAATTAGAATTAATATCAAATATATGTAATTGTAGATGTTATTTTACATGTATATAAATCTAAAATAAATATTTTTATTATATATATATAAATATTAGTTTATATAAACATTTTCGTATAATTGTTAACGGTAAATATGTTGACAGTTTAGGCACTAATACATACATGATTTTTGAATAGTATGTAACATTTTACATCATTTAATTTTTTTTTATGTTTGGACATTTATATTAAAATAAAATGTAAATATATATTATATCAATGGATTACTTGTATTACAATGTATTTTTTATAGAAAATTGTAATTTTATGTAAATATAAATAAAATGATCAAATTAGAGATTTTTTAATTTGTATGATATGATATGATATTATGTAAAATAATATTAATTATATAAGTATTATAATTTTGATAATTGTCAACATATTTAATATATACATATGCATTTTATTACATATACTGTAATAACTCACATATATAATATTGAATATCAAATATATTATATAATATATATTATACATAAATATTAATTTCAGTTTTGGGCACAATTTACATTAAAAGCAATTGAAATATATAAATGTACTATAAATATTATTTTATATAGACAATTATGATTGAATATAATTAAACGTATGTATTTAAATGTATTTAATATAATTTTTAATATACATATATAATATACTTTTTGAATATTTAATATATATTATATAATATATTTTATACATATTCATTTAATATTTTAAAAAATAGTTTTTTATATTAAAATACAGTCATATAATTATATAATAATAATAATATATACATATCAGATATTATTTTATATATAAAATCATAATTTAATAGAATTCAAATTATAATTTTCAATTTACATTGTTATATAAATGTAAAACATGTTAGCACAATATGTATTAAAAAATAAATATATATGAATGTATTCTTTTCCGGATATTATTTTTATATAAATGTTCATATTAATACAATATTTATTTTTAGAATAGAAATATGTGACCCTGGACCACAAAACCAGTCATAAGTTGCACAGATATATTTGTAGCAATGACCAACAATACCTTGTGTGCTTCAAAATTATCGATTTTTCTTTTATGCCAAAACTCATTAGGATATTAAGTAAAGATCATGTTCCATGATAATATTTTGTAAATATCCTACCATAAATATATCAAAACTTAATTTTGAATTAGTAAAATACATTGCTAACTTGGACTTTTTTTGCATCCTCAGATTCCAGTTTTTCAAATAGTTGTATCTCGGCCAAATATTGTCCTATCCTTATAAATCCATCCATGCAAATATAAAGCACAGTAGTACAGAGCATCTTTCCTCTAAAAGATTTAGTCTGTGATATGTGAACTAAGGTCTGTGTTGTGCTATTGCTCTTACTGTGTGGTTTATAGCATTTTTATAGGCTCTTTAGCAGAGTTGGACTGCTGTACTGACAACCAGAATGTGTTTATAATAAACAATCAAATGTGTAGAGATGAATATCTGACTCATGTAAATCTGCTGCCCTTTTGGTTGTTTTGGCGTGACGTCACAACGGTTAAATGACTTTTCTATTTAAAACTACCAGTTTGAAAACAATGTGAAGTGTTTTTATTGGGAAACACGGTTTAATTCCAGCATGACGTGAACGCACTATAAACTTAGTGTAAATACTTCTCCGTCCGCTGGCGTTATCAGTGCGATATCTGAACTTTACGAGCTGAACTCCTGAGATGCATTACCAGAGCGTCTGCTGATGTTGATAGAGTCAGTGTGATGGTATGTCGAGATGCGTCAGAGATTCACTGACATGACATTCCCAGAAGGGAGGTTTGCTGGTTTAGTTCAGGTCAGGCTGTGTTGTAAAGGCACATATGGTAAGCAGGGCAGACTGAACGCTTCAGCTTCTGAAGCGCTCTGAAAAATACGAAGATTTGTGAGAGTCAAGCCTGACCTCTAGTGGTCAACATCCAGATCAGTCTTAAAGTTTACATACTTTTGAACTCAAGCATCAAGAATATAGTGATTGTAACACTAACTTTAAATAATAATAATAATAATAATAATAATAATAATAATAATAATAATAATAATAATAATAATAATAAATAAATAAATAAATAAATACATATATATATATATGTGTGTGTGTGTGTGTGTGTGTGAGAGAGAGAGAGAGAGAGGGTTCCAGAGATTATATTTATACATAAATGAAATTACTTAAAATTTAAATGTATTTATTTTATTACATTTATAAAAAAAAAGCCCTAACCAAATTATTAATTATAATAGCTTTATATAACAATAAATCTGTTATATTTTATACATTAATAAAAAAAAAGTAATTAAAAATATATCAATATAATTCTAAAAATTACTTAAATATAAAATTCATTTCTTTTATTAATTAAAAATATATATAAATATAATTCTAAAAATTACTTAAATATAATATTCACTTCTTTTATTAATTTTATAACAAATTTACTATAGTATTAATTATAGCTTTATGTAACATTAAATGTTTAATTTAGTTATAACAAATTAATAAAAAATATTATAAAGTATAAATAATAAAGTAATACGTTTCACAATAAATTAAAATGTAAACGTTATTAAAAGCATAAAAACTATAGACAAATTATTAAATTATAGGTTTATGTAATAATAAAATACGCTTGACTTAATTTTAATAACTTAAATGTAAAAGCTATGTTATTAAATGTATAAAAAAATATTAGTTATAGGTTTGTGTGACAATACTTTTAACTTAAATGTAATAAATGTAAAATTATTTATATTTTATTAAATGTATACAAATTATCTCACAATTATTAAATTATAGGTTTGTGGCAGTACATTTCACTTAAATGTAATAACTTTTATTCATATATTTTATTAAATGTATAATAAATTATAAAATGTTCAACAATACATTTCACTTAAATGCAATATAAAATCATTTCTGTTTTTTTAAATGTATAAAAATTATTTAAAATTGTTAAATTATAGGTTTGTGACAGTACATTTCGCTTAAATGTATTAACTTTTATTAAATGTATAATAAATTATAAACAAATGTTGAACAATACATTTCATTAAATGTAATATAAAATTATTTCTATTTTATTAAATTAAATTACATTAAATGTATAATAAATTATAAACCAATGTAGAAATTATTAAAGTTAATGTGACGTTTATTTGAAAATATATTCTAGTTATTACTGTTAATGAGCAATGTTTGATAATTGTAGTTTAGTCCTATGTTCTGTTTACTTTTCAATGATTATTTGAAGGCTTTCAAATGTAATATTTTATGAACGTAAAATAATATGTATATATACATATATATGATTAGGCAGACATATTATGTAAAACGCATATAATTGTACGTTTTTTTATCCTCAGAAAAAAATATCAACTAAAATTCAACAATAAACATTTAAATAAAAAAATCTATATTGGACTTTATTGTAGTAAATAAGTGCAATCTACCTGAATGGATTATTTTATAATAATATGTTTTCACTGATTTGATGTATTTTCAGATTGCACACTAACAGTCCTTTATTCTGTTGTCTTTTTACAGTCATGGTTCCTTTGACGAGGTCCTGCCTGCAACCTGTCGACACAATTTGGAAGTTTTATGACAAAAAAAAAAAAGAAATCCTGTTTGAAAATCCCCTCCGACCCGAAACGCGCCCTAAGAAACATGAGCAGCATATGATTGGGAAACGTTCGACCCTGTATTTGCCAACCGTCAGACGCCCTTCAAGCCCGCTCCTCCACCTCCGACACAGACTTTCAGATCACAGCAGGAGGTGAGGGACCGACACGCACCTACAGCATCTCGCAAGAACCGTCGTCACACAACCAACGGCAACATAGAGGAGGAACAACCCGACGAACACAGACAGAAATTGTTAATAGGAAGAAGGATGTAGTGTACAATGGCTGGGATTATCAACAGTTTCAGTGGTGAGGATTCAGACACAACAAAAACGCAAGATTTTGACAAGTTAAACTTCATTTTTTTTGTTTTCGAAACTCTTAAACATGCTGACGCTCAGCATACAGGCGACACTAAAAGTATTCACATTAGAGCCCCAGACGTTTTGCATTTCTAACTAGCATGCAGTAGAAACGTCTTTATTTCCCTTTTGCGGTCAATTACTAAACTAACTACGAACAGCAGAAGTATTGCACTACAGTAACGCGAAGAACACTAGTTTGACGTGCACTATTGAAAATGGGATCGACGGCGGACATTATTTGCACATTTTATTGCGGAGAAAAACTAACCTGGCACACTAAAGCTACCCAGAGACCCGCTGTCGTTTTCAGGCCTCAAACTCATTTTTTTAATAAAACAAAAGTCCATTTCAGGCGCTTAGTGCCAACTAGACAGCACCAGATTTTAGTTACAACTCCTATAGGACGAATAAAGCCAACCAGCAAACACACATAAGGTGCGGTCACATTTACTACATTTTGTGGGTTAATCTTAAACCTGATGTGATTTTTCAGTTCCACATGAAATTCCTGACCACAATGGATTGTTATTGAAGTGATAGTTCATTCAAAACTTTTTTGAAATTGTCATCATTTACTCAAGTTGTTCCAAACCTGTATTCGTTTAGTTCTTCTGTTGAAAGCACAAGAGAAGATATTTTGAAGAATGTGAGTAACCAAACCTTTAACGATAGCCATTGACTTCCATCATATTTTTTCCCCATACTATGGAAGTCAATAGCTACTGCCAACTCGTTATCATTTTTGGGTAAATTATATCTTTAAAATTACTAGATTTCGCCTGCATGTTACAACATAGCTGCGATTTACAAAAACAAGTGAACAAATTAGCACAACGTGGCCAAAATGTAATTTATGTGGCTACAATTTACTAAAACAAGGAAACTATTTTGTACAACGTAGCAATTTATTAAAAATAGTGAGCGAATTATTACAACATGGCCACGATTTACAAAACATTGTGTCTGAAATTTGTCTAAATTGTCTAAATCCCCGCAAAATTCCAAAAAATGTGACCACACCTTTACAGCCATGTGACGGAGTTACAATTTTTACATTTTTTTAAAGTCCCAAATATTCATGCATTCTATTGTCGTTTCAAACGTTCCCTTTTTTTATTAAAGCCATATTTCTGAACTTTGTTTTAAATAGTTTGTTAAACAAATTTTAAAGTAAAACTTTGAATTAGAAGTATACTTTTTTGTAAGAAAATTTTTCTAGTCCTTTTTTTAGCCCCAGCTAGTCATTTTGTTATTTATAATGACTGTTGTGAATTATTTTCTGCATTGTAGGCATAAAAGTCCCGATTCTTTAGCACTAATAAAGCTGGCCCTAGAGACACGCCCACTTCTGTGTTTTGTTTACGTACCTGTTTACACTCCCAGAAGTCTGTGTTCCAAGAACACGTGACCCCGCTGCGGAGCAAAAGAATGTGTGACATATCATAGCCGTGCTCAGAGGGAGGTGGGCCGCTCAGACCGCTTTTATTAGACGCCACATTTCACCGGGAGCATTTGACTTTCAATTTGGTAACGTTTCGGCATGGCTGTCTGCACATACACGCACTCTCCTCCGCAGATTGACTACAAAGGGAAGCCTTCACCCTGAATCACAGTAGGGCGATTTTCATCCGCTGATAAAGATTTGTTTTCGTCGCAGCTGTAATCGGTAACCTCACAAAATAACTGGACTGCCTGACCATGTATCTCACTGCAGGGAAGCATTGTTGCCGGATGGCGGCCGTGTCATCGCTTTGGTAGAAAACTAACACGAGAATCGTGATGGCAATGGTCTTTTCTTTTCTAATCAAAGGAAGTGCCTCTGTATTCCCATTATGCAATTTGTTAAACATGAATTCAGGTTATTTTCTTGCATATAAGCTATAGAGGAGCGTGAAATTTTTATGAGAAAAAAAAAAAAAACAAGCGTCAGCTCACTAGTTACAAACATCTTTATATATACAGGATATATCCATATATATTTATATATACATTTTTTTTCTTATTTGCCTAATAAGCTCAGTGGCAGTCTAGTTATTTTTTGAAGTATGACATGATCATAAATCAGATATCCGTTCAGAAGTACCAGTCCCGAAAACCCAGTTCTGCACTTAATATTAATTAGAGCGAATAAAATTTCAACTGGCGGAAATCAGATTTCCGCGTGAAACGTTATCGATAGCGTAGTTAAAAAAAAAAAAAAAAATGCACGGCTTTTGATTTCTTTTGTGTTTGGACAGGAAGTATTTGTTATTGCAAAATAAAGTGTGTTGATTGAGCCATGTGCAATGCCTTGGGTAGAAACTGTGTTTGTCTCATTGTTAGGGTGTACAGGAAAGCGTAGAGGTGAAAATCCTTCTATTATAGTAAAGTCCACGCTGTCCGGGACTCTAAACTACAGGGCGGCGAGAGCGAGAGAAAGAGAGAAAACGGTCTTTGTAAGTTTTGGGAATTTGTTTTGTAATCTTTCCTTTTTTCTGCTTTTTTTTAATGTTTATTTGTAATGATTTGTTCTCAAAACTTAGGAGGGCTGAAGAAGCAGTTTTCTGCGACACGTCAGAATATATCACTAAATAAAACAGGTGCTTTTTATGGATCAAAGTACGTTCGATCTCTATTATACATAAGAAGACGAAAAATAAGTGTTATTGAGACAAATTTTAGAAGAAAAAAAACGTTCATTACTCTTTCCTTTTTGTATTTACTAAAGGGGGGGAGGGGGTTCATTGTGGTCAAGGTTGTGACAAAAGGCATTTTTCCTCCAACCTTTTCTGCGAAGCGATCAAAGAATGTCGACTCGTGACGTCCTACGACTTTTAACTAGCTCAAATGCAGGATTTTTTTCCGGTATTTTTGACTTCATGCTATGCATTCCAGTTTTCTAGGACTTCCATGCTTTGGATCGCCCGAACCGCCGTAGTCCTTAACCAACTTCCCGTCTGAACTTTGCTGGCTTTTTGTACATAAAAAAATTCGAATTCGTATGAAAGGTATGACAAGATCTTCCCTGTTTACGGGAGAGGCTTTAACGCAGCTCGAATAAACTAAAATGCCCGTTGTAAGCTAGAAATTTTGGAGCGTGGCAGGCGTGATGTGAATTTGTTATTTTTTATACTTTTAAACTGAAGAATCTCAAAAAAACTTTCAAGATATCCTTTTTCTACAGAGCCCTGCACATGACATGAGAACAACAGTTTATTTATCATACGAATCACGGCATAAGTACCAAGTGGCCATGATTTACGAAGCAAACTAAGGAACAAATTGGTACAACATAGCCACGACTTACAAAAGCAAGGGAACAAAATTGTAAAACGTAGACAAGATTTGCAAAAACTAAGATAATTAGCACAACATGGCCACGATTTAGGAAAACAAAGGAACAAATCTGTAAAACATAGCCGCGATTTATGAAAACAAAAAGAACAAATTTGTAAAACAAAGGAAAAAATTTGTACAACATAGCCACAATTTACGAAAATAAGTGATCTAATTAGCACAACGTAGCCTTGATTTACGAAAACAAAGGAACAAATTTGTAAAACGTAGCCATAATTTATGAAAACAAAGGAACAAATTTGTAAAATGTAGCCACAATTTGCGAAAAACAAGTGAGCTAATTAGAACAACATAGCTACAATTTACGAAAACAAAGGAACAAATTTGTAAAACATAGCCACGATTACAAAAATGAGGCAATGAGTTTGAACAAATTAGCCACAATTTATGAAAATGAGTGAGTGAATTAGCACGTCCATGATTTACAAGAACGAGGGAAGAATTACTACAACATAGCTATGATTTACGAAAACGAGGTAGCAAATTAATACAGCATGACCACAATTTACAAAAACCACAGAACAAATTAGCATAATGGCTACAATTTACGAAAAAAAAAAAAACATAAGAGCTAATTAGTAAAAAATATTGGCTACAAATTACGAAAATAAGGAAAAGTATTAATAAGTCATAGAAACAAATTCCTTTTTTTTTTTTTTCATGTCATTTGTGGGACTCCATAAATTTTAAAAAGAAATATTTTGTCAAAAATGAATGACATTACAATACAAAAACATCATTTTAAGGGTGAAATATGATCATTTTTGTAATGCGGTTCACCCAAACAGATTCCCAAGCAAAGTCAGCGGCCAATCAGAAAGAGAGAGTTAAAATTGAACCCCTCCCCCTCTGAACCCGCAGCGCCCTCTACTGGCCCCCGTGTAAATGACTCTAAATATTTGTTTTGTGATCTAGTGTTAGACTCAGAGCATCATAAAGGTTGTCCCTAAAAAGTGCCTTTTGTTCACAGACACCATCTTGTAATCCTGAGTGCCCATCTCAAAAAAGAATAAAAAACAAAAAAACTAAACAAAAAAATCCCCTCGTTCAAACTTCTGTATTTCTCCTTCCGCGACTTCTTCAAAGCAGTATATATAGTACTAAAGGAAATCGGTGTGACTTAGTTCCTCTTTTTATTGTTGAATAATTAAGAAAACTGTATAAAATAGAAAAATGACAAAAAAAAAAATAAAACTTTCTGTCTTGCTTTTCCTTCCTCTGTAATCTTGTCTTCTGCCTCTTTTGGACACTGGAGTAGTCTATAGTTGCATAACCATCGCCCTTCCCTGTGCCCCTTTTCTCTGAACGGAGGGGTTTTAAAATAAAATAAAAAAAAAAAAAACGTAAGAAAAAAATGTTGTCTGAGCAGAATGCAGTTAGCTCACATGTTATTCTTGTCTGTACGCTTCACGTTGTATTCATACCGATCTCTTCAGCTTCTCCATTGAACAGTTAATGTACGTGAACAAGTTACGCCGGTGAGCTCTGGTGGGCCGTCCGACAGACGGGTGCTCTGCGAAAGCGATAGAGGCCGACCGCTGAGGTAGACTAGGCGAGTTTTTGAGCTATTTATTTCTTTTTTGTTACCAAATTCATTTGATTTGCTATGATCTGTTTGTATTGATATTGCATTGAGAATCTGTATTGATGACGCACCTTTGAATGGTTGTACGTGACCAGATATTTAATATTAATAATAATAATAAAAAAAAAAGTTCCTGTCAAGACAAAGCACCTTAAAAACGGAGTGGTTTCAGCCCAGGGAAAGCGACACAGTTTCAAAAGAGTCCACGAGCCCAGCGTTACGAGCCAAACTTTTAGACCAAAGTGACGCACGCCACAAAAACCTGAGCGAGACTAAAATTAACTTGAAAACTCACCAGCAAAAGCCGACGTCGTGGGCTTAACGACAACTTGCTTCCTCCCACAAACGAAATATGCAATTGTTTCACTTTCCCCGAGTCCGTGAAGCCGGCGTCCGCGTTGGCTGTGATTTATTAATAACCGTAATAAGTGAAAGCCATAGCGACGGACACGTGTTTGGCGCTCTCGTTGTCCCTCCCTGGTACTGACCGTCCATTTTCTTTCTTTCGTATTTACTTTTGTACTCTTTTGTTGAGCGGGGCATTCGGATGCGTTTAGAGTAGCACGAACCCTCGGCGGCTCCGGTACCGGTTTGAACTCCTCGAGCGGCGCCCTTCTCAGTCCACACGCCTTCCAGAGCTCATGGTGAAATGCATGTGTTGATTACAATTTCTTTTCCATAATAAGAAAAACAAGTAAGAGCAGCACCTTTAACTGATTGAATAAAAGGATGTTCTTGACTGTAACAGGAAGTCTGTGTGGTTATTTTGCTCTTTGGCTCCACTTCAGCCTCCAGGGGCCCTAAAGGTGACTTGAAAATGTACTCACCCTCAGGCCATCGAGAACTGAACAGATTTGGAGAAATTTAGCATTACATCACTCGCTCACCAATGGATCCTCTGGCGTGAATGGGTGCCGTCAGAAGGAGAGTCGAAACAGCTGATACTAATCCACACAACTCCACTCCATCATTTAAAAAAAGTGGATTTTGTTTTGAGAAGATGAACTTTTTCACTGGAGGAAGTGTTATTATAAATTATGGACTCATAGAATGTCTTAATGATGAATTTGTTTTTAACAAACTTTCAGCGTTTCACTTCAACAAGATGTTAATTGATGGATTGCAGTGGTGTGGATTACTTTTTATCAGCTGTTTGAACTCTCATTCTGACGGCACCCATTCACTGCAGAGGATCCATTGGTGAGCAAATGATGTAATGTGGAATTTCACCAAATCTGTTCTGATGAAGAAACAAACTCGTCTACATCCTGGATGGCCTGAGGATACTTTCTCAGCAAATTTTCATTTTTGGGGTGAAGTGTTTCTTTAAAATAAGCTAAAACAGCAAAGTGGTTGTGTACCACATTGATCATGCAAGAAAATATATTCACACAACAAACCATATTTGTGTTACATCAGGTATTTATTTGATGCACCGTTGTCACATTAAATTAACAGTCTATAAATAATTATTTAATGCACTTTTAATGCATTTACCCCTGAGTGAAGGGACTGGGTTTGGATGAGAAGCATCCAAGTTGTTGTTTTTTTTAAATTGAAAAGGCATTAAAGTACATTGTTTATAGAAGTTAGTTATATTGATCAGCACTGTGCGCTTGTGTGATCACTGGTTAAGTTCAGTTAAAACAGAACAAAAATTGCTTTTTTAGAAACAATTAGGAAGTATTAAGACTTGTGCGTCAAAGCAAAATTAGAAGTCTATTTGAAAATATTCAAGGCCACCTTCTCTTATTAAAATTTCTCTTTAAATATTTATAATATAAAATATAACATTTCAGTCTATTTACATTGGATCATTTTAAAATGATAACACATCGTTTGCAGTCCAAAACTGCATATAATCAGCATTTTGTGTGCTATTAAGGAAATCAGGCTGAAATCAACCTCACCGAGAGTTCATTTAACACATAGACGTCACAAACTGACCCTCATATGTGGTAAATGCTTTTATGATCGCATCCCTCCCAGTCGATGAGCTCTGAGCGATGAAACCATAGTGAAATCTCCCGCTCCGCTCCCTCCACAGAATCAGACGCATGGACCACATTTCTGAATGAATTTAACAGTAGTGAAAGTCATTTCATCTATGCGACTAATGTACATGCTAAAAGTTTATTGCTTAATTTACATGTGGGTGTGGCTGTAATGATAGTGGCCACTATATAGAGTATATACAGTACACTAATATTGTACTCAGAGTAATGAGTGTATGTAAATACCTGCTGATATGAACACTAAAATCTCCTCTAATAGTTCCCGGTGCGGCTTCAGCAGGGTCTGTGTCTCCTACCAGCTTACGTGTTGAACTCACTACATTGTGTCCCTCCCACACCTGAGAGAACCAATGAGAAATGTGAATTTCAACTAGTCAATCTTCATGACAGTATGCAACATCTGCAGTGCTCTTAATAACATAGTATGTGATGCTAGACATTTCAGACATACAGTTGATGTCAAAAGTTTACACCCCCCTTTCAGAATCTACAAAATGTTCATTATTTTACCAAAATAAGAGGGATCATACAAAATGCATGTTATTGTTTATTTAGTACTGACCTGAATAAGATATTTCACATATCTGGGGGGAGAAAACTTTTTGAATTTGAAGATCAGGGTCAATTTAACTAATTTTGTCTTCTGGGAAACATGCAAGTATCTTATGTAGCCTCTGAAGGGCAGTACTAAATGGAAAAAAAAGATATTTAGGTAAAATAAGAAAAATGTAAACATCTCCATTCTGTTCAAAAGTTTTCACCCCTAGCTCTTAGTGCACTGTTTTTCCTTCTGACACATCAGTGGGTGTATTACCTTCTGTAATAGTTGCATATGAGTCACTCAGTTGTCCTCAGTTTGAAAAGATGGGTAAATCAAACTTTTGAACAGCGTCATTTTTATAAATTCAACTATTATTTTCTCTTGTAGACTATATGTAAACATCTTTTATGTGAAATATCTTATTCAGGTCAATAAATAAACAATAACATGCATTTTGTATGATCCCTCTTATTTTGATAAAATACCTCAACTATACAACCTTTTTTATTTATTATATTGCATGTTTTTTTGTAAAATTTCTTTTTGGTTGTTAATTTATCATAATGTAAACCAAAGTGTACCACATTGAGGTACACAGTATACCAATCAGTTCAGTGCAGTAGGTTATATACTCTAGGCCGCAACGCTGAAGCACAGCCGTTTGATTGGTCCTCACCATGGCGACTATGGGGCCAGAGGTCATGTAGTAAAGCAGACTGGAGTAGAAGGGTTTCCTCTGCAGCGAGACGTAATGCTGAGCTAAAAGCTTGTCAGAAGCCTAAAATAATACACAGACACATCATGTAGAAACTCGTCACATACAGTCATGAATGATATCTGAGTTCATCACTCACCTGCAGCATCTTCAGACCCACCAATTGGAATCCTCGCTGCTCAAAGCGCTTGATGACCTCACCAATGAGGCGCCTCTGAACACCGTCGGGCTTCACTGCTACCAAAGTCCGCTCTTTAATACCAGAAAAATCTAAAGCAGGTTAAAAACAGATCAATACATGTGCGCTTTCATGCATTTGGTTAATGATGAATTTGTTGAAATGCAAATAGTGCCATCTACTGCCAAAGTGTGAAAAATACAAAAATATGAATATTAAAAGAGTGAGATTAATTAGATATCCCACACATTTGGAAACATGTTCTTCCGAAAGTATGTCTTATGTAAGTAAATATGAGATCTGAGATCTTTAGCACAAGTGAAGAAACTTTATACACTTAAAAGCTTCCTGTCATAACATTGTCACTGTCTCTCAATACTGGTCATTTAGCAGTGTTTTTGAATGTTAATTTAAATATTAACCCATTTCATCTAATATCACTAGGCAAATGAAGATCAATGGTGTTTCCCATGACCTTCTCTTATAACAGTCTCAATTTAAAGCAAAAGTTACAGCAAACGTGACAGACACGCGGTTGCTTAGTCGTTTCTTGATGCTTGATCAAATTAAGGTCATTCAACACAGAACACACACTCATGTGCTCTAGATTTAACCTCTACACACTGACAAGATGCATTCAATACAGCAATATGATTGGCCTTCAATCACACACACTCTGAACAGGAGGGAGTTTGAGGTCTCTTACAAAAACTCAGCAAAATACTATGGTACGAATTGAAGTGCAAAAAATGTGGCATTTCCGGTGCAAAGTCCTGGTCAATTTTGTTTTTTCAAGTTCGATATGTAAGTATTTTTATGCTTGTTATGGCGAACATGCTTGTGTTTGTCTCTTTCATTTGTGTTTTGGCATGTGATGCAGAAACCACTGCAATTTTGACCCGTGCAACTAAATCTATTAAGCGAGACAATAACTTGCACAAGCTCCCATCTAACTTAATACAGTCAGCACTTGCACACGTGAACACAATTAACCAATCACTGATCATGCAAGCACAGAGCACAGCTCATGTAATATTAGTGAAACACTTGTATACTAAGGCAAACATAAAAATATCCTCAATTAAAATCTAAATTTCATATTTTTGTACAAGCTGCATCAAACTAATTAAAGCAATGATTTCAGGTGGTTATGCAATGGTATATACTTATACATATATATATAAGTATATACCATTGCACACATATATATATATATATATATATATGTATTACATTTGATATAATGATATCAAATGTAAAATGTAAATGATGCTGAAATTAAAAATGGGACAGTTTTTTTTTTTTTTTTTTTGTTTTTTTACTTTTCACTATTTATAAAGTGTAGCATTACTATTGCAGCTAAACAATAATAAGAACTAGGGCTGCAAAATGATTGGTCGCAATTAATCGATTCAAGACAAAACTTATATGTATGTTATGTAACGTATGTTTTTAAAAAATAGTTGTATGTATTGTATGTAAACACTTGTATAATTTATAATATATATAAATATTTTACATATAAATCTAACATTTTTCCTTAATATATACATGTACGTGTGTGTATTTATACATACGTAATAAATATACACAGTACACACACACACACAGTGTAAACAAACTTTTATTTTGAATTGATCAATCGCTACTAATTGTTTTGCAACCCTAAAAAGAACGTTTTACGGTTTTGATAACACTATGGAAGTTATGAAAACGTTACTTCTGAATGTAATGAGCGTTCAAAACGTTAAAGAAACATTCCATTTTATATTTTCCAAACATTATGGGAGTGTTACTGTTTAATGTTTTAGAACATTCTGAAGTAGTAACAATTTAAAAATGTCAGACAAAAAAAAAAAAACATTGCATGAACAATGTAGAAATAATGTTTCTGTGCTAACATTTTGAGACCAGATACCTTTGAACAAACATTCTAACGTAACTGGAATAGCATTTGTTTATAACTTATAAAGAACCTGCGATCTGAAAATCGTTCCCTGTTAGCTGGGACTGTACACATCCATAAATATCCCAGCTAACTAAAATATGTTCTAAGAACGTTTTGGTAATGTTCCCAATAAGTTACTTCCCAATAGGTTATTTGAATATATTCTCTTAAGGTTCAAAACGCAATGTTAAACATTTTAAATGTAAAAAAAAAGTTATGTGAACGTTCAAAAACGACAAAAACGTTCCATTTTATTGTTGCAAACATTACGGAAAGGTTAACTTTTGAATGTACTCTGAAACATGGTAAACTAACTAGTAACATTTAAAAAAACGTCTTGCAATGTCCAACAAAGCTGCTTCAGAAAATAACATTCCATAAATAATGACGTTTTGAGAACACTGAACGAACGTTTTATTGACATTTGTTCAGAACTTTGGGAGAAATCTGCCAGACCGTTAACCAAAGTTTTAGCTTTGACGGTATTTTCCATTGTAAACGTCAAAGAACGCGGTATTGTCATGATACTTCTAGTTATCCCTGACCTAAACCTCTGCCTTAACGAAAACGTTTTGTTGTAAAATCTGTTTCTTCCCCCACTTATGTCCTGCTCTGCAGTGGATACTGAGATGGATGTAAGCAAACCTGTGTCACTGCTGAGGCAGCGCGCGTGACCGTGTCCCAAAACGCGTGTGGAAGTCCGTGTGACCGCTCGCGCTACGTGGACGCAGAGAGCAGATCTCGCTGCCATCATTTTTTCCCCAGGTCAATGCGTCCCAAAACTTCACCGAGTAGAGATTTAACAACTCCAAAACTTATGAGCGGTCCGGTGCTTTTAACCCCTGGACCGTTACAAACGCACACGCACGCACCCAAATGCGGGGTCACTCACCTGACAGGTCAAAGTCAACCGTCCAATCATCGTGTATTCAGATGAGGCGTGCGTGCGTGCGTGTGTGTATCATGGGAAAAAAAGAGCCCCGCAAATTACAGTGAGATTACTGATCATCACGTGCACAAACACAACCTCTTAATTAACACCATTTCCTGTTTGGAGAGGCATGAAAGATACACACACAAACCAAACAGCCAGATGAAGAAAAACGGAGCGTTCGTGACACAGATTTAACACTCTGTACTTAAAATTAACTATTGTATTATGCGTAAAAAGCCTGTATATAGATTTTGTCCGCTTTTATGTAAACTTTAGGGGACATTTCAGCAATTTAGTCCTAAAAGTGAAGTTAGGTCGAAGGACAAACACATGAATCGATGCCTGGCAGAGAGACAAAACAACAAATGTTAATCTTTGGAGGAGAACAAACAAACGGAACGGACTAGTTTTGATCATTTCAAACAGACGATTCCAATCCCATTAACTGATCACTGATAACAGGAAATGGTGTTTAACTTCGGCCTTTATCACTGATAATGAGACCGACAACACAGAAACGGTATTCAAATATTTAAGATGGTATTATAAAGAGAAATTCATAAAATTCTATAAAATTCAGCTTAAACCCACTATGAGTGATGTTAAAGAATGTAAATGTCCATCATTCACCACTAGAGGTCGCGGCCAACATAATTTACAAGCAGCACAACATTTACAGTAGCCTACTGCCGTGTAAAATGCACTTTGTCAGTCAATTAATCTAACTGAATTTAAACGAATTTCATTTGTGATTTAGGGTTTTAAATATTGAGGTTATTTTCTAAAGATTTGTATCAGTGCATATTCCAGAAACAACAAGGAAAGTCTCTGAAAGAACTGGCCTCAACGTGTCTCCACATGAAGGTGATGTAAACAGAGTCCCAGTGACGTCACACTGGAATGACAAGTTGAATAGAAGGTTTCCAGTGAACGCTTTACAATAACGCTTAATTATGTGTGTTGTGCTTTTTGCTTTGTCATTATGGTGTAAGGAGTGTAGATTGATATAAAAATGAATGGGGTATGAATACTTTTGCAAGGCACTGTGAAGTCAAAACTTTTTGGACAGTAAGACTTTTAAAGAAATCTCTTTTGCTCACCAAGCCTGCATTTATGTGATCCAAAGTACAGCAAAAGCAGAACAATTTATATATATATATATATATTTTTTTTTTTTTTTTTTTTTTTTTCAAATAATGGTTTTCTATTTTTTTATGTAATTTATTCCTTGTGGTTTCAAAGCTGATTTTTTAGCATCATTACTCCAGTCACATGATCCTTCAGAAATCATTCTAATATTCAGATTTGCTGCTTAAAAAAAATTCATGTTATTATTATTATGTTCAAAACAGCTGAGTATAACTTTTTCTGGTTTCTTTGATTAATAGAAAATAGAAATGGTAATAGAAATCTTTTTTTTACATTATTAATGTAATGATCTTTCATCACTTTTGATTAATTTAAAGCATTCTTGCTAAATAGAAGTATTAATTTTAAATTTCTATCATTTAAAAAAAAACTGACTCCAAGCTTTTGAATGGTATAGTGTATAATGCTACAAAAGCTTTTTTATTTCAGATAAATGCTGATCTTTGGATCTTTCTATTCATCAAAGACTCCTGAAAATGTTGATGACAATAATAATAAAACATTTCTTAAGCAGCAAATTAGCATATCAGAATGATTTCTGAAGGATCTTTTGACACTAAAGACTGGAGTAATGATGCTGAAAATGTATCTTTGATCGCAGGAATAAATTACATTTTTAAAATATATTCAAATAGAAAACAACAAATATTTCACAATATTACTGCTCTTACTGTATTTTGGATCAAATAAATGCAGACTTCTTTAAAAAAAAAAAAACAAAAAAAAAAAAAAAACTTTTGACTAATAGTGTACCCTCCCCTCCCAGGCCTTTATGTTTGTTTGTTTTCTAAATGTTTAAGTTGTGTGGGTAAATTTACAGACAGTGTTTTACAGAAAGAACAGTCAATGTTGTTCCACTCAATATTGTTGACTTCAGACAGTTCATAAGTACATGTAAACGTATTTATGTTTAAAATAATGAATTGGTTAGAGCAGGTCAAACTTAAACTAATTAGCTTTCATGAGTATATTTAGAGCTGACGTCTGAGTTCATGGAACTGATACATTTAAAGCCATTTGACTTGTTTCATTGTTTTGATATTAATTAATTAACTTATTTTAAATGAGATAAACTTAAATTTAACTAAAGCTGGGCTGGGCTTTCAAATATTTAATTAATAAAATGTTTAAATGAACATTATGTGATTAATGTAAGTTAATTATATAAGTTAGCTTACGCCGATATTTCAGGTTGAAAGCAGTCACAGTTCATATCAAATATTCTACACAGTGACCAAATATTCTGTATAGGGGTTAAACCTGAACTCTGACCAGGCCAAACATGAGCCTGTTGAACTTGTTCTCAAGTCACGTCTTTGCAGTGTGGGCAAGCGCATTGTGGTAGAAATGCATTCATTATTGTATTTCTCATCAGATTTTCAAATACAGCGCTCTGAAGCATAATCATGCAACTCATGTTTTATCATGATTTATCACTCCACTGAAGCACTCTGAATCAAGCCCACATTCTGCCAAAATCTTTATTTTGTCTTTATTGTTTTTCAGAGACAATAGCCTGGTTTCACAGACAGGGCTTAGACTAAGACAGGATTTGGCCAGGATTTCAATTAGGACATTTAAGTAATTTTTATAAACGCGCTTAGAAGAAAAAAAAAAAAAACATTACTGCATCGTGAGACAAATTAAGGCACAGATATATTTCAAGATCAGTCAGCGCAAGTTTCTTAGTTGAAACAGCTCAGATTTTAGTCTAGGTCCAGACTTAAGCCTTGTCTGTGAAACTGGGGGAATGACTTTTTAAGGAGTGGATTTGTTTAATTCTTTCAAATGTCCTAATTTCTCAGTAAATTGTGGTTAAGCCTATTAAAAGCTTTGTGCTTAATCTCTTTTTTTTTTTTGCCCAGGTGTGTGTCTAAGTACAGTATAAAGCTGTTGGGTATGTTAAGAATATGACATGGTGATGCTTAGTTTCAATAAATCATTTGCATGAACTGGAAAGTCAAGAAAAAGCCTCTTTGAAATCAAGTATCTTTAGATGAATCAGTGCTTTGTTGCACATTGGGATTATATTTCTATGTGAATGTCCACTAAGTAAAGAGGAACCTGCAGCTGCATGTTGTTCATTTCTTACCTTTTTACTTAATTTTCTGAAAAGGCAACACTGAAAGTCTGGTCGTCAGTCAGCTCACCCATCACTTGCTCTATCATAGACACAACAAAAAAATAATAAAAAGGTACTTGAATAACATTACAAATGGACCATGAATAGATAGCTTTTTGAACTATTAAGCACATTTCCCCCAGTTACATTGCTGTGTGTGATATAATGTGCACTATTTTCACACGTGGTGACATGGGGTCTCCAGTAACATTTTAGTAAATCTTAGGAACCAAGTAAATTAAATCACCAATTTATTTGGCACAGAAACCTAGAGAATACTAATAACGGCATTTTTCAAATTATTTCTAAATAATTTTCTATGAAAATCAAATTCATCCTGTGTTCATGTTCGTAACATAGTTTGTACAACAGTCTAACTTACACTGCTAGACAATGGCGTGAATTTAACTACTTGGTCGAAATGTAATTTTATCGCGTTGTGTCGTTTGTTACCTTGCAGTTTCAAAAAAATAATATGCTAATTAAGTGTACGAAACTTTAAACAGTTAACGTTATCTAGTCTAGCAGACCTCAGCGCTATCTATCTTCCTGCAGTTGAACGGCAGTTAGCGGTCAAATCGGTTACCATAGTTACCAGACCGCAGAGATAGGATTGTTTACCTTTTTCCCCGAGTAACCGATGAGCGCCGCCATGATGGATTCTTACTTCCGTTTGGGTGTTCTCGTGTTCCGGTCTCCATAGAAATTCACGTTAAAACCATAGGTTAAAACGGGGTAAAAAAAAAAAAAAAAAAAAATCTACAATTAATTCAACTGAAACTTTTCCAATATAATAAATAAAAATGTGAGCAGGGTTAAGCTGCGCTGTTGTTGGCTGACACATTAACAGCAATATGCTTAAGCAATTCCTGTAAACTATTTGCAAACGATGCCCTCGTCTGTTTTCAATGCAACCTCACGTCGCTTCATATCTTCTTACTCAGGTGAATTACTTCAAAAAGACGGCTATTGCGAGACGAGTGATTAATCTATAGCATCTTTATAATTTCCACCACTGAATAAAAAAAATTAAAGGGCAATATTAATTGCGACTTTTTTATATATATATATATATATATTTATATCAAAACATTTTTTTTTCCTCAGAAATGCTTGAAACAAACTTGAGAATTAGATTCTGACTTTTTTTTCTCCGAACTGTTTATCTCAAGTCTGAGAACATACAAGTCTTTTTTTACCCTCAAAACAGGACTGTAATAAAGTCCTATTTTGAGGGTAAAAAAGACTAATCATAATCGTAAGTATTTCTCAGTAGAAAGAAAAAAAAAAAAGAATGGCTTGTTTTTATCTCACAAAAACTCAGTTGCAAGTTTACATGTCACAATTCTGAGAAAAGTCTGAATTGTAAGATAAAATTTGCAATTTTTTTTATTCAGTGGTGGAAGCAGGCTCCAAGTTTACTATAAAACGTTTGTCTTTGAAAGTATCCACCTTTTTCTTCAATGTGAAAGTTGTAAATTAAATCATTCTATAATATATTTCTTTGAACAAATTATGAGCTCTAAAAGATTTTCAGAATTTTTACAACTCTTTTGCTTTAGGCCATTTACACTTGTTAAATCTTAAAATAAAATATTAAGGTTACCACCGCATTTTTCCCCCAGAAAAAAAATGACATGCATTTTAATTATTTTCAAAGCTTCAAATGTACTGTCATTATAAAAGAAATTCATTATTGTTTATTTAATTCTAACAAATAAGTTCTTGTTAAAAACTAACCAAAATGAAACAATTTTCTTATAATTTCCACACGGGAGACTTGATGTTTCCATACAAAAGGAAATTGGCATCCGCTATCGGCGAACCCTTAAAACCCCTTATTACAAGCTGCACCATTTAACCAGACCTTTATGGAAAATAATTAAAAAAACATACATAAATGAGCATATTTCATCATTCTAATTACACACACATATGCAGCCCTCATGTGAGAAAACATAACACATATAAGTAACAAAATGAGTGAGACAAAGAATGCATTTCATTATAAAACTTTATTGAAGGTTTGTTTGTCCTGGATCAGGATGGAATGATATGAAAAAGATGCGAGAGTCCGTCTCCGTGGAAATAAGGAGAGGGCAATAAAACCAGACAATTTAAGAGAAAGAAAAATTCAGTGCTCTGCGTTGCACCCGTTCACTTTTTAAAACCATTCAGAGCTCCAGCAATGCTTCACTCCACATGAAAAATCCACATGAAACCATCTTGAGATGTGTTTGCTCAACTCCACACCACCGCATTTCAACTGTTCAACTTCAACAAAATAAGTGTGCTTTCACTTACACCGGTCCTTTTAAAACAACAAGCAATGGGGAAAGCACTGCTCCGATTCCAACGAACGCGACACCCGAAGCGCTACGCTTTGAATCGCATCAGCTGATTTTGGACGAGTTTCTCGACAGCAGCTGTAGAACATCCACTTTGGCCTCTTGATCATTGGCAAACGTGTAAAATCTAGCTGAAATAAACATAAAATAAGCTGACGAACGAAGCCCCTGCGCTGAGATCTCAGGCTGGCCTCTGGCGAAAGGCAATACATGACCACCGAAGCAGTGATCCGCGTCCTTGAGAAGGATGGGCCGTGGTTTGGCTGTGCGGCAGGTGTGATGTGCTGCTATAACTTCAAGGTTCCCGGCGGAAGGCTTCCGTTGCACAGTCTGTAGAAGCGCAGGTCGTTCACGATACGGTACACTCCCTGAGAAAACGATGGCAGGTCCTGCGAAGGGGTGGAAGAGACAAAAACAAAACTTGCATGTTAAAACAAGACTGCTCACACTGCTTGGTAAACCTATGACATCATGCAAACTGAATGAATGGGACAAGTCTATGTACAGCTAAATCTGACAAAAACTGGCAAGAATAGAGTCATTTCACTCCAAATTTGAAAAGTACATAAATATATAAAAGACTTTTTTAGGACTATTCAGGAGTTTGGGCTCACTAAAAAAAGTCAGACTACACTTGACATTTGTAAAAATGCCCGCTTCAGGTATTAAATGGCATCAGTCATGTTCACTCACCCTCTCTGGCGTGAAGTTTCGGGCAAGCGTTGTGCGTTGGTGGGGGTCGAGGCCTTGGCAGCCGTTGAGGAACTCTGGCAAGAAGGAGGAGTAGAACGCTGGGAAATCCACAGCCGCCATGTTGTAGAGCGCCAGCGTGATGTCGTCCTGGAGGAGGTCGTGACTCTTGTGCAGGAGGACTTGCAGGAGAACATTTATGAAGTGGAACAGCATGGTGTTCCGGAAAAGCTTCTGAAATCAACATCAGAACATAAAAATATATTAATTTGAATTAAATAAATATATTCTTTTTAACTAATTAAATAAAATAAAATGATAAAAAATTAAACATTTAATATAAATGTGAAGGTTAGTTTTTATTTATATTAAATACATAAATTAATTTAAATAATATTAAACTCATTTAATATAAATTAAAAACTTAAAATGTTTAACTCTGAAATTATTTTTAATTTCGTTAATTTGTATTTGCATTAAATGTGCTACATTTTTATTAAATACAAGTTAAACTTTTTTATTTGTATTAAATGAGTTAAATTTGTATTTATATTAAACAAATTAAATTAAACTTTTACATTTAAAGATATAGTAAATAGTTACATTTTTATTTATAATACATAAATAATTTGAGTAAATTTACATGTATTTAATAGAAATGCATTTTTAATTTTTAATCTATTTTTAATTAAGTAATATTTTTATTTGTATTATATATGCTTTCAACTTTTTTTATTTGTATTAATTTAGTACAATTTTTATTTATATGTAAATTAAACATTTAAACTGAAACATTAAATAAGTTAAGTTTATTTATATTAAACAATTTAATTAAAATAAAATAAAATGCATTTAATATAAATATATATTTTTTTAATGTTACATTTTTAATTATTTTTAATGAAGTTAAATTTTTATTTGTATTAAATTAATTCAATTTATTTATATTAAATGCAAATTAAGTTAAACATTTAAATTGAAACATTAAATACGTCTTTTCTTTATATTAAACAAATTAAACTAAAATGAAATGTATTTAATATAAAAACTTAAATTTTTAAGTTACATTTTTATTTGTATTAAATATACATTACATTTTTATTACGTAAGTTCAACTTTATTTCTATTAACTAATTTCATTTTTATTTATATTAAATGTGAATTAAATTAAACATTAAATAAGTTTAATTTTTATTTATATTAACAATGAATTAATTAAACTAAAATTAAACATTAATATAAATTAAAAACAATGTTACATTATTTTTAATTAAGTTTTCATTAAAAATGCATTACATTATTAAATACACGTTCAACTTTTTATTTGTATTAAATGAATTTATTTATTTTATATTAAACAAATTAAATTAAACATTTTATATAATAAATATAATTAAAAATTAAACATTTTAAATAGTTCATGTTAGTTCACAGTGCAAACTTGTGATTTTAATAATAATATATTTTAATAATATATTAGTAAAAGCTGAAATTAAGATTAATAAATGATGTTGAAGCATTGTTCATTCTTAGTTCATGTTAAATAAAGTAGTTAACTAATGTCAAGTAATGAAACCTTATTGTAAAGGTTTACCAGTTAAATATAATTTCCTTTTTTAGTTATATTAAATATAAATGGGTAATGAAATTAAAGTACATTTTATATATATATATATATATATATATATATATATATATATATATATATATATATATATATATATATAAAAACTAAAAAAAAAAAAAAGTTTCATATTAAATATGAGTGAATTTTTCGTTTATACAAATAAATCTACCAAAAATAAAAATCATTTACAAAATGTGAAATTTTTTACCCTGTGGTAGAGCTTGTGTTTGGTGTTTAGGACCTCCAGGTAA
>CM065117.1:48224814-48782314 GCA_033026305.1 Cirrhinus molitorella
TCTTGTTGTCTCTGTACCTCTCCGCAAAACTGAGCCAGCCAATGAGAATACGCCTGCAGAGCAGCCAATGACTGCGCATGGCTGCAAAACAGAGATGTTTATTAAGTATGATTATAAAAAAATAATAATACACCTTTAGCAACAGTGTTTATGACTACTTACACGTCTATAAGGTCCGGTTTGAGCACTGAAGGAACAGCCATTTCAACATCGTACAGGCTGATCTGAGAACCGTAACATGACACTTCCACCAATCTGAAAGGAGGAACACAATTGCAATCACATATTTTAGTCACTTATTTACATTTGACCAAAAAGCACTCAATATACTTGTGTATTAATAATTCAAGCTATTAATCTATTCAATATGATATTTATTTACATTTCGTTGCGTATTACTTTGACACTGCGTTGGTGAAAACAAGGAAGTACTTTCAAATAGTGAAAGTAAAAACTAAACTTTTGTTTTGAACAGCATATAAAGGAAACTATGCATGGCAGTTTTAAACAGTATTAAGTTTTGGTATAACTGAAACAAAGTAATCAAAAGTTGTAAAAACAACAACAAAAAAACGAATCTTTAAAAAGGAGTCAAAAACAGTCTTTCATATCTTATATAGCATTACCAAAAGCCTTCAAAATATGGCCTGATATAATTATTCAACTCCAAAATCCAAGGACTTGACCAAATAAATGTGAACACAATAATTAAAGTCAAAATGTCACACTGTTGCAATTCATACAGGCTAGTAACTAGCGATAGCCGTGCTTGGCTTAGCAAACTCCACTTATAATCAAATTTGAGGTGTGAATCATGGCATAAAACATGAGCAAACGCACAGGACATATGAAGCGCACACACAAGGAGAGAGGTGCTGTTGTTAAAAGAGGAACTGTGAATCAGGAACTGACCTCTGCACGATGGCCAGAGCGTCGTTAAAGCGAGCAGTGAAAACGTCCCCTGTGAAGAACTCGGCCAGACGACCCACAGCCTGCAGCAGAGAGCTCAGGTCTCTGAGAGCGCAGTGCAGCTTTCTGCAGTCGGCCTCCGCTGTGATGTTCAGCCTGCGACCTATTCTCACAAACACACAGAGAAAGGTGTGAAACCACTAAACATCAGCTGACAGCGGCTCACTAGCCACATGAGAACACAACTGCCACTAATAAGCACTAGAGTGAACATTACAAGACCACATACTACTACAATGCTACTCACTTAAGCTATATATCTACAGACTGCTTCAGTGTCCAAGCAATCAGTAGAAGGTACATTACTGTTGATAAGTTTGGGGTCAATAAGTTAATACTTTTATTCAGCAGAGATGCATTTAATTGATCAAAACTAACAGTATAAATTGTTACAAAAGATCTCCATTTCAAATAAATGCAGTTGTTTTGAATTTTCGGTTTATTAAAGAATCACGAAAAATCAGCAGCATGACTGTTTTAAACACTGATAATAGGAAATGTTTCATTAGCAGCAAATCAGCATATTAGAATGCTTTCTGAGTGATCTTGTGACACTGTAGAGTGGAGTAATAATGCTGAAAATCCAGCTTTGATCTCAAGAATATATTTCATTTTAAAATATATTTACATGGATACAGCCATTTTAAAATCACAATAATATTTCATAATATTACAGTTTTTTTGTGCATTTTAATCACGTTACAAACCCTTACCAACCCCAAACTTTTGAAAGGTAGTGTATGTGTAAAAAGTAAAAAGTAGTAAAAGAGTTAAAAAAAAAAAATTGTAAAAAGTAAAATTCACTATGTCACAGAGGTAAAATATTTGTGTAATATTTGATAGGAGTGTGACAGCAAAAAAAACTGTTCCTGCCTGACTAACAAGGAAATTTGTTGTCAAACATATCACATTTCCAGCAAATTCCCCTTAACGCTTTGATGCATTGAGACAGTAACATGTGGAAACTGTGAAAATGTCATACATAAGGCAATCCCAGAATGCAATGCCTATGTCAAATATTTGCAATCCTGCCTTCAAATTTGGCCAAAACAACATCTCCTAAAATGAAACGGTATTTGCATCTGGATACCTAAAAGCACCAAAAGCATCTGGGTGTGTCAGATTTTAAACAAACTGCTATCAAAAAAAACGCAATTCAGATTGCGATAATGAAGAGAAACTCACTTGTTCCTGATCTCACAATATACTGCTGCAGCCCAAGATAAATGTCCAGATCCTCCTGGAGCACCGGAAACTAAAAAACACACACAATATCACACACTTTAGTCATTACATATTTATCATGGATGGCTTTTCACATGTACATTTAGTACAATTAATTATAAAAGTAAAAATGCAATTAAAAAAAAATCAATTAAATAAAATATATAATAAATGCCATTAATACAGAAAAATGCAATGAAGTCCATGCAGCAAACAATTCATTTATTTATTATGCATTCATTTGTCCAACAATGGAAATCAGCACCGTAATTATTATTATTATTATTATTATTATTATTAAACATTTAAACTGACTGACAGCTCTAATGCTCATAACTCATGTGGATTTGATTTAAAATCCTACATTAAATAAATAAAGTAAATCCTACATTACTGCTTCAGATTTTTTAATCAGATTTACTTTCATATTAAAGGGATAGTTCACCCAAAAATTAAAATTCTGTCATTAATTACAGACAGTCATGTCGTTCCAAACCCGTACAACCTTCGTTCATCTTTGGAAAATAAATGAAAATATTTTTGATGAAATCTGAGAGCTCTCTGAACCTCTATAGACAGTAAGGGTCCTACCATGGACAGAAACGTAGTAAAGACGTTGTTAAAACAGAAGGAATCTTTGAATAAAGTCATTATTATTGTTTTCTTTGCGCACAAATATTATTCTTGTTGCTTCATATAATTATGTTTGAACCACTGATGTCACATGGACTTTATGTTTATACCTGTGCAGGGTCAGAAAGCTTTGTGTTCTGAAGATGAACAAAGGTCTTATGGCTAACGACATAAGGCTGAGTAATTAATGACAGAATTAAAATTTTTGGATGAACTATCCCTTTAGATATTTATTAGACTTGCCAATGAAGAGTCAATTGTTTTGAGTACAAAGAGAGAGCGAGGACGTATACGCTCACCCACTCACATACACCTACCAGAACTGAAAAGGTCTGGGATGGCAGCAGCTCCATCACCCTGGCAACCACTTCCAAACTCTGACGCAGGTATCTTTGCCATTCCGTCTGTTGCTATAGAGACCAGAGGGAGGAAAATAAGAGTTCCAAATATTCTGCAGAACAAAACTGATGCTTCTGTGTATGTTTCATTGATCCTTACATCATCATCAAGGGTCTCGTCATCGAGTTCTTCTAGTTGACTCTGGTTTAACCTGAACTGGATCCTGTTAAGAACTTCACGCAGCAGCAGAACTAGAGCATCTTTATACCTAGTCACACACAGACAACACATTTTATTCCAATTCTTCTGATACAATTTAAATCGAAAGTGAAAGTGCACAGACACGCACCTGTTGATGACACGGTCACTATCGGCCAGTCGGCTTCTGATCTTGGTGGTCAGGTAGTCCAGGAATATACTCCAGATGTCCAGACAGGCCAGATAACCCTCATGACTCGGCTACAAAAAATTTAAGACATGTTATATGAAAGCTTAAAAATGTTGCAGTTTTATTTTTTTAGTTTACAATGCTTTCTGAGGTGCACTTATGATGTTAAGCATTTTTACATCAAACACGGACATAACCCAGTCATAAAAGCCCATTTTGTAATATAATTTTAGCCTTCAGAGTTAAGCACATTTTAAATGGGGAAGGTCTCCTTTAAAGGGAACCCTGGGTATTAAGACTTGCATGGCTTAATATATCATAAATGATGTCTCTTACTAAAATATGTAGTAAAAAAACGATGAAACATTTTACATGTTTTACACACATTTCAGACTATGGAGGGTGCCATTATTTTGTTTACGTAAAACAGTTGCGCACTGTGAGCTACTGGCATCTGTTGCCATTTATACCGCAGAAGAACTCAAAATAAAATACTGAAAAGATGCCACATTATGTGGCTTCTGGTTATAATGTTCAGTCAAAGGGCAACAAGAGAAGCTCCTAGCGATAAGGCGAAAAGAATGGGAAGATGTCTGTAGATGAATAAAACTTCCTAAAGACCTGCGTCTTTGTTCTCACCACTTCAGCCTTATGCTTATATACAAATCACCACCTATAAGCTCTTTCAGTAGCTGTGATCATTGTATGAGCATTTTATTTTCGGAGTTGTTTATTCAGAGTTGTGCTACAGTTAAAATAGCAACAGATAGTGCCAGTAGCTCACCAAGTGCAACTGTTTTATGTAATCTAAATACTGGCACCCTAATAGTCAAAACAAAATGTATATAACCTACATTCAGGGTTCCCACTCTAAGCCAAATGTCAAATTCCCTGACTTTTTCCTGACTTTCAGTGACTAAAAAGCTGAATTTCCATGACCTATAATGAACGGATCCATCTATTTGCAAGCTATATTTACTTATTCACAGACGTTTTTAATACAAAACACACATATACACTATTATACACTTTTTTTTTTGCTTTTACCTGTTAAATGCACTATTTCTACAGAAATTAATGTATGGTTTTTATGCTTTCATAAGCATAACCTAACCATAACAATAGGCAAAAACGTGAAACAACGTGATAAAACTAAATACGGTATAGAAAATTCACATTTTGATAAATGGAAACAAAAAATTTAAAGCAACAAACAAAAATCCCTGATTTTCCATGACTTTGACAAAATAAATATACAATTCCCTGACTTTCAATGTCTGGATTAGACCTTTAAAAATTCCATGATATTCCAGAAATTCCACGACCCGTGGGAACCCTGTACATTTTTCATGGGTTTTCTACTACACATATATACATATTTGGTCATACTTTATTTTAAGGTCCAATTCTCGCTATTAACAAACCATTAACTTTGACTTTTTCCTTAAACTCCTAATTAGTAGTTAATAAGGTAGTTGTTAAGTAGGTATTGGGTAGGAATAGGGGTGTAGAATATGGTCATGCAGAATGTGCTTTACAAGTACTAATAAACAGCCAATGCGTTAATAAATAGGCATGCTAATAAGCAACTAAAGTAGTTAACATTTGAAGTGGATCAAAACCTGTCATCAAAGTTGTCCTAAAACAACACCCACCTTTTTTGATCCACTTTAAATGTTGACTACAGTATTTAACAGTGAGAATTGGTCCCTATGCTAAAGTGTTACCATATATCAGGGTTCCTCAATTAGTTTTCACCGAGGGCCAAATTCTGCCAACAATACCAAGCTGAGGACCACCAACAATGTTATGACCAAAATGTTTGCTCTTGTTGTTGCTGCTGTTTTTGTTTTTATTGTTTTTTTTTTTTTTAAAGAGTCAGAAGATAAATATTCTTATATAATTATGTTTGTTTTTTTGTTTTTCCACAGAAGTCTGTTTTATTCAAACAATTATGAACATTTTTGTATTCAGATACAATAAAACTAAATAACTTTCCCGGTTGAATATTAAAAACAAAGGAACAAACAAAAAAAATCTGGATTTCCATGTCAACTGTTCCTCCTCACACTGGGTCTGCACTTTCCCTAATTGCAAATTTAATTATTAGATCTATCAGCATTAATATTTTTAGATTTTGGGGGGGATCAAACTGTGGGTCACTGTGTCCCAACAAGACGTGACACGATAAAAGGTATCTTTTCCATGCAGTTTTTGTCCTAACCATGTCCAGTGACAAGCGAAAGGGATTTTATTTTTCAAAATGGTTTCAATTTCTGTGACGTCGCGGCTGGAACAACATACAAACTATGACAGTGATAATCCCAGATACTGATTACATGCTTTATTCATTGTTAAAATAGTCTAATGTGAGTTTGAATATCATCTTGCGTGACATTTATAGCCATACTGAAAGCAACAACAGATTACATCAGATCTAAAAATAAAATAAAACAAACATTAAAACTGCAAACTTAATGCAGACCAACAAGTGTTTTTAATGACAAAGAAGGTATCAGTCACTCAGTATGTAGTTTTAATAATGTTAAATATTGAAATAGCTATTTATATAGGTTTATTTAATTTATATTTATTAATTAGATTACAAACTTGTCCATTTGGTTGTGAGTACAGTGTGCTTCTCGCTTTTGAATGGCTGTGATATTTAAATGATTCGGTCGCATTGCGTTGTTGCATGGCGTCTGGTTAGGAGTGTGAAGCGGCTTACACATCGAACGCGGAAAGTGCTGCCCTGGCAGCGGGGTTCAGCGCAGCCCTTCAGAGCGCAGCGGCAAATGTTCAGCTATTTTAAACTTTGACTGCGGCTTGCGCACCAGTGGTGCGCTCCGCTGTTCGTGCGTTTAAAAGTCGGCGCAGCATCAAACCGTCCTCGTGAGTCACAAGCCAAGCCAATTGAATAGATTTCATAGCGCAGTGCTTTATGCGTTTGGTGTGAAAGCCCTTAAAAGGTTGAATTTTCATGCCACACCATTTGAAATAGCGCGGGCCAAATAATTTTCTCTCACGGGCCGGATGTGGCCCGCGGGCCGCTTATTAAGGAACCCTGCCATATATTCTTTATATTTTTATTTTAATTTTAGTTATAGTAATTTTGTTGTTTTTATGCCATTTTTATTTGTTTTGTTTATGTCTTTATTAACTTAAAATGAGAAGTGTTGCAACTAGTTGCAATAAAATACATTTAAGGTTTTTTAAATGTTATTTTGTTTTAGTTAAAAGTATGTTTTATTTCAAGTAACATATGTTTTATGGTTTTAGTTGTAGTTAACTGTAACAAACCTGTTGTGGACTGTATATGTATACATCTATCATGTGAAACAGCTTATTCAGGTCAATACTAAAATACTATAAGCAAAAAATATATATGATCCCTCTCATTTTGTTATTACAACCATTTTGCATATTCTGCAAGAGGCTAAAAACTTAAGCCCAAAGATCAGGGAAATGTTGATTTCTCAATTCATGACACATTCGATATTAGTCACTATAACGCACACCTTGTGGTTGAAAACTGACAAAGCCACTGAGAAGAGTAAAAAAAGCACCTTCAACTGCAGAAACGTTCAAACACTCAACTATGACCAGGAAAACATCAATAATAATACACCAGGTGTTTTCACCAGTTGAAAAAAAAAAAAAAAAGGAGACAAGTATCAAGTATCAAAAATGAGAGGAACAGGGAAGGTTTGAGTAATCAAAGTTGAGCAAAAGGAAATATAATTAGACATGAATATGGCAAGTTAGAGGCTGTGCTTCCTGGAAAATTAAGTGAAGGTGTTTTACCTGGTTAAAGGTGTATTTGAAGAGCAAAGCTAGAAATTCCACTAGAGGAAACTGGGCGTTAGATTCGATCCTCCGCAGATGAACACTAACAAACAGCCTGAGGAAATCTGTGAACTTTTCCACATAGCTGAGACAGACAGACAGGCAGAAAAAGGGTTAGAAAGCAGCAGCATCAATGAGTTAAAACTTGAAAGCATGCCAATTTCTTACCTTTCGTCTAATTCTTGCAGTCTGCTTTTGATAGTGTGCGTGTTGGTGTGCGAGTGTGTGTTTGTGAGTCTTTGCAGCAGGTAGAAAGTCTGTTGAAACATGCGGAGCAGAAACTCCTCAAAGTCCACGGGGACGCAGTTTTTGCACATTAATTCGTTAATACAGTTCATGGCCATGACACCCAGTCTGGCCCGTTCAGCATGGCCCACCGTCTGACCAGGCCTGCCGTGTCCCCCGCCGCCTCCATTGGCTGTGAGACTTCCGGGGGCGGAGTCTCCATTGGAAGTGGGCAGAGGTTTAGTTTTGATTGGCTGCTGGCATCCGAAGCGAGCAAAATGAAAAATCGAAGCGAGGAGGGATGGAGTGATAGAAGAAGAGAGAGGGATCCAGCTAAAGAGATGAGCCAAGCATTCCAGCGCTAGCAGACACAGAGCGCCACTTTCGGCTTCCAGAAGCATCGGTGTGCTGTCGCCTGACAAAACGCCTACAGAACAAGACAAAAGACAGCAATCATTTACTGGTGGGATTCAACTAGTAAGAGAGCATTTTGTGATATTTAGTATTGGCTGACGACCCATGTGGCTAACGGTTAACCCAAATTTTGCTAATCCCTTAGCCAAAATGTTAGCTCCTATATTGTGTACAATTATATATAAATATATACATTTTATTTATTTCTATATGTACTCAAAGTTCACTATTTGAGATGCAATAAATCTAAATAAAATAATGTAATATAATAAAATCTAAATATAATAAGTAATATATATATATAATAAAACAAAAACAATTTTAACAATGATCAGAAATAATGATTCAGAATTATATTAGCCAGGGTTCAATTAATGTATGAAATTAGTTTCAATAATTAAATTGATTGTTTAATTACTTGTCAATAGCTAAATCTGTGGTTTTGTCATTTTACTGAAAGTATTACTACTACTACTACTACTACTACTACTACTACTACTACTATTATTTTATTATTATTATTATTATTATTATTATGATTATGTAATTATTACTTAATATTTTTACATTTTCTTCACATCAAAATCAATTGATTGATCAATATGATATGCAACATAAATATAATAAAGTAACTTAATAAATAAAATAATAAATAACAATAAAAAGTAAAATAAAAATAATTTAACAATGACCATAAATACATAATATGATTCAGAAATATATTAGATAGGGTTCAGTTAATTTATGAAATTAGTTTCAAGTACAATTAAATTCATTGTCAAATTACCTGTCAATAGCTAAATATTTGGTTGTCATATCCTGAAAGTATTATTAGTCATTTTTTATTAATTTAATTATTTTATTATTTATTACTATTTAATTTCATGTATATATGCCTCAATTTTATATTTGTCTTTTTAAAGTATTAGAAATTAAATTTTTAACACTAAAATGTATTTTATTTTATGTGTGTGTTTTCTCCTATGTTTTCTCCTCAAACATGTATATAAATATTTTTTTATTTATTACCATGTAATTTACAATGTTTCTTTATTATGTAAAAACGATTCTAATAAATTGCTCAGGCTACAGGATTATGTATACATAAATGCAATCAAAGAACTTGCAAACAAGCAGGCTTTTTTTCTTCTCAAACATATATTTTTCTTCCAAAGTTCACATATTTTTGATGACAACACTGTCAACTTTTCCCATTATCAGTTTATATTAATGTTACCAATTTGTTGTTGTAGATCTATTAGCATCCATCCACCACATTAAATTAGTTGTCAGCCTCTAAAAAACCTATATTAACACCAGTTGGTACCATTAATGTAGGCCTTGCCTTTCAAAACATATCAGTGCTAAAATGATCAAAGCAGAATCTCACCTGACTCTCTAGATGTGGGAGATGGAGGGGGAGTGGTGGCTGTAACACTGTGTTTGTCCCATACTGTCTCCAGAATACCTGTGAGGAAAGGAGTCATTTAAAATGAAACTGCAAGCCCAAACACATACACATTTTCCAGTGCCTAAAGGCTAGTTACATCCACACATGCTCTGAATTAGTGAATTATGCGCATCTTACCAGTCAGAAGGTTCAGAACATTGGGAATCTGATCCAGCAGGAGTTTCTTCAGCTCTTCTTTACGAGCGACGCTCAAGTCTTCCCTGGGACAGACCAGCTCTTCTGAGGTCATCTTGAGCAGAACTAAACCCAGTGGTGCTAAAGACGGTGACTGCACCAACTACAACACAAACCACCAACATGGAGTCAGTTCACTTTAATATGATTTAATCATAGTGAATAATAAAGAATTAGAGTTACCTGTAAGGTGTTGCTGAAGAAGTCATGGTAAAACATCGGCCAGTCCTGGCGCCCGATGTCCACGATGACTTTGCACAGCTTGTTTCTGATGAAGAAAGGCAGCAGTGCATGCTGGGATAGCAGAAGCTTGGGCAAACAGCTGCGAAGTTCTGCTTTGTCTTCACTAGCCACACCAACCCACATCTTATTCACAAGATTCTGCAGAGAAAAACCCACACATTTATTGTAATTTCTCATACGTGAAAGACAGTCGATGATGCCTGTGCACATATATTTTAAGGTATTTTAGGGTAATTCACATAAACACTTTCAAGTCATGTTTCACCCTAAAAATCTAAAGAAACAAAAGTTGTATTTTGCATAAAGAAAACCAAGCCTGTTTTGTAACTTTAAGGTGTGTTTATTCGCATAGTGATATTTTAAGGCCAATTCCCATAAAATACCCTAAAAATTAGTGCTGGGCAATGATTAGCCACATTGTACACAATATACATGTATAATATATGTGTATATTTATTATGTATGCACACACATGCATGTATATATTTTAGGGCTGTCAAACGATTAATCGCATCCAAAATAAAAGTTTATGTTTACATACTATATGTGTGTTTACTTTGTATATTTATTATGTACATATAAATACATACACATACATGTATATATTAAAGCAAAATATTTATATGTATATATATTTATACCTGTATACAATTTAGATTATAAATAAATATAAATATTTAGATATAAATCTAAAATATTTTTCCTTAATATATACATGCATGTGTCTATTTATATATACATAATAAATATACACAGTATACAGTATGTAAACAAACTTTTATTTTGGATGCGATTAATCGCGATTAATCGTTTGACAGCACTAATATATTTAGAAAAATAAGTTATGTAAAGTATGTTGATATTGTTTGTATATTAAAATAAATTATTATTCATAAATTATATAAATTATACAAGATATACATGTAAATATTTTAAAAATTAATACTGTATGTGAGTGTCCTTATATATACATAATAAATATACACAGTACACACACACACACACATACATACATACATATATATATATATATATATATATATATATATTTTTTTTTTTTTTTTTTTTTTTTTTAATTAAACTTTTTGGATGTGATTAATCGTTGCCCAGCACTACTAAAAAAAAAAAAAACATCCTATATGAAAACAATTTTTTTGAAAACAAAACTGAAAAATAAATATTACCATGAAGTATATTTAGTACAAGTAATTTAAATAATATTTTTTTTTTTGCATTACAGTGATGAGGGGAATTTAGGGGATAAATATGTTTAGTAGTCACTCAAATATTTATGTAAAAAAAAAAAAAAATCCTAAAGACTATTTTTTCCTTCAGATTTTTTTTTTTTTTACTTCAACAGCATTCAACAGTTCTTTTCAACTTTCTATTCAGCAAAGAAACCTAACCTAAACATATCACAGTTGCCACAAAAATATAAAGCAGCACAACTGTTTTAAACATTGATAATAAATGTTTCTTGAGCATCAAATCAGCATATTAGAATGATTTCTGGAGGATCATGTGACACTGAAAAATAATGACGCTGAAAATTCAGCTTTGCATCACAGGAATAAGTTACATTTTAGAACATATTCAAATATAAAATGGGTATTTAAAATTGTAATAATATTTCTCAATATTACTGTATTTTTTGTATTTTTTATTAAATAAATGCAGCCCTGGTGAGCAAGAGTGACTTATTTAAAAAACATTTTAGAAATCATAGCGATTCCAATGTTTTAAATGCTACAGTATGACTTGGCAGTTTTCTTGAAATTAGTCTACAGAAAATAATGAATCAAAGAGTTCATTTTACCTCAAAAACAGTAAGGCTGTACATCATGACATATTCATTTCTGCTGTTGGAGAGGAAGTAGAGGCAGTGCCTCCATGACCCAGGCTGACCCGCAAAACTGTTCAGCAGCTCTTCTGCAATACACAACACAACAAAACAGTCATAAAAACATATCTGGGGTGAAAAACATCCACGTTGAACATCTTAATTGAAACAAACCAAATACTGGAAGTCAAATGCTGCCTTTAAACTCAAACTCAAACATTGAAACTCTGATAAACACAGTTCAAAACAATAAAAAGCGCATCTACAAGTTAATTTCAAAGAGATGCATAAGAAACATCTGTAAAGTATAAACAAAAGCTGTTCCCACAACTGGAGCTATTTTCTTCTAATTTCATGACTAAGCTAGTGGACAGTTTGTACACAAAGTTTTGCATATTTGCATAAAAAAAAAAGAGAACACACACCTACACAGATGAGCATTTCAAAAACCAGGAAAGTTCAAAGACAATATGTTTGTTAACAAGTGCTACTTTGTAACTCCATTAACAGTCCATTTGAAAAACACCAGACCTAAATCCACATACACTATCTGCCTTTTTAAAATCAATATGCGTACCATCTTTTCTAGGAACTGAACTCTTAATAATGACTCCATTAGCTAGGGCTGATTTTTGTTATGACAACATTTTGACTTGACAACATTTTAAAACACAGATCAATTCTCGTGACAAATAGGAACTGAGAAACCGAACCACAGCTGATAGTTTTTACCATGGTTTTGCTGAAAATGTGTGAAATAGGGTGAAAAATGTCTGACATCCACTCAAAAAAAATCTCCTTCGCACTTCATATTGGGTTTGTAAACTATTTTACTAAATCCTCATTTGAAATCATTTTTGGATTGCATTACGGACTGAATTTATAATTATGGAGTCAAGTCTGAAGTAGAAATTATTATACATCAAGCCATTTCAAACGGTCAAATTCTGTCATCCTATGTGGGTGAACTGTTAAATGTTTGTAATAAAGTTACAAACTCAATATTCCTGGTGTAATACATGACTGCTTCTGGGTCTGACAGACAAAGCCACGTATTTCCTGATGAAGAAACGCTTCACCAATTAGAGAAAGGTTTACTTTTTCCATATACGTCATTGCTGAGCAGTGCACAATGATACTAAATTGAGCTATAAGTTTTGAGTTTCAAAGCACTACGTTTTGACCCAGGATTTAGAGTAAATCTTGGGCCAAATACTCTCAAACAAACTAAATACCAAGGATTTTATTAAACTCGAGAGTCACCCAGCTTAAATGTCATGAATGTGGTCTCCAGCCACAAAATATAAAAGTTATTAGACACATTCCTCACCTTAAAGGGGTCACATGATAATTTATTTGAGGATCTGTTATAAGTTTTAAAAGCACTGATGCATCAAAACAGTCATAATTTAGCTTTTCATCAGCATTTAGGACATGCTTTTATCCAAAGCGACTTGCAGTAGAAAAGCATTAGCAATTCTTCACAAAACCACTAATATTTTCCTGTGCATCTCTAATCCTTAATTTAACAGGCCATTTTTGTGCTGCTGTGCCTTTAAGATTTATGCAAACACAAAGCTTTCTGCAGGTTTTATGAAGGTAAATGTAGGATTTCAGACCATTTTAAGAAAATATGTCTTGTATTAGCAATGCTTCGAAGTTTAAAAATACAACTTACAATTCAAAGGTAAAACAAGCTTTCATTCCCCACTGACAGATGTTTGTTAGTTTGAAGCATAAAGTGACTTCATTTTTTTAATTTCTCAGAAAACAACGCTTCAAATCTTCCTTTTGCATCTCCAGTAAATGTATCTTGATTTAAGGATGTTTCGATATTTTTATTTTAAAAAAACCTGAAACAAGATTGATTTTATGAACTTGAGAGATTCTGCTCCAGTTTTACGCCATTCAAAACCGATTTGCAGATAAAATAATTTAAAATCATTTAAAGAAAGTTTATGCCAGAGCTCTTCTTATTCTTAATTTTGACATGCATTTTCATACCAGACATAAATATCGGTTCAAAATATCAGTTATCGGCCTACTTAAACTATATTAAATCGGTATTGGCATAAGCTCTTCTTATTCTGAATTTTGACATACATTTTTATTTAAACACCAGACATAAATATCGGTTCAAAATATTGGTTATCGGCATAAGCTCTTCTTATTCTTAATCTTGACATTCATTTTTATTTTTACACCAAACGTAAATATAGGTTCAAAATATCAGCCTATCTTATCCATATTAATCGGTATCGGCATAAGCTTTTCTTATTCTTAATTTTGACATTCATTTTTATTTTTACACCAGACATAAATATCTGCTCAGCTGCAGGCTGAAATGCTTAGATATCTTGTTTAAAATCAATGTCAGCTGCTTGTTTCTAACACTGGGCTTTTTCAGAAGGAACTACAGAGCTGTAGGTGCTATACACAGACCCACTTTATCAGACATTCTGCATTTACACTTATTTAAAAATTAAAATTCTGTCATTAATTACTCACCCTCATGTTGTTTCAATCCCGCAAGACCTTCGTTTCTCTTTGGAATGCATTTTTGATTAAATCCGAGAGCTTTCTGACCATCCAAGGGTCCTAACACATTCAAGATCCAGAAAGGAACCAAGAACATTGACAAAATAGTCCATGCAACATCAGTGCTTCGACCATAATTTTATGAAGCTATGAGAACACTTTTTGTTGCACAAAAAAACTCAAATAAAAACTTAAATTAACCATTAATCTATTCTGCTTTTCTTTAAACATATACAAGGTGCAGGGAACAAAATAAGAATGCAAACAAGGAACGAGGTAGGGCCTTTGCTGTCTAAGAAAGGTCAGAGCACTTGGATTTGATCAAAAATATCTTAATTTGTGTTCCGAAGATGAACAAAGGTCTTACAGGTTTGGAACGACATGAGGGTGAGTAACTACTAACAGAATTTTCGTTTTTTGGTGAACGTAACTTTTAACAGCATGCACACTACTCCCATTAGCACACTGCTTCTTACAATTTGATATATACTGAATAGGCATCATTGAAGTGAACAAAGGGCGATCTTGTGCATCAAAATTTTTTTTGAAAGAACATAAAAATTGAACATCTCATAATATGAGCCAGGCATAATGTGGCAGCCTATTCAGATTATAACTGCACAAAGGATGATTCTGCAAATCTGGGCATGACAGCCGTGTGAAGGCCAGGGTCAGGCATATGCTCACCAATCTCTCTCTTGCGGTCATTGGTGGTGCAGCTGTGGAAAAACTCTGTCATAAGACTCTCCAGGGCCCGTAAGGAGGCCTCCTCTGACGCCTGCAGCACAGAGAGAGACAGATGAGGGGGGGAAGGGAAGAGAAAGATGAGATATGACAAGATAAGGCATTTCAATCTGAACTTTTAATGCAGCCATGCAATGCATCAAACAACTCGCATTTACACACTGCAAATCCAGCACACAAGAGTCACAAATACTCAAAACGGTTAATCTACTGTTTTAGACTAACAATATATCGCTCAAATGTTTTCACATTTGATTTAAGGATTCAAGCTTGCATTGTAGCATGAATAAACAGCACAGTAACTGCTATTGGATTGTTTTACAGTTTACTGGCTTTATTTATGCTGCTGTTGTCGTCACTGTTATGTATTTGTTTTGCAGAGATGTTAATAGCTCATTTACTTATAAAAGGGATAGGTTAGCAAATAATAAATAAATAAATAAATAAATAAATAAATATTATCGCTGCCAATAGTGAGCATTTTTATGGTTAAATGGCTGTTTTAAAAGCATTTAAAGAACGTTGTTATTAGAGCTTCTGTTATTCTTAATTTTGATGTAAATGTTTTAATTAAAGACATATATATATATATATATATATATATATATATATATCGGTTCAAAATATTGGTTATTGTCTACTTGATCTGTAATAATTGGTATCGGTCAATTCCTTACTTTTTAGAAAACCTAAACTCTGTGGAAACCCTGCAGGCTGAAATACTTAGATATCTTGTTTAAAATAAATGTCAGCTGTTTGAAAAAGGTTTGCCATTATTCATTCATAACATCATAAAAATAAACAATATAATGTAAATATATATATTTATTATCCAGATAGCAGACAAATGTCTGCAAGATGTTTCTTAAAGATCTCATCTGCTGTGTACAAACATCTGATAAACATCTTTAAGACATCAGTTTTACATACATGCTAAATCATAATCATCTTAAAGACATTTTCTAAACGTCTATTTGACGTCTAACAGGAAATGTCAGATTTATTGCAAGTGAGCAAACAGTCTAAAAAAATACGTCTTCCAGATGTAAACATGCACATCAAACAGACGTCTTTTTGTATTATTTTTGTCATAATTTCTTACCCTCACATCAATCCAAACCTATAAGATTTTCTTCTGTAAGACACAAAAGACGATCTTTTGAAAAATGTCTTTCGTTATTGTTGTTATTCATACAATGTTATTTTTGACAGATAGGACAATCTTCAAAAAAATCTTCAAAATATCTTTTTTGTGCAAGTGTGCGTCTTCCACAAAAGAAACAAGATAAAAACAAAAAACGTAATAAAAAAAATATACGATGTTCGTCTGGCAGTGAATGTTGTTCATATCGTCACAATTGTAAAAAGTAACTTTTGTAAAAACATAAAATACACTAACAGTCAAAAGTATTTGAATAGTAAGTTTTTAATGTTTTCCAAAGAAGTATCTTCTGCTCACCAAGCCTGCAATTATTTGATCCAAAGTACAATAAAAACAGTAACATTTTGAAATATTTTTACTAGTTAAAATAGTGTTCTATTTGAATATATTTTAAAATGTAATTTATTCCTGTGATGATTTCAAAGCTGAATTTTTTGCATCATTACTCGAGTTTCCTTCAGAAATCATTCTAATATTCTGATTTGCTGCACAAAAAAAAAAAAAACATTATTATTGTTGTTGATGTACAAAAATTTTTTTTGTATTATTTTTGTCAATTTCTTACCCTCACCTCATTTCTTCTGTAAGACACAAATAATATCTTTTGAAAAATGTTTTAGTGTTTTATTATTGTTGTTCATACAATGTTACTTTGGACAGAATGGACAAAAACTGCTGCAAAATATTTTTTTTTTGCGTGTGTTCCACAAAAGAAAGTCATAAAGGTCTGGAATTACATGAGTGTTAGAAATTAATTAATTTATTCATCTAATGTTTTTTCTTTTCTTTTTTTTATTAACCCTTAAAGGCTTTGGACATTTTAATCATTATTTTATGTATTAAGCCTTAAAATCTACCCATAATTTACACGTGGACTTCTGACAGTTCCGTTTTTCTCAGTGCACCTTGCACTCAAAATGCACACGAAAAGATGAGTGTTCACAGAAAAAGAGTAAAATCGTTGGAAGATGAATACAGGAAGTGGCCTGATGAAGATGATGATGCTCAGGGTTCTGAATTCTTTGTATGAGTCACGACACGTCGCCTATTGCTCCACACTGCAAGTGTGACGTAACAGCAGCAGAAGAATGCCTTTGATTTCCTCATACCGTTCAGACTGTCAGGAACTCAAGAGGACACCGTTACATACACATGCAGAAGCAGCTTTGCTCTGCTTCATTTGTTTGAATATCACCTGATATTGTTGCTTAATGACAGAAATATTTGCATTTGTTTTGCTTTCTTTTCTCTTTGACAGATCAACAACTGCTGTCTGTCAGTCCTAAGACATCATATTACAGTAACACACACCTAAACCAAAGTGTTTTGACCTGCTTAAATTAAATCAATGCTTGTAGCACAATGCAATATGATCATTACAGGCAAATAAAGAAGCACAGATGCTTCAAAAGCATTGCATCCTTCAGGCACTAGTGCACATATAGAAAGTTCACGTATTTGCATAAGAAATAAACATATATATGAGTCAAACAGATTGTGAGTGTGTTACACACACATATGCATTAATTTTGACTCACCATGCCCGAGCTCTGAGCTTTTATGCGGCTATAATATGAGATGAATCTGGTTTTGCTCGCTCATGCTTCCTCTGGGGCCTTTGTATTTCACCTTCTGGAAGCACCGAAATTCCGCATCACTGTCCCCTACACGCCCGGTGGACCCGGGGTTCGGGCTTCAGGACACTTGTTATTATTGTTGATCTAACGCGAGCCTGAAGGGAACGAGACTGGAACTGACGCTGCCCGGATACACGGCGACAAACCGCATAAAACTACTGCGAAACAGATAGAAGAGCAACAAAACTGCGGTCTTAAAAATATGTCGGAACTCTATTGTTCACGTCGCGGGTGGTGGTAGCGCTGTGCTTGACTCGGTGCTTTAATTTGAGCCCCCAGAAGACTGACAGAGCCACTCCTTGGGTTGGTGGGATCGCTCTTTCCGTGCAGGCCTCTCGTAGCTTCCTCTCCTCTGCCCATTAAACTAACGGAAGTGACATCTTCCTCATACAGAAGTAGAAATGAGAGCGAGTAGAAGGGCAAGCAGTGTAAAAGAACACGTAGTTTAGTGGGCGGGGCTTAGTGAGGAGACGTTGTCTCTGATTGGCCATGAGCGACTGGTCTGAATAGTAATTAGGCGATTTTTTTTTAATTAGGTAGCTTTTCAAATAATACATTATGGATTTTTATTATTATTATTATTTTATTAGGGAAATACTTGTACAAGAAGATTTCTTACATTTTAAAATGACTTTAAATTATATTTTAAAATGTTATTTATTCCTCTGATTTCAAAGCTGAATTTTTAGCATTATTACTCCAGTCACATGATCCTTCAGAAATCATTCTAATATTCTGATTTGCTGCTCAAAAAACATGTATTATGATGATGATGATGATGATGAAAACAGCTGAGTAGAAGTTTTTCAGTTTTTCAGATGAATTGAACGTTCAGAAGAACTGCAAGAGCTGATTTTGAATGGCATAGTGTATAATGTTACAAAAGCTTTTTTTTTTTTTTCCAGATAAATGCTGATCTTTGGATCTTTCTATTCATCAAAGAATCCAAAATGTACACAACTTTTAAATATTGATAATAATAATAATAATAATAATAAAATATTTAAAGGAAATCAGCATATTAGAATGATTTCTGAAGGATCATGTGACACTGAGAGAAGAAAGCAGTAATGATGCTGAAATTTAGCTTTGATCACAGGACTAAATGACATTTGAAAATATTAAAATATTTTAAATTTTAAATAGAAACCAGTTATTTTAAATAGTAAAAATGTTTTAACTGTTTTTGCTGTACTTTGAATAAAATAAATGCAGACTGTTCAAAACAAACTGTTCAAAAACGTTTGACTGGTAGTGTATGTATAATGTATAAGCATTTTGGTATTTATGTGTAAGATTTTATTTATTTTTTATTTATTTATTTATTTATTTTTACTATATATGTTATATATAAACGTTCTAAATCTTTACTGCAGCACATTTTATAAATATTTTTAATAAAATGTATTTCAAAACAGTTTCATTTTACACACTTTTTGCTTTCGTTTCATGCGTCACGTGGTACTTGTTACTTTTCTCTGCGCTGGTAGAATGCACCAGTCACAGTTGTTAGTGGTTACTAATCAGGCTTGATTTTCAAATAATTTTATAGAGGATTCAATTGGAAAATTTCCATTAGCGTGTCAGGCATGTATAATCCCAATCATTTGACTTAAATGATTATACTTTATATTATACAAATGTCCCCAATAAGATATAAAACGACCTGAGATTTGAATGAGGCTCAATAGAGGATTCGACGTTCTGAGCCGTCAAGCGCCCCTTGAGGAAGAGAAATATGTGCTCGTCAATATACTGTAATTAGGAACTAGTTACTAGTTGCTTTTGCCACCCAATGTACTCTACCTATTGAACTACCGGAAGTGAAATCTTAATCTCGGGCCGGATGAAACCGGCCGCAACAAGACACATGTCGAGTACAGTATACACTCTGTGTAGGAATTGCCTCATTATTACACACACAAACATCCGCCAAACCAGAGCTTTTCAGGTTTTTTAGATGCCACGGACCCCCAAATATGATGATCCTCTTATTCCCTGATATTTAAAAGACATTTATATAGTTTTATGTATAAAGACCGCATTTATACATTTATAATATACAATTATTTAGTTTATATTAGAACTGTACTGTTGTGTATTCTTTTTTATATCTATTTTAACGTTTATTTTTACACTGTTTTCCTTACTCAACAGGTACAGTTGACAGAAATTGATTTTTTTTCTGCTTTACCAACTACTTTCTCAGTTGTTTTCGAATATTTGTGATTTTGAATATTTAACGAAATATTGTTTATTTTAAAAGGAGTGCTTCTGATTTGTTAACATTAAAATGTATTGTACATGGCTGCATCACATCAGCCACTCTGCTTTGTAAAAATCAACACAAAAGTGCAGACACAAGTGCTTTGTTACTTTTTGTTGCTGCATGTAGATGCTCCTCATGAACTGTGAGAATCAGTCTGTCATTTCTGAAGATGAAAGGGAAGAGCTTGCGATTCTCTTACTTCTGGTTGTTTAATGTGGTTTGCTCAACGTCTTCACATTATGCAACCCATCAGCTCAAGGACGTTGAGTAAGGCTGAGTGGCAAACACATTTACAAACATGCACTATTTGCTAAAACAACACATTCAGTAAAGATGACTCACAATAAATTAAGGTTTATTTCCTTTTTCTGTAAAAGAGAAATATTGTACACACAACATTATCTAGGTCACATTAAAAAAACAGGAAGTGTTTCACAGGTTCGAACACTTTAAGGAACACCCACAGACAGCAGCTTTGTTTTCGACATATGTTTTGTTTAACTTAAGAATAAAAGCACAATTAAAAAGACGAATAGCTTAAATCTTTTTAAAAAACATTCTGTGCATCGAGTAATTCTATAAAACATATTAAAATTAATCTAAAATATTGAGAAAGCACAGGTTTAAAATGTTTCTCAGCTGGTTTTCTCATGTTTCTCTTGTGACTGGTAGCGATGTCTCAGTTCTTGTATGTGATATGCCCACGCTCTGTCCACACCTTCACCCTCTACTTCGCACGCCATCCAATCAGGAAACGGAAAACGTCCCGCCACAATCAAAGCGTCTTCAGGCAGCTCAGCCAGTAACTTCTTTTGTAAAAGACTTAACTGATAAACACAATACACAGTATATGAGGACTCAGTAATATGATGCCAATGCTTGCTGGTTGATTAAATCCAAAAAGGTCTTATTAAATGATTTAGGAATCATGGACTGTGCTACTTACCACGCTAGGAGCTAGAAATACTGTGACATTTTTATATGTTGAAAGATCAACCTGGAAACACACAAGCAAAAACACAAATGCACACATATTAAGCACAATATTGCGTATCAATCATATCTTGCTTCTGTATGAGTTTTAGGATAGTGTAAGTTAATAAATTATAATATTTTAATTTGAATATGTTTACAGAATACAGCAAAGCAGGAATACTACTATTTAAAATCACTGCTTTCTATTTGAATATATTTTGAAATGTAATTTAATCCTGTGATGCAAAGCTGAATTTTCAGCATCATTACTCCAGTCTTCAGTGTCACATGATCCTTCAGAAATCATTATAATATGCTGATTTGCTGCTTAAGAAACATTTTTTATTGCTATTATTATCAATATTTAAACCAGCTGAGTATATTTCTTCAGGATTCTTTGCTGAACTTTTGTAACATTATACACTGTACCATTCAAAAGCTTGGAGTCAGTATAATGTTTTTTTTGTCTTGTTTTTTTGCGAAAGAAATTATAGAAATGATACTTTTATTTAGCAACAATGCTTTAAATTGATCAAAAGTTACAGAATATTTCAGATAAACACTGTTATTCTGAACTCTCTATTCACCAAAGAAACCTGAAAAAATATTGTTTTAAATACGCTGTTTTCAACATAATAATAATAAATGTTTTTAAACCGCAAATCAGAATATTAGAATGATTTCTGAAGGATCATGTGACTGTAGTAATGATTCTAAAAATTCAGCATTGAAATCACAGGAATAAATTACATTTTAAAACATATTAAAATAGAAAACAGTTATTTTAAATAGTAAAAACGTTTTTGGTGTACTTTGGATCAAATAAATGCAGGCTTGGCGAGCAGAAGAGATTTCTTAAAAAAAAAAAACATTTTGACTGGTAGTGTACACTCAATTTTTTATATTATATAATATATACTTTAATATATTTTGAGTGTTTAGATGTTTACAATACCTTCCACAGATCTTCTCTGCGATATGAAACACTTCTGTGTTGTCCAGCTCTCCACGCGTGAAAATACGCAAGACGAACAAGCCAGGGATTGAGCTCATAACCAACTGCTGGAGAAAAGCCCTGACGACATGCTTCTAACACCTGCACATGATTAAAACAAACACATTCACTATTGTTCAAAAGTTTCTGGTCCTTTTTTAAATGCAAATATCTGTCTTGAAACTCTAGGTGGCGCAGGCCGATAGGTTCTAACTCAATCTGATATAATCACATCATAATTCATATGGTGCAGCTGATTGGTTTCTTTTCACATCAGCAGCCAATAAGTGGTTTCCACAAAAATATAAAGCACCACAACTGTTTTCAACATTGATAATAAAAAAATGTTTCTTGAGCAGCAAACCAGAATATTAGTATGTTTTCTGAAGGATCATGTGGCACTGAAAACTGATCATATGACACTGAAAATTCAGCTTTGCATCACAGGAATAAATTACATTTAGAAATATATTCAAATATTCACAATATTACTATTTTTACTATATTTTTAATTAAAAAAATGCATTGGTGAGCAGAAGAGACTTTCAAAAACATAAAAAAAAGTTAAAAATTAAGAGGCTCACTCACAATTCTGCCATCGCCTGAGCCCAGGTCAGCGATGCCCCCAGATCGGCCCTTCAGCAGAGCCATAACGTTACTCACTTGAGCTCTGCTCGCTGGCATATAAGGCACCTGGAACACAGCAACAGTTATAACTCCTCAGGTGCAGCATTAATACAGACACACTCCTCAAATCTCACCTGTAATTTAAGTGGCACTCTGCGAAACCCTGGCATGAGGATTCCTGCCCAGACGGCATAAACTGCCAAACCTGTGCCTGCTGTCAGCTGCAGGATCTGCCAGCCACCCAGTCGCCTCTCTTTGAACTGTGAAAGGACTTCCTCTTGTATATCGTCTTCCATAGCTATAGAAATAAAAACTGCATGACCATATTATATTTTATACATCATATTTTATGTTTACACAGCCCTGAAACTTCTACTTTTGCAAAAGGCTTACAATTACCTAATTTGATGATGCAGAGTTCAGAAATATCAAAAAACTTCACATACAGTTTTTTTTCACTAGATAAGAATGAAGATTTGAAAAATTACAAAAAGAAGTAGATGGAAATCATGACTGAGAATCATTCAAACATGTGGAAACTTGGCTGAGAATTTAACAAATAGATGTAATCTAGCTCACTTGAGGAAATCATGTCTTTATGCCATTTTTTTTTTCTTCTGCTGATTAAAGGATAAAGGACATTAGGGCTGTGAAGTACATCGAAATATCGCACTGCTCTCACCTGAATTAGTGCTCATTGAATTCATATAGTGAAGACGAAGCAGTGTTTTACTTTTTATTTTTATTATTCAATTCCTAAACAGATGCTAAAATGATTACATGTTAAAATGTTAAAATGACATTTATGTAATGCTTTTATGAGTAAAAAGTTGTTGTAGGGGAACATTTTTCCCACAAAAAGTAAAACATGTATGCTAGTTATATTAGATTCAGAATCAGAATGAGCTTTATTCAAAAAATTTGTTGTGGTTTTATATTACTATGTGGACATATTTTGTGAGAAGGTGTGAATAAAGTTAGTAAGAAACTAGCATTATCCCACTGTTTCACAGACAAGGCTTAAGCCTAGTCCCAGACTAAAACATAGGTCTGAAAGAAACTTGCACTGATCAATCTTAAAATATATCAATGTCTTTGTTTTGTCTCAAGATGGACACCAGTAATGTTTTTTTTTTTTTTTTGAAGCACATTTATAAAAATGAATTAAATGTCCTAAATAAACTATGACCTAATCCTGGTTTAGTTTAAGCACTGTCAGTAAAACCAGGCGTATGTGTTGTACATTTTCATATTGCATACATACCTGAATACTGGGTCGATACCCGTTTCCTGAAAAGTGGCTTAGTGGTTTAAGCTACAGGCTTGGACCTGAGGGTAGCAGGGCAAAGAAATTCATTTTAATTAATTTATTTTTTGAGTAATGTGGTTCAATTGCAGACTTCAGGGGTATTTAATTACAGAAATGAAATCATTTATGATTGATTTTAGAGGAAAAAGTGGACCTGAACCATTTGGCTGGTCAGTTCTTCTAGATATGCGTCATTACATTGTTAGTGCATGAAGAAGAGTCCTATCAGTTGTTTGTGTGTGTTGCTGGTGTCACTCAACACAATGACTAATGCACTTAGTAAATCAGAGACAAATATAGCACCAATATCAGCACAACAAGTACTGGTTTGTGGAGTTTAATGTTTTGACACAGCAGAAAGGGGAATTGTGTATCTTATTTACCAAGACTGTTCATGAAACAGGTGAGAATACCTTCATGAAAAACGTTGTTGAATCTAAGTGCAACTACTTGCTATGACTGATATAAAGTCATAATATACTTATAACAAACACTAGATTGCATTCATTGTGGTGCCATGATACAATGTGGGCATAACACACTTTTAGCTACGTAACACCTTGGTGCATTCACTCTTTTACACCAACAAAATAAGTTCCAGTAAAGCCATTTTACTGACATGTATTTTATTGGCATGTCTTCTCAGTTGTACAGTAAACCCAAATGTTAATGTAGTTTACGTTATTATGGCTAACAGGTTAATTATGATCAGGCTCTGTGAGAAAAAAAAAAACCCGCACAGTTCATAAATATAAAGACACATTTGTCAGTAGAGAAACATTCATATCTCTGGAGCTCAAAAACCTTAGTAAATACTAAAGATTTATAACACAGGCAGAGAGTCACAAAGGCATGCACTGAGCGTGTTAAACTCGTTATTTTTAAAGGAAGATGCGGGAAAAATATATACAACCTTCGTACAAACAATCCAAAACAACCAACTAACCTTCACTGTAAGCTGTATGAACATTTCTACAGCTAAACAGAGCGCATGACGACAACTTCCTGTTTTGGATATTTCAAAACAAAGGTCCATCGACTAAAAGAATATACAAAATTGAAGTATCACACGGTTTCAAAAATGTGAAACATCTGTCTACCCACGCGTTGTAATTATAGGCTAGTTGTTTGTTTGTTTGTTTGTTTGTTTTGGGCTGCGCTGCAGAAATCAAAGGAATTAATTACTTTTTATTTGTATCAGTATTTTTAACAAAGCGTCAAAACAAATTACAAATCTTGCTATATTATGACATATTTCTCGACTGTTTAACTGTTTTCCACAGAGTCACATATGTGACCCTGGACCACTTTTTTTTTTATAAATAGTCAATTGATGGTTTGTTAGGATGGGATTTGGCAGAGACAACTATTTGAAAATCTGAAATCTGAAGATGCAAAAAAAATCTAAATACTGAGAAAATCGTCTTTAAAGTTGTCTAAGTGAAGTTCTTAGCAATGCATATTACTAATCAAAAAATAGGTTTGGATATATTTGCGGTATGAAATTTACAAAATACTTTCACGGAACATGATCTTTACTTTAATTATCCTAAAAAATGTTGACATAAAAGAAAAATCGATCATTTTGACCCATAAAATGTATTTTTGGCTATTGCTACAAATACATCCGCGCTACTGAAGACTGGTTTTGTGGTTCAGGGTCACATGTTTAACTGAGAGTTCAAAAATTAAAATAAGTGAAATAATTACTTCATCTGTCCAGGTGATGGTGCTCTTATAAAGATACAGAGCGACTGAGGAAGACAAAGTCACAGCTGACGACATTGACCATTTATTTTCATTTCGAACTTTAAAGCTTATTTTAAACCAAACATCATACAAAGAATGTTACATCAATAAAGACTTAAAACAGCAATTGAATGGATTTGTTAAAAACCTTTTCACGCAAAATAATAATTCATATTGTCAACATATGAAAGAAACTCTTCGATCTTATTCATGTAACATGAAATATTGTAAGAATATTGTTTTGCTAGTTGAAGCATCCTATATAAGAAACACTTGTGGAGAGAATGATCGACTATTTCTTTCATCCAGCACATCTGCTTTCATGAAAGTCAAATGATATATTCATGTTTAGATTCAGTCAGAAATTCAGCAAATGCAATAAATGCATTCAGATGTTCAGACCTCTGACACTGTTCATCAGAAATATAGAGGTGATATCAGACATGTGATATCACCAGAAACACTCGATTTATTCCGCTTTTTCAGCTGTTCAACACTTAAAGCTATAGAGAGAATGCACTTAAGTCACGATTTGGTCAGTTTCCCGGATGTGCTGCCATATCGGCGATACTCGGATGTAAACAACAGCATGGATTACACTGTTAATTTACTACTGAATACATTGTTCTGCTAATTTGTGCTGTCTAAACCATGAAAAAAACGTGAGGAAGCTGCTAAATCATATAGAGAAGGACTCAGTAAGCAGGAAAGGCCACAATATTTGGACAAACTAAAGTTAATAGGTGGTAATTAAGATTTTAGCCAAATTTTTCACCTACCTGACTGGAAATGAGGAAATGATAAGAACAAACACAAATGTTGTCAAGATTCTTGCCCTGGAAACCCTGGTTCAGTTTGACCAACCACAAACACATTTGTTTTCCTCAGTTTTTTCCTGCTCCAACCGATTAGTACAGCCCAAAACATGACAATAATTAATCATTTTCAGCAGCAATAATCAGTTAAATATGTGAGTTTCGTTCGTTGAGTGGCACTGTTTACAACCAGTGCCCCCAATATGGCATATCGATGACGCGTCATGAAAGCACTCGAAATTAAAAGTAATTGTGAGCTGATGCACTGATATGCTTATTATTTGAGCTGCATTTAATGCAACTCAAGTTGAGCAATGTGCCTTGATAAACATGCTAAAACATACACACATATTTGTGAGTGTTTACAATAAAAATTAATGTTTACAGTATTTACATGCACAATATAAGCTCTTGCGAATTAGCAAAAAAGATAAAAAGTAAACATTTCAATATTTAATACATCATACCATACATACAAATTGGTGAAAATTGCTGTTTTTTCAGTTTAAGTCAAAATGACCATGTATGTAACACTATTATATCTCTAATGTTAAAAGCTTTATGTATTTGTGATATGATCTAATATACATTTTTGTTCATATTTCTAAATCCTTTGTGCATATAGAAATGTCAAACTCCATCATACTATACAAATAACCCATTGGTCCTTTCATAGCAGTATGTCCCATAAGTCAGTTCAAGACGTAGGTAATATTTTTACTTATTTTCATCACATGGATCCTCTGCAGTGAATGGGTGCCATCAGAATGAGCGTCCAAACTGTTGATAAAAACATCATAATAATCCACAAGCAATCCATACCCCTTCAGTCCATGAATTAATGTCTTGTGAAGCAAAAAGCTGCATGTTTGTAAGAAACAAAGTACATCATTAAGATGTTTTAAACTTTAAACGGTTGCTTCTGGCCAAAAATACAAGCCCCTAAGCTTCCTCTAGTGAAAAAGTTCATTCTCTGTCGTCCTCTCACATCAAAATCCACTGACATAGAACTGTTTTCACTTGTAAATGATGCTTGGTCTGTGCTTATTTCTCTCCTGATTCAGATAAGGTGACATTTTCACTGGAGAAAGACATTTTATGTATAGAGAATTCATATTTTAGTTAGAAACAATGGTTTGGACTGGAGTGGTGTGGATTACTTATGGTTTATTTTTATCAGCTGTTTGGACTCTCATTCTGATGGCACCTATTCAATGCAGATGATCCATTGATGGGCAAGTGATGCAAACAAACAAACAAAAAAAAACATCTTGAGTGGCCTGAGGGTCGTTCATTTTCAAATGAACTCTTCCTTTAATACCTGACAGGCTTATCTCTGGTCTAAGCAGGCTACTATTAGAAAAGCGTCATGATTATGTCTCCAGATCCAGTAAGCTGATCAGCTGCTTCTCCTGACTCACTGTAGTCTGTTAGGTACCAGGACCTCTTCTGGCTCTCCTCTGAGCCCACACTGATTTACCTGGAATTTTTGCGAGACTTTTATTTGCTAGCATCTGAGGTGAGATTCTCCTGATGGGGAGTCTTGGCGGCATCCAGAGTTTTGGCCTGGGAAATTTTCCTGCTTGGATCTCGTCCACAAAGCTTTCTACCTTGTCGAACTTGTTGGTCAGCTTTGCCAGGTTGTCTTTAAGAGTGTTGAACTGCTTATAAAGGTCTCCCACTGCGTCCGACAGGGGCTGGATCCTGTGCGTAAAACAATAAAATATATACATAAAAACATGCAGGTCATAAGTTTGTCTTAAAACCCTAAAGCCAAGTAATAAATGTAGGCACATAACTAGTTCTACAGAAGAAGAATTCCTCAAATCATGTGGTCTGCAAGAGGAGAGGTCATAACATGACTTTAGAGGGGATTTGTTTGATTTAGGCCAGTAATTATCCAAAAAATAAAAATATAACATAATTATTGGAGAAGTTTTTACAAAAAAAATATGTATATACTGTTTCATTCATGCACTGGGCAAAATACATTGATGATTGTTTTCTCATTTGGAAAGGAAGTGAAGAGAAGTTGCATGAATTTGTACAAAATATACAAATATTTCGAAGAATTGTTTCTGTTTGAGAGGATACTCAGAAAAAAAAAAAATCTGAAATAATGTAATATTTAATTCAGTGTGTTGGGAAATTTGTACAATTTATGGAAAAAATTGTACATCCTTCAAGGACTGCATCCTTCAAATTGTACATTCAAAGTAAATCCTACACCAATAAAAAATAAATAAATAATTTTAATTAAAATAATTTAATTAAAGGTGATTAAAATTAAAATTATAATTAAATTAAAATAAAATAATTAAATGTAATTATTTATATTAATTAAATTCCATTAAATTAAATTCAATGTTTCTATTAATTTTGAAATGTCTGTATAGTGGCAACATTGGCAACTGGCTGAAATAATATATATATATATATATATATATATATAAAATGTAAATTCAAAGCTGCTTTTTTTTGCAGAATTGTTTAAAAAACAAACAAAAAATTATATATCTATATACAGTTTTACCTAAAATAATAATAAAAAAAATCTATAAATTACATTCTGTTAATTCCTAATTTCATTTCCCTATTCATTTTGAAATGTCTATATAGTTTTAGTGAATTTTTATTTCAGTTTAGTTATTATTTCAGTATAGTACATAAAGTGAAATTAAATAAATCTATGAGATATCTTGTCTTGGCAACAGGCTAAAATATATTAATATATATTAAAACATATAAACCAAAGTAAATTCAAAGCCACCTTTCTTCTGCAGAACAGTTGAAAAAATGGTGAAAAGCAAAATCTAAAAAAAAAAAAAACTTTTATATATCTATATACTTTTTACCTAAAATAAAAAATTTATTTCTATAAATGAAGTTCTATTAATTTCTAATTTAATTTTCCTAATTCCTTTGAATTAATTTAATTACTTTTAGCTATTCTAGTACATAAAGTTAAATTAAATACATTTATGTTGTGTTTTATTTCAGCTAAAGTTTTGATTTGTAAGTTTTATTTAAATTAAAATTTTTTTAATGGCTTTAGATTTAGTTCTATTTAACCATAATATCCCTGATCCACTCTGGCATTTTACATTATTTTTTCCTATTTAAATTTAACTCAAGATTTAATTAATGTATTTATTTAATTTTTATAGCTAGAAAAAAAAATCATAAACAAAAATCATACAAATCAGGGGTTTAAACAGTATTCATATGTCTAAAATTGCTGACAATTAGGTTGTAAAACTCATGACCCTCATGTGAAATACCGGTAAATGTTAAACAACACATATAAACACCATCTATCTCTGTTACTTAAAAATACACAAAAAAGTAAACCAGTTTTTTTTTTTTTTTTTGCAGAAAATTGTAAAAAGCAAAATCTTAAATTTTGTTTATATATCTATATACATTTTTACCTAAAATAAAAAAAACAACTTCTTTTAATTAAATTCTATTAGTTATAAATGTAATTGTTCTAGTAATTTTTAAAAGTCAATTAATGAATTTTTATTTCAGTTTTAGTTGTTTTAGTAAATCAAGTTAAACTAAATAAATTCATGAGATATATTGCATTTTATTTCTGCTAAAGTTGACTTTATTTCTAAAGTTTCTTACATTTTTTAATGGTTTTAAATTTTGTTTTATTTAATCACAATATTACTGATCCATTCTGAGATTTTGCTTCATTTTCTCATTTAAATCAGTAACTCAAGATTTCATCTATGTGTTTACGTAATTTGTATTGCTAGAAAAAAATATCATACACAAAAATCATACAAATTAGGGGTTTAAACTGTATTCATATGTCTGAATGAGTGACAATCAAAGGTTGTAAAAATGACCCTCATATCAAATAAATGCACATTTCCTGAAAGTTTAGCATCTTTCAGTGAAAGTAAATCAATGTAAATTCAAAGCTACCTAAAAAGATGGTGAAAAAAAAACCAACTTCATATATTCATATGCATTTGCACCTAAAATTCACTTCAAAAGTCAACAACCCATGCCTTCAATCTATATTGTGATCGTCTTTCACATTCATGAATGCACTGTATGGATCAGATGACAGGATCAGGATTAAACCGTAGTGACAGGTTTTGCTGGCGCAGAGGTCAGGTTATAAAATTAAATGCTGATTTGTAGCAGGACTAGTTATAAATGAGGTCATAATTATGCACAAGAAATCTTTCATGTGTGATTAATGTTGCTTGAAGCTGCTGTGCAGGCTTTAGGCTTGGGATCAAAGGTCCAGCACCTTAGAGAAAGCACATGTTGTGCAGATTAGGTGGTTTATTTTAGTCAAAGCATAGTTTGGATTAATAATCATTTCCTTTTTTGCCATATGATCCCAATTTTCTCCAGTTGCTGCGAAAAAAGAAAAAAAATGTCACAGAGAAAGTGTCCAGATGGCCTGAGGCTGGAGTGGACTGCAATATGCGTGCCATGGACAGACCAGACGTCATTTTATGAAACCAAACACCCTTAAAAGTCACCATAACCCTTCATAACCCACCTGACGTATTCTGGTAAGATGGACGCATGATCGTTGACCAGCATGTCCTTCACCTGGTACATGATGGCGTATTTCCAGTTGTCCAGCACCTGCGTCAGGTTTGAACAGCTCTTGCTGTTTGGTTTGTCTGTGACGAGTAAACATTTTGCCATCAGAGTTTTTTAAATGTATTTTTTCCACTTAATTTAATTTATTCACACACCTTTTAGCTTCACATTTTACATCATTTCGGTCAGTATCAGGTCGGCTCCCAACAAAGTTGTACCGAAGTTGCACAATCAGAGGCACATTTAGGCAAATAAAATATAAAAAGTGTGATTTCTCACCCAAGGCCCCATTCTTAACATATTTGCATATTTGCTTACAAAATAATAATAAAACTAATTAGAGTCCTATTATTATTTTCTTTAAATATGTCATAAAAATTATCAAATACATTTAACATGGCCAAACACATATGTTTAATGTATGAGAATATATACATCATCCATTACCACAAACCAACAACATTTTTAATTTATTAACATTATTTTTAATGTAAATAATTTTAGTCCTATTTTTAATTTGTTTTTATTTTTTCGATTTTAGTTTTATTTTAATTTTAGTGAAGTTTGTAATAATTTTACTTTTTATAGTTTTTCTTTACAGTTTTTCAGTTAAAATTAATTTTATTTAAAGCAATGAAAGTTCTTTTATAATAATATAATATAATATATTTGCTAATAGTTTTTGAATATTTTTAAACTTATTATTTTAATAATGTTTAATTTTAACTGAATTAAAATCAGAATAAAAAAAATTAAAATCAGAATAAATAAATTGTAGGCATTTTATATACAAAATTTTATATACAAATTATATACATACATATATACATATACATAAATATAAAATATATATATATATATATATATATATATATTTTATATTTGTATACTTTAAGTATAGATTCTGTTTAAGGGTTTTCATAATTTCATGTAGTTATATAATATAATATAATATAATGACCCTGATCCATTCTGGCATGTTTACTTAATTGTTTTCATTTAAACCAATAACTTAGTATTTTAATGTGGTAATTTTAATTTTTATTGCTAGAAAATTACAAAAATCACACAAACCAGAGTTTTAAACTGTATTCATACATTGTTAAAAAACAACAACAACAACAAAAAACAACAACTGTAAAAACAGGACACAATGTACTGTATTTAAATGAAGGATTTTTTATTTTTGTTTGTTTGTTTGTTTTATTAATTTTATTTCAGTTTTAGTTTGTGTTATTTTAGTACATCAGTTTAAACTTAATTAAAATGAGAATTGTTGTCTTGGTTTATAATTTTTTTTTTTGTTTTGTTTTAAATATTTTCATATAGTTTTTTTTAAGTTAAAGTTTATTAAAAGTAAATATAATATAATATAATATAATATAATATAATATAATATAATAATCCTGCTCCATTCTGTCATGTTGATTTTTTTCCCATTGAAATACTTAACATTTATTAATGTGTTTAATTATTTTTATAGCTAGAACTTACACAAATTACAGTTTTAAACTGTACTTATAAATGTAAAAAAAAAAAAAAAAAAAAAAAAAAAAAAAAAAAAAACACTCTAAAAAGTAGGGCTCAATGTACTGTATTAAAATAAAGGAATGTTCTTTTTTTTTTTTTTTTTTGTATTTTACAGTTAATCGCGTTGTGTTTTGGTTAAATAGGAAATGTCTGTAAAATGACTGGATAATGTCCTGGCAGAGAAAATGACCAGTATATTTTACTTTTCTTTTTCTTTGTATTTATTTCTGTATACAGTATATGTCCAAAGTATGGCTCACAAAGGTAGCAGAAATCGCAAACCTCATATGATATTAATGTAGCACATATAATCTTTCATGTTGACATTCTCAGATGGATAAACAAAATTTTCCTCAAATTTAGCATCTTTCACTGATTATATTTAGCATTATGAGATCTATTTTGCACACTATTGTTAAAAATACTTTATCCTCTCAACTGTTTTGGAGATAGTCACCCAACACTTGTAGCATATCCTCACAACTTATCTTTACGAGTGAAATGATTAAGATCAGACAGGATTTTTCTTACAGTCCCAACTAATAGAAAACACCAATGTAAATCTCAAGAGACTTTACCTCGGTGGTCCAACTCGGACGTGTCCTGGGTCCATTTCTTTTGTGCGGCACAAAGACAGACCAGTGACAGCAGGTTCAGAGCGCTCCTCATCTTCATCCTCGGAGAAACAACAGTGATGTCATTCAGGATGGATACGAAGCTACAGCATCTACTGCAGACACTCAGTCTGACATTTATAAGAGTTTACGACTTTCAGCATATGCTTCACACATTCACAAACACTTCAGCGCTGGAATGAGTTAAATGAAATCAGTGGAATGGCTTCATTGACTGGTCTGGTAAACAGATTGTTGACGGACGCACTGCACAAAAGTGTAGGGTAAATGTCAAGCAGCTGCAGAAAACACACAGCATCTGCAAAGACTAAAAATGCTCCAAACAAGATCTCACTGGAATAGTTAAAGGTCAGATTGCGGGCTGGAATAATATTTGAGTTGTGGTCCAGGGTAAATACCTCAGTTCCTGTGCTGGAGGCTTGTTCTAGTGGTCAGTGGAGACGTGCGCGCACGAAATAATCCCTGTTATTGTGGTTCAAGTGAAGGAACATAAGAGCGTCTGCTTTCTTATAGTAATACTCCATGGTCCAAAATCCTTCCCTCAACCTGTTCCCACCCCCTCAACAGAGACAAACAGCACAGATACATGACATCACTGCTTACACTATGAGAAACCAAAAACAACAGATAATATCATAATTACACAGAAGAGACACTATGGAGACTTTTACTTAGATGTCCCTGCTGAAAGGGACAGCAGGGTCAACCAGGCTGGTTTTAACTGGTCATAGGTGGTCAGCAGGCTGGTTTTAGAGGTGTTTTGGCCGGTTTTCCAGCCTGGCCAGGCTGGTCTTAGTTGGTCAGGCTGGGAGACGACCAACTAAAACCAGCCTGACCAGCCTGGGAGACCAGCTAAAACCAGCTACTTCCAGCTTAAACCAGCTAAGACCAGCCAAGCAGCCATTTTTCAAAAGAGTAAACTCACATGTTTACTCTTTTCTAGCTTCAGAAGAGTTTCAAAAGAGATGCCAAACTCTGCTCAGATTTCTACATCATTTACAATCAAACGTCAGAGATATCAGTGTGAATTAAAAAAATTCTCATGAAATTCCTGCAAGACCAAATGACCTGTATTGCTGTCCACACTTATTTTACAGCTCTTTTCTCTTACTGTAATGCAGAATGACAGGAGAAACGTCTAATCCAAAGTTGGGCTAATTTCTTATATCCCTCCTTCTTGGCTAGTTCTAGCTTGAACTAGTCTATTGTAGACAATGTTCGAAACTGTTGCTAGCACTTCTTGTGTTCTTGTGACTCCTTAAGATGAATTGCCTGTTGTATTCCTTATTTGTAAATCGATTTGGATAAATGAATATATAATATAATATACTCAACAAATAAATATATATATACACACTTTTTTTTACTCTGCCGCTCAAAAGTTTGGGATCTATAAGATTTGTAATAATTTTTAAAGGAGACTTTTCTCTTCATCAAGGCTGCATTTATTAATTATAAATAATTATATATACAGAAAAAAATTAATATTGTGAAATGTTAATGCAATTTAAAATAGTGGTTTTCTATTTTTAATATACTTTCAAATATAATTTATTCCTGTGATGCAAAGCTGAATTTTCAGCATCATTACTCCTGTCTTCGGTGTCACATGATCTTTTAGAAATCATTCTAATATTCTGATTTATTATCAATGTTGGAAACAGCTGTGCTGCTTAATATTTTTTTTGGAACCTGTGATACATTTTTCAGGATTATTCGATCAATAAAAAAATTTGTAGCAATAAACACCTTGTTCAAAGTTTGGGGTCACTAATTTTTTTCTTTCTCTCTTTGAAAGAAATTAATACTCTTATTCAGCAAGAATGTGTTAAACTGATTAAAAGTTACTTACAGACTTAAAAGACTTACAGTTGAAGTCAAAATTTTACATACACCTTGGAGAATCTGCAAAATGTGAATTATTTTACCAAAATAAGAGGGATCATACAAAATGCATGTTATTTTTTATTTACTTCTGACCTGAGTAAGATATTTCACATAAAAGATGTTTACATAAAGTCCACATGAGAAAATAATAGTTGAATTTATAATAACTGACCAATGTTCTTCAGAAAAATCCTTCAGGTCTTACAAATTCTTTGGTTTTTCAGCATTTTTGTATATTTGAACCCTTTCCAACAATGACTGTATGATTTTGAGATCCATCTTTTCACACTGAGGACAACTGAGGGACTCGTATCATTGTTGAAAAAGGTTCAAATACACAAAAATGCTGAAAACCGAAAAAAAATTATAGGACCTGAAGGATTTTTCTGAAGAACAGCTGTGAGTTTAACTGTTCAGAACAAACATGGGACTCATGAACAACTATCACTAAACAAAAAAACACAGCTGTGGATCATTCAGGCAACAACACAGTATTAAGAATCAAGTGTATGTAAGCTTTTGAACTGGGTCATTTTTAGAACTTTTATAACTATTATTTTCTCTTGTGGACTATATGTAAACATCTTTTATGTGGAATATCTTACTCAGGTCAGTAATAAATAAAAAATAACATGCATTTTGTATGATCCCTCTTATCCCTCACATTTTGCAGATTCTGCAAGCCGTATGTAAACTTTTGACTTCAACTGTATATTGAAAAGATTTCTATTTTGAATAAATGTTGTACTTTTTAACTATGCATTCATAAAAGAATCCTGAAAAGGTACACGGGGCTCCAAAAAAAAAAAAAAAATAATAAAATTAAAAATTATTATTAAGTGTTTCCAACACTGATAATAAAAGTTATAAATCAACATAAATATTTTACATTTTACAATATTTATAAAAAAAAAAATATAAAAACTTTGTGTTTGTGTGTGTGTTTGTGTAATCTATGAAATGATTCACTAAATGAATAAATGAAAATGTACATTTTTTAGATATTTTAAATTGCACAAAATTATTCATATATATATATATATATATATAATCTACTAAATTAATAAATACATATAGTCTACTAAATGTAAATTTTAAAATATTTCTCATTTTAAATTTAATACTAGTGCTGTCAAATGACTAATCATGATTAATCGCATCCAAAATAAAAGTATGTTTACATACTATACATTTGTGTACTGTGTATATTTATTATCTATATATAAATACAAACACATGCATGTATATATTAAGGAAAAATATTTCAGATTTATATATTAAATATTTATATTTATTTATAATCTAAAATGTATACTGGTATAAATATATCTACATATAAATATTTAGTTTTAATATATACATGCATGTGTGTGTATTTATATATACATAATAAATATACAAAGTAAACACACATATTGTATGTAAACATAAACTTTTATTTTGGATGCGATTAATCGCGATTAATCATTTGACAGCCCTATTTAATACATTTTTTACTGACTCTTTAAAGATGCTATGATGCTGAGATCCTCAAATGCCATGGTAAATAAGGTACATACCATTCAAAAATATAGTCTTAATAGATTTTTTTTTTTTTTTAAAGAAACTAATACTTATTCAGCATGAATGGATTAAATTTATAGATTGCTCAAAATGACAGTAAAGACATTTATAAATGTTACAAAATATCCCTATTTATATACAAATGCTGTTATTTCTAACTTTCTAATTATCAAAGAATCCTAAAAAGTATCACTTATTATTACATTTTCAGGATTAATACTAATAATACTAATAATAAATGTTCTTGAGCAGCAAATCAGCATTACAATGATTTCTGAAGGATCATGCACTGAAGACTGGAGTAATGAAGCTGAAAATGCAGCTTTGATCACAGGAATAAATTACATCTTAAAATATATTCAAACATTCTTTCAAAAACATTACAAAACAAGTAAATTTGAACATTTTCAGAAGAAAAAGACTGCCAGGGTGTTTCAAGGAAGCTCCTAATATGTTTCAAATGTTGTTAGCGCACACCAGTAAGACTGCCAGGATAGTCTGGCTGGTTACGAAGACATTATTTAGAGGATATTCACTGGCCAAAGTGTGGTCTCTAGATATGGCTCTGGTTATCTGAAGCTCTATTTAAACAGTCATCCTCTTTGCAGACGATTTCTTTAAACCACAAATTTATAGCTAAGGAGCTCTTATTTACTCAGATGCTAGTCAGACTGAAAGCTGAGGATCACCATCATCCGGATCTCACTGTGGCCGAGGGGACGAGCAGTAATCAGCGTGACTCCTGCTGCATCACTTCCAGGTCCAGGATCAGCTCCAGCGGAGAAGCGTTTGATGTCACAGCATTCCTGCCCCTCCCTGAAAAGGTCTGCTGAACATCTGGACGTGACCGACTCAGAGGTGGAGGAGACACCAACAACACGCACAAGCTGAAGCAGACTTTCTGTAAAATATTACATCTTTAGCAGGCTGTAATAGCGAAGGATAAAATATTGCGTCATAATCTGGCCTGGCTAAAAATTACGCAGAGGAGGAAAAATAAATACATGCTTCAACAGCAGATGCTCCGTTTGTAAGGATTACGGCAGATTTAGGCTTCTTTGATATCAGTTATCCCTCATCAGAGCGTGTTCAGCATTTCATCTTCAATCATATAACAATGCTTTCACATATGTTTATTAATGAAAAACCTGACAAATCGCACTTCAGACTGTTAAACCCATTACTATCGCTCATGGTTATCTTAGTGCTAAGCAATACATTTAAAGTGACAGCTCACCCCAAATGGAGGTTCTGTCATTGTTTACTCAACTTTGTCATTTCAAAGCTGTAAGACAGACTTTCTTCTGTAGAAGGAACATACAGTATTTTGAAAAATGCCTCAGTGTTTTTTGTGCACACAATAAAACTCATCATCAATCAATGTTGTTTTGAACCCCATTCACTTTTATTGTAAACAGTTGCAATGAACCCCTTAAAGGGGTAGTTAACTCAAAAACGAGAATTTGCTGAAAATGTACTCACCCTCAGGCCATCAAAGATGCAGATAAGTTTATTTGTTAATGGGAACAGATTTGGAGGAATTTAGCATTACATCACTTGCTAACCAATGGATCCTCTGGAGTGAATGGGTGCCGTCAGAATGAGAGGCCAAACAGCTGATAAAAATGTCACAATAATCCACAAATAATCCACACCACTCCAGTCCATCAATTAACATCTTGTGAAGTGAAAAGCTGCATGTTTTTAGAAAACAAATACATAATTGTAAACTTCAAACCATTATTTTTGCCAAAATACAAGTCACGTCTAAATGTGAGCCCATAATCCATAATAATGCTACCTCCAGTGGAAAAGTTCATCCTTAGTTGTCATCTCACATCAAAATCCACCAATAGATTGTTTCAGAGCAATTTTGGACTGTTTTTGCTTGTAAACGTGGTTTGACCTCTGCATATTTCTCTCCTGATTCAGATGAGACGACTTTTTTACTGGAGAAAGAAATATTATCGATAAATTTTAGCCAGAAGCAACAGTTAAAACCATCTTAACAAATTTGTTTCTTACAAACACACATCACACAAGATGTTAATTTATCGGCTATGTGGATTATTGTGATATTTTTTACCATCGATTTGGACTCTCATTCTCACGGCACCCATTCACTGCAGAGGATCTATTGGTGAGCAAATGATGCAATGCTACATTTCTCCAAATCTGTTCTGATGTAGAACTATTCCCAAAAGAATGTAATTCGACCTTTACCATATGTGTTCAGAAATATATATATAAAAAACTCTTATTATTTATTTGTTTTTAAAAGAAAACTTCAAGATTGTAGTAAAGCAATTCCCATTAGATCCATAAACATTTCAAGAAGTTACAAACAGTTCCGTATGTGCCTTGTGGGTGTTTTTCACTGGAGTGCTCTTAATACCAAAAGCCGTGATAATTTGCCCTTATTGTGTGCAGAATTCATGTGACATTACTTAACTGTTTTCAAGCGAGAAGTGAAAATAGCTGTTCTGGATCATATTTCATAGACTCTTATGACAACGTGAAAGTTCTTCATTGAACTTTTGAGCTTTCCTTACATAAACTGCATGTTCTTAAAGTGTGCAGACACTCTTTGGCCAAAGCGATTCCCTCGAGTCATGGGAGCATTACGTAATTCAGCATTTGAAACAAATAACAGCTTGGCTTTGCCTCTTTCCGTATCAGTAGAAACGCATTCATCAGCATGACAATATGCCAGACTAAGAGCTATATAAAAAACCTACTGCATGTTCCCAGAATCAGTCAAATATTATACATCTCCAGTCTTTGTGAGAACCCTGAGGCGCGATGAACTGTCAAAGATCTGAAGAGCTTTGGTTGATTTTCTAAAATACAAACTTTAAGACCATAAAATAAACTAGGATTTGCTTAAAACCATGGAAACAAAGTACGCAAAAAGTTATTGATTTCGATTAACATAAAAACTAGACAGAAGAAAATGTGCATGCACAAAACATGTTGTTCTGATGCAAGGGCATTGCTATTCACTTTGTCTATATATAAATAATAAGGTAATTGAAACTTTTCTTCTCAGAATTGTGAGTTCATTTCTCAGAAAAAGTCACAATTGTGAGTTTACACCTCACAAAAAAGATAATTAAGACTTTTCAGAATTGCAAAATTATATTTTTGCAATTTTGAGTATATATTTTGCAATTTGGCTATATATCTCGCAATTTGAGTTTACCACCCAATTTGAATATTTATCTTGCAATTCTGCACATATATCTCACAATTGTGAGTTTATGTCTTGCAATTCTGAACATATGTCTTGCAAAATGAGTATTTATCTCACAATTCTTAGTTTATATCTAGCAATCTGAGTATCTCGCTTCACTATCTTGCAATTTCAGTATATATCTTGCAATCCTGAGTTTATGTCTCGCAATTTGAGTATATATCTAACAACTCTGACCATTTGCATATTTATGTTATAATTTTAATATTTATCTTGCAATTCTGTGCTTATATCTTGCAATTTAAATATTTATCGCACAATTATGAGTATATATCTTGCAAATTGAGTATTTATCTCACAATTCTTTGTATATACCTCACAATTCTGTGCTTATATCTCACAGTTTGAATATTTATCTTGCAATTTTAATAATTGTCTTGCAATTCTGTGCTTATATCTCGCAATTTGAATATTTATCCCGCAATTATGAGTCTGTATCTTGCAATTCTGTGCTTATATCTCACAATTTGAGTTTGAATCTCTCTCTCTTTTTTTTTTTTTAAGATTTATTTTTGGCCTATTAGGCCTTTATTAGGATAGGACAGATCATAGTTGACAGGAAGTGAAGTGGGAGAGAGAGAAGGGGACAGGGTCAGACAAGGTCCTCGAGCTGGGATTCGAATTTGGGATGCCCATAGCGCAGTGGCGCTGAATCTCACAATTTGAAAATTTAGCTTGCAATTCTGTTTATATCTCACAATTCTGAGTTTATCTCACAATTTTATTATTTATCTCGCAATTCAGAGTATATATATCACAAATTTGAGTTTATTTCTTGCAATTTGAGTATATATTTCGCTGTTTGGATATTTAGCTTGCAATTCTGCACTTATATATCACAATTTAAGTTTATCTTGTAGTTTAAATATTTATCTTGCAATTCTGAATTTATGAATATATATCTCATCATTTAAGTTTATATCTCACAATTCTGAGTTCATGTCTCGCAATTCAGAGTTTATACATATATTTTAAATATGACATACATTTTAAATGTATAAAATACAAATTTGTGTATGTATCTTGCAATTCCAAGTTTATATCTCACAACTTGAGTATATATCTTGCAATTACTTGCAATTTTTTTTTTAAATCATGTGGCAGAAACAGGCTTCCACAGATATTTACTGGACAAAGCCCACCAAAAACAAGTCTTTTTGTTATTCTTGTCTGGTGAAGAGATTTCTTCCAAAGCTTGGGCTGAAATAATAATATGCATGAGGAATCTTAAAATACATTAATAGTGTCTCCTCTTGATTGAAAAGTATCACTATTGCTCAAACACATGGAAATATCCTCAAACGATTCAGATAAGCTACAGTGATTGAGTCATTTTGGCTGGGTGAGCAAAGTATTATACACAGATCAAATTAACTTTGCCACATATGGACCAGAAAAGAGAATAAGATTCATGATGCAGAACACATACAGCTGTCACAGCAGGGTCCACAAATCCCACAGCTATTACAAATTACATAAACTAAACAAGAGTGCAATGAAGCTTTCAGGTTTTCCCCTAAACAAAAAATCTCAGAAATTTGGCCAAAGAACTACCAAAAGACAAGTGTTGTGCACACAGTGAACCTAATGCAACATTAAAATAAACATGATTGAAAGTGAAATAAAGAACAGGGGCTTCCAAACCCCCTCGTGTTCATCCAAGGTCATACTTGAGAAATTTATAAAACAGAAAGTGAGAGGTAGAGTTGAATTTCCACCTGTGCTGAAAAGAGACCCTTTATAAACAAACAGTCACTGCTAATCCAATCGAAACCATTCATTGTGAGAATGCAGGAGAGATCAGCGTCTTCTGGACCGATTGAGTTTAGGAAAATAACTGGATGCCCTCCAGGCAAGAACGCGGTGCTTCTGCAACAAAAGAATGAGATTTATTACAACTGTGAAGTTTTAGATTATCTTAAATTGTATCATGGGGCAAAGAAAAAGCAGGAAAAATTTGATCACTGCAGACTACAGATTTATTTGCAAGCAACATTAATTGCATATATTTCAAAATATTATATTGAATGTTTTACCAGTGACCAAATATTTAAAGGGATAAATTTAATTTTATAATCTAAATATAATTTAGTTACTGTAATAAGAGTCTAACCACAATCAGCATGGAAATAATAGGAATTGAAATGCTCTGATGCATGGCTTGCAGAATGCAAAAATACATAAATAAATGCCTAAGTTTAATCAATTAATAAATAAAATAAATAAATGGAAGTCATGTTTCATGGAAGTCTAGGCTTTATGCTTAATAATTAAATGCACAAATGCACGCATAAAATCACGTGTGTGCATCAATTAAAAAAAATGAATAGTCACTTAGTTTGTTTAATGGAAGTCTTTATACTTCATTTTGTGTAAGCAAAATGTATTTAAATGTTTTTTTCTTTAGATTGTGGAGGTGAAATATGCCCGGCACATGTTTTCATGAGATTCACTTTCAAACGTTATGGGTTTATGCAATCTTGTGGACATTCTAGTTATAAATTCCTCCCGGAGGTCTCAACCTATCTGGGTGAAAGGCATCAGTACAGCTCACGGATGCACTTTTACATGAAAAAGTCTGACAACAAAGCCACAGAGGAAGCACAAATGGGAATAGGAAGGAAGCAAGAGATTAATGCTTATTCCATTTTAAAGGAGACCACCTTTTCTTTGGCTGCTCTGTCTTGAAATGGCTGATGTCCGTAAACTCCAAAAACAATCTGCTATTGTAGTTGAAGTCAAATACGTATGCTGCTCAGCATTGCAGAACGCAGTCCAAATGATTAGGGTAAAAACAGAAGGCAGGTTAATGCTTCACCTCTGACCCAGCAGAACCTCAGGATCCTGAATCTAGGCTCAGGTCCTGGACTAATCAACAGCCATGAGCTCTGATCCAAATGCACAGGCCTGGCCAGCACAACAAGCCAACGTGGACTTCTGGAAATAATGACACCATTCTGAGCCTCGGGTGCCAGAATGAAAAATCTGGCCCACTTGCTTTGCTTTTAATGGTTTCTCGCTCTCTTTCTCGCCTTGTGCCATTCTCTGGTTACAAAGAGCTGCAGCTGTGATGGTAACGCCAGTCCTAGAAAATACAAATTTGAAAACAACGGGTTATGAATATAATTTTAATTCAATTTCTAAATAATTTAAATGACAAAAGCTCAATTCTACCGGAGGATAAATATTACATTTTTAAAATATATAGCACTGAAAATATAAAAATATAAAAAATACATAAAAAGTGTATTTGAACCCTTTCCAACAATGACTGCATGATTTTGAGGTCCATCTTTTCACACTGAGGACAATTGAGGGACTCATATGCAACTATTATATAAGGTTCAAATGCTCACTGGTGCTTCAGAAGGGGGCAGAACCGGATTTTACCAAGTGCGACGCTCCTGGATTAACATCTTTGTTGATGCTGGAACGACACTGTGATTAACCAATCAGATTTGAAAAAAAAAAAACAGTTTATAATTTTTGTGGAATTTAGGCTTATAATCAGCGTTTGGTGTTTGTACATAAGTGTCATACATCTATCATTTCCTCTGATTTTAGGGATTACTCTATGGGTAAGGTTAGGCTTAGGTGTAGGGATGTAGTCAAAACTAAATTTTTGGATTCAAATGTTGTTCCAGGGTCAACAAAATATGTTGACCCAGGAAAACATCAAATGCAGCAAAATCAGGACATGCTCAGAAGGGTGATGCATTAAGAGCATGAACAGAATGAAGATGTGTTAATTGTTCTTATTTGTCTAAATATATATTTTATAATTTTTACTACTGCTATTCAGAAGCTACAGAAGATACATGTTGCCCAGAAGACAAAATAATTTACCCTGATCTTCAAATTCCAAAAGTTTTCACCCCCTGGTTCTTAATGCAAGGCTCCCTCAGTTGTCCCTCAAGTGTATGTAAAATTTTGAACAGGGTCATTTTTATAAATTCAACTATTCTTTTCTCTTGTGGACTATATGTGAACATATTTTATGTGAAAAAACCCATCCAACTTTCAAACATCATATTTAAGGCAGTGACATAATAAAATCGACCACATGGTTCAAACAGAAGTAAGTCTTTAACAGTAATTCATTGTTTATACTTGTATTCAAGCTTACATTTGTTATGGGGAAAAACCATAGTGATCAACTTTGTTTCAGAAAAAAACTCTTGGCACAACCTACAAGAATAGTGACTACACATTTTTGGACACATAAACAATGTTTTTAAAAGAAATTTCATGGGATATAAAGTTTTCCCCCCACAATTATAATGGTAAGTCACAATGAAACCAAGAGATACTGCCAGAGTGTAGTTATGTACTCACATTATAAGTATATAAATTATAAACCTACTGTGACTAGTCAAATAATGTAGCACTTTAGGGGTTGATTTAGTAATAATAACCAACTCTTCTGTTTAAATTTGCGATATAAAAAAACACAGTTATTGTCCATTAAATGACAAAATGATAATAAAAAAATGAACGTGACTATACGTTATGGTTTTGTTTTTCTATTGATACGTTACCATACATTTTATGTATACACATCTGAATTGCTTTGACCGTTCTCTGTAGATCCCGCCTTCTCGCACATGATTGGTCGATTATGTACAATACCTGCATGCTACTGGTCAAACTACTTTTCAGTTATTACCTTGAGAAATTATGAATACAATGGAAAAACAAAGCATAAAACCCAGGCATTTTAGGCAATTTACGTCTGGGAAGAAGAGAAAATAAATGCACATACCACATCTCTAGGATAACAAGGACAGCACAGAGAAAACACAGAGAATGTGGCCTGATTTCATCAGTTTCGTTACTTGTTTTTTTCCTATTAGGGATGATGACAACCAGTTTCACTGGACACGGTTTTTCACTCTATACGAGCGTAAGTGTTGTAGCAGGTGGTTTTACTGTCTGAACATGTGATTCTGCAGTCGTCATCTTCAATTTCATCACATCATAAAGTAAGTCTCTTCCAAAAAAAATATAAATAAATAAAGGTAGGAAACTCGTGAGCTGCAATTAGGGAATATTTCTGGTGAAGGGGAATGTGGCTAGCTTGTGAAAAAACGCAGAGGAGCAAACAATAAATGCTCATGGAAATCTTTTTAACGCCAGAAAGCGAGAAGCAGCAAGAGAAATCATAAACTTTAGACACCTTTACTGAATTTCATATTTACATTTTATATCGTGTCTGGCTCTTTAGAGAGTGTCTAATTTATTATCTTAAACCTTCCCAGTGATATACTTCTAAAAATGCATCAAAGCAACTGCAGAGCTGAGCTGATGCATATGTTTTTATGAATTTACGGCCTGCGCCACTGAATCTGGGTTGACGTTTTCAGATTGGCACACAACTTTTAAACCTTAGCCAGATTTAACAGGTGCGTTTCATTTATCAACGTAACAATGAGGGAAAAATCATAGATTTCCACAAAAATACCAGACTAGCTGTTATTCTGTCTGAGCGATTATCAATTTTTTTCTGAGACTACAGTGCATACATCCTCCATCTGTTTAATAGATGGTTTGCTGTGCAAAAGTTTGCAGATGAGTGTCCATTATCTCTAGATCCAGTTGATTATTATTATTATATTTAATTCTATAATCTATTATCAAACTATGTATTATTATTATTATTCATAATCATAGTAGTAATAATAACAACAACAACAGTAACAATATTATTTTTATCGTGAAAATAATTATTTACAATAACAACTTATTAGTAGTAGTAGTAGTAGTAGTATTACACTAATGATGACATTATAATACTTTTGATTATTTTTCATATTATTCTTTGTTTTATTATTGATTATTATGATAATAATACTAATTTTATGATAATAATATTAATTTGGACACTCTTTGTTCAGTTGAAAACCTTTGGACTTTACTTTTTTTTTTTTTTTTTTTTTTTACAAATATATTATTAATGATATGTATTATTGTTGTTGCTATTTATAATCAGTGTATTAGTAGTAATAATATCAACCTTATTATTATTATTATTATTATTATGATTAATATTGTGAACATAATTATTAACAATAACTTATTATTTTTAGATTATTAGTATTATTATTATTATTACACTAATTATGACATATTATAATACTTATGATAAACATTAATGTTATTGTTAATTTGTTTTATTATTATTATTATATTAATAATAAAACATCTTATCGATAATATTGATTGTTATTGTTTTTATAATCATTAGTAGTAATAATACCAACTATAATAATAATAATTTAAATGTGAAAATAATTATTAACCTTAACAATAACTTATGATTATTAATATTAGCAGTAGTATTGCTATTATTACACTAATGATGACTGATGATTATAATTTATACACATATTATAATTTATGATAAATATTCATATTATTATTGTTAATTTGTTTTATTATCGATGATAATAAAAATTGTAATTTATTATTTTTATTATTAAAATATATGATCAATAATACAGATTATTATTACTGTTATTTATAATCATCAGTGTTGTTGTAGTAGTAATAATTGCATTATTATTAATAACAATATTATTATTATTGTTATTATATTTATATTATTGTTACTGATGATAATATTGTTATTTTAATTGTGAAAATATTTTTAACAATATAACAATAACTTATGGTTATTATTAATAGTAGTAGTATTGTTATTATTATAATAATAATGACATCACTTTAATATTCATCATATAATATTCATCATAACTTTTCAGATTATTGTTATTTCGTTTTAATCATTGATGATAAGCATACTAATAATGCTGACTTATTATTAATTATTATTTTATTATTGTTATTATTATTTTTATGGTTGTTGTTGTACTGAGATTTAGCCAAAACTTCACAACATCAATGATTATATATATTGTAATGATTATAACAAATCATATTATTAAGAATTTTAATAACAATATAATGGGACTATATAATTTGTTTGGGAATATAATATTTGAAATTTTAAATAACAATATTTAATTCTATAAACATAATTATTAACAACAACAACAATCTTATTATTATTACACTATTACACTGAAACTGTTTTGTAAATTTGGTCTAAATTAGCCATATCTTTACACCAATACAGATCCATAACTAAAAGTATGAACAACATGAATTAATTATCAAAACATCTCTAATAACAAAATTCGATAACACAAATGAAATAAAACACATTTCTCATGCAAACATATGGGACTCAATATAAAAACGAGTGTCAGTAAACCTCCAGAGATGACAAAGGAAGCACAATTTTATGGAGTTTGCACCGACAGCAGTGTCTGTATGAGTAATATTTTTGGAGTCAGGTGTTGTGAGATGATTTGGCTGTGGATGGAGCTGTGAGAAGGAAAAATCTGCTCTGTTCATTCCTGGAATACCTACTGTGCTGCGCTCCTCTTCAAAACGGAAAGCCGAGGCCAAGGAAAGGAGAGGATCCAGGAGACTGGAGAACGTCTCACAGCGAGCACATCTGCACAAGAAACCACAGGAAAAATCACCATGAGATGTATGCATACATCATGCTAATTTTATGTTTCGTTTAATTCCGGATGACTGCAGATGTTTTCAGTAGCAGTACGTTTCCCTTTTCAGTGAACGGCTAGTTTACTCCCATTTTCCACAGGTTTTTACTTAGAGTCACAAAAGGATAGAATTTTACACTTGTGGTTTAGTGTAATACCAATCTCAAGGAACACATCTGTTACAAATATAATCATAGTAAAATATATACAAAATTAATGATGCCATTTCTAATTCATATGATTTTATTTTTTGCCTGAAGCACAAATGGAGACATTTTCTAGATTTTTTTATTATTATTTATGCAGCTCTCTGGAGCGACAAACATATTGTTTCCTGTGCAGTGACATTGTATTATTATTATTATTATTATTATTATTATAGTATGCACTGATGTTTTAAATTAGATTAATATTTTTTACACATGCCCACTGAATTTGTTTTACAGTAATCAGTTGTGGCAACACTGTCTCGGGCCGCTGTTTTACAGAAGAAAACAAAACCGAAGTACAGTGAAGCATTGCTGCCACACACATATTTATTTTTTTTTTCCACTCAGCTGTGTCATAATAATGAGCTGTTATGTAGTTTTAAAAAAAAAAAAAAAAAAAGAAAGTGACGTGTGGCCAAGTATGGTGACCCATACTCGGAATTTGTGCTCTGCATTTAACCCATCCAAGTGCACACACACACCGTGAACATACACCCGGAGCAGTGGGCAGCCATATTGCTATCGCTGCGGCGCCCGGGGAGCAGTTTGGGGGTTCGGTGCCTTGCTCAAGGGTCTCACCTCAGTCGTGGTATTGAGGGTGGAGAGAGCGCTGATTAATCACTCACCCCACCGACAATCCCTGCCGGACCTGGGACTCGAACCTGCAACCTTTCAGTCACAAGTCCGACTCCCTAACCATTAGGCCACGGCTGCCCCTAACAACATCTCTTCTTGTAATAACAAGATATTATGTCGTTAAAACATCTTTTCTCATTAAAACGTCATCATTCTCCTTAAAACAACATAATTATCTCATTAAAAAGACAGCACACTCGCAATCAATGTAACCATATTTATAATGGGAAAAAACATTTCGATTTTATGACATAATATGTTGCTATTACAAAAAAAATTATGTTTTAACAAGAAAAAAAAATTAATTATAAAGAAATAACATCTTGTTATTATGACAAAAGACGTAACATCATGTTATTACAACAAAAGATGTTAAAACGACATAGCATCTCATTATTAGGAGAAAAGATGATGTTTTAATGATAACATCTTGGTATTACAAGAAAAGATGTCGTTTTAATGAGAAAAGATGGTGTTTTAACAGACATATCATACACAACAAAAGATGTTAAAACGACATAGCATCTCATTTTTATTATCTTATTTTTATTATGAGAAAATAAGTTGTTTTAACAAAACAATATGTAGTTTTAATGACATATCTCGTTATTATGGCAAAAAATGTCACATTAATTAAAAAAAATTTGTTTTAACATCTCGATTATTAGAAAAGATGTTTTTAAAGATTTTAAAGAGAAAATATGTTGTTTTAATGACATCTTGTTATTACAAGAAAATATCTAATTTTTACGAGAAAAGATAACATCTCCTTACTGAGAAAAGATGTAGTTCTAATGATAACATCTCGTTATTATCACAAATGTGTTGTTTTAATGATTAAAGATGTTGCTTTTAACAGCATAACATGTCGTTATTACGAGAAAAGAAGCCGTTTTAATTACATATCTTGTTTATTGTGACAAAAGATGTTGTTAAAATGACATATCTCATTATTACGAGAAACAATGTTGTTTTAACAACTTATCTCGATATTATGAGAAAATAATTTTTTTAACAAAAAATATGTATTTTTAACAACATATTGTTATTACGAGAAAAGATGCCATTTTAATGAGAAAAGATGTAGTTTTAATGACATAACATCTTGTTATTACAGGAAAAGAAGTCTTTTTAACAACATAATATCTCGTGATTGCGAGAAAAGATTACGTTTTAATGAGAAAAGATTAATGACATATCTTGTTATTACGAGAAAAGATGTTTTAAAGAGAAAAGATATTGTTTTAATGACATCTCGTTATTATGAGAAAAAATGTCATTTTAAAGAGAAAAATGTTTTAATGAGAAAAGATGTTGTTAAAACGACATAACATCTTGTTATTACGACATAATTGAACAATGGAACAAATAATATGTGTGTATGCTAGAGGTCAACCGACGTATCGGTTTTGCTGATTAATCGGAACTGATAGTTAAATGGCGATAACTATTGGTTATCGCAAAAAATCCATGCCGATAGTTTTTCTGGGTTGCGTCCGTTGCTGAAGCGGCTGAGAAGGCTCCACTGTCATTATACAGTATGAGAGCCATAGATATGTACAATGAGAGCGGCCTCTAGAGACGGAAATCACTGACAACAGGTGCTGTTTGTTTGCACACATGATACTGTGCGCTGAACACAGCGGGACACTTTAGATGTGGATTTAAAACATCGACAACAAACTATAATGCATGTTTTCATATCATTACTTAGTAAGTACTTTGTTACCTAGATGCTGCATTAATAGAGAAAGCACAGCAGTATGTTTGATATCAAGGCTGAGAGGACGCGAACATTAGCCGCACCTGAAGAGGTTAAAACAATGTGACCAAAACAGTAAATCCAACCCAAATGTTTATTGTCATGATTGTTACAATCTATTTGCATTATAGCTTGCATTTATAGCTGATCACACTGATGCATTTGTTAGCCAGCAAGTTGCAAATTTAAAGCTAGTGATGTGAGACAGCAAACTGTTCATTCAGCCAACAGAAATGCTGCCGCATCACAGAGTGCTATCGCAGAGTTTTACATTAAATACTTCTTATCTGTCCAAAATCGAGGTAAATGTACATAAAGACTTCACCATGGACTGGAAGTATTGTGTGTATTGTGCATTTTTAGCAAAACGTTTTCTTTCTGTGGCTCTAATAAAGTCTGTACGTTTCATATAGAGAGCTATAATATAGATTACGCTTTCTCTTTCAGTTTGCTCTGTTGTTTTAAACACTGAACTTCAAACTTATCTGTGCTGCTTTTTGATCATTCTTGAAGTAAACTTATGTCCATGTGGTGATTAAATAAACAGTTTTAAAATGCTGTTTGAACTGAACGTGACGCATCTGGTAAAAGTGAAAAAAAAAAAGTTAAAGTGACGTGACATGTGGCCAAGTATGGTGACCCATACACACAGTAGTGAACACACACACACACACACCGTGAACATACACCCGGAGCAGTAGGCAGCCATTGCATTGCTGCGGCGCCCGGGGAGCAGTTGGGGGTTCGGTGCCTTGCTCAAGGGTCTCACCTCAGTCGTGGTACTGACGATGGAGAGGGCGCTGGATATTCACTCCCCCCACCGTCAATCCCTGCCGGACCTGGGACTCAAACTCGCAACCTCTTGGTTACAAGTCAGACTCCCTAACCATTAGGCCACGGCTGCCCCCCGGCTGTGTGTGATAACTGATACGAGATCTCCTGGACACGACGCTGGGCTTTTGCTCGGTTTGTGACTAAAATATTTTGCCATTTTGATTAGATATCCATCAAGTGTTAGAAGCAGTTAAACTGTGGGACTATACATACAATATCCATATAATGTATTTTCAAAACTATAGCTTTTTTGTAGATGTTTAAAGACTGTTGATATGAAACGGTAACACTTCACAATAAGAGTCCATTTGTAGCATTAACTAAGATTAATAAAAGCTGTAGAATGTAAGTATTGTTCTCTGTTAGTGTATAATTTCAACATTTACTGATATTTTTAAATATATAATTAATATTAATACATTTTTTTTTTTTTACAAAGTATGGTTCAATACCTTTTTTAAATAGTAGACCATTAAGTCTACTATTAAGTAGACCATTAAGTTTCCATTAAGCATTTTAAAAAATATTGGCTGATTAATCTGCATCGGCCAATGTGGTCCAACCTAGCTATCGGTATCGTAAAATCCAATATCGGTTGACCTCTAATATATGCGTCACCATACTAAAGAGGCAGAACAACAACAACAAAACAGTGGAGACTGCAACAACAACAGACACACTGACAAAGGTTATGAGACAGCCCAGCTTTGGTTTTAAGGATTCAAAAGTATTTGTTATCGGTCATAACTTATGGGGAAAACAGAGCAGGCACTGGACATGGATGAAGCTTTCTAAAACACATCTGTGGACAGGCCGTGTTTGCACACAACATCAAATGAAGTATACTTTGAAAGGCAACGCGTTCAACTGTACGCATACACTAGCATATTCGTACAAAAAAGAAGTATACTTTGTGCTTTAGCTTTATTGTGTCTGAGTGGTGAAGCAGTGAAGCATCTTGCTAATGCTTTAGTGTTTCATGTGAGCAGCAGACTGTCTGGTTGAGCCTCAGGGCCGGTTCAGACCCTGACCCGCTAATCCGCAGTACTGTGACTCTCACATGATGCTGGAATGCCGTGTCGTGGCCCGCTCTCACTGTGATTCACTCCCTTCACTTCTGTTTTCTCTAGCCTTTCAGTCGACCAGCATCCTTTTCTGAGTGTCTGGAGCACAGACAGCATCCACTCCCGGTATTTGGGAGGTATGGGGCGGTTTCCGACTTTTGGGAAATTCCTCTTTTTCTGGGAGCGGAGGAATCGCTTCCAGAATGGAGAGAACAAGCCTCTTATTCCAAAGGTAGTGCGATTTATTTCGGTTTACTTTCTTTGAATTTCTAATGGCAAACTTGTCAGTTGTTTGTCATTGTTAAAGGACCTTAATCTTGCCATCAAACAACATTTTGACTATGGAAAATTAATAAACGGTGTCTGTTAAATAGCGTTGTTTATCAGCACACACCTCACTGCATTGTTTCAGCAGACAATTTTATAAAGGCATTGTGCAATTCAAGGAGTGAGAACTTTTTTCTATCTTACGGTTTAATCAATGATTTGAGTTTAAGGCAGGATTACCTGCAACAAACTACAACAATAATAAGACATTTAGAAATGCATTATATTATATTCCTTAAAATGTTTAGTAAATTTGACCAAAACTGTCTAAATGTATTTCTGTCTAACTTATTTGGAAAGAATTCATGATAATAATTGTATTTATTTATTTATTTATTAACTATTATTACTATTACTACTATTATTAACAACAATAATAACAATCATCATCATTATTATTACTGCTACACTTCTTATTAAATTTATTTGCGTTTTATTACTCTTTATTTTATTCTAATTTATTATTGTTATTATTATTATTTCATATTATTGACATGATTTTATTTTGAATAATATAATAATAATAATAATAATGGTGTCATGAATCTTTATTTTAGTCATTTTTTGTGCTTTTTAAATTTTGATTATTTTTTGCATTTAAAAAAACAGCTTTATTTTATTTTTATTTCTATTTTAGTTTGAAATTTATTTCAGCTAGATGCATGGCCAACATTACTATTTTTTCTTAATGTTCATTTTCACCTAACATTTTAATTTAATTTAGTTTTTTGTTTTGTTTAGTAAATTTGATCCAAACTTATTTGAAAATAATTCATGAAAATAATAAAAAAATATATAATTGTTGCTATTAATAATAATAATAATTTTTTGCACTTAAAAAAAACAGCTTCATCTTATTTTTATTTCTATTTTAGTTTTACATTTATTTCAGTTAGTTGCACAGCCAACATTTAACATTTTTTTTGTTAATTTTCACCTAATATTTTATTTAATTTTAGATTTTATTTAATTATTATTATTATTATTATTATTATTATTATTATTATTAATGCACTGCAACTATTTAATGAATCTGTCCTGGGGTATTCAACTAACCAAATTCATGAACTTTCTATTTCTTATACCATCAAGGGAGACGTAGCAACAAACGCAGAAGGTACCTCATCTGCTTCGTATCTGGGAACCCACGACAGTTCTGGAAGTCAGACAAGCTCGACTTTATCCAGCCATGAAGACTCAACCAGAGCTTCCTCAAGGAATGTCTTCACTTCACGAGCTCTCAGTCCATCCAGCTGGAGCGACTACATTTTCAAGTATCTCCTGGTCATGAGCAACCTGCTCTTCACTGTTCTTGGTCTGGTCACGCTAGTCGTCGGCCTCTGGGGGTTGATCAACAAAGAGTCCTTCGCTCAGGAGAAGATCAGCGGTATTGGGACAGACCCCATGCTGCTCTTTACGTTCCTGGGTCTCGTTCTGGCCCTGCTGAGCCTGACGGGATGCGTAGGGGCACTGCGGGAGAACATGTGTCTGCTTCGGACCTTCTCAGCTACAGTCTTGCTCCTGGTGGCGACTCAGGTTCTGGCGGCGGTCGTTTTGTACAGCCTGCAAGGTCAGATCGTGGAGTACTTGCGCTCGGGCATGTTGGCCGCTATGGTGCGGTACCAGGATGACCTGGACCTGAGGTTCATCACTGATGAGATCCAGACGGGCCTGCAGTGCTGCGGGGCAGATACCTACAGAGACTGGGAAATCAATGTGTGAGTGCAGTGAGTGGAAATCGAGAGAGGGGCTGACATTATGAGTAATTTCATGGGTTCAAACAATGAAGTAGCCCAAAGTTAAATACGCAGATTATACAAGCTAATTTGTAATGTAGAGGCTCTCCAGCATTTAATGCTTTCCAGTAGGTTCTGGACTTGTCTGGCTTGCTTGTTGTTTTTGATCCTGTTCAGACTTTTGGTATAATTGTCCCTTTCGTGCTTTACAATATATCACCCTTATTTTGCCAATTGCGATTACTTACTATAGACAAATAATGGCTCTATAGAACTGAATTTAAAGGTGAAGCATGTCATTTTTCTATTTTTAATCCATAATAAATAATTAAATCATAAATATGTACAATTTTGTTTACCTGCATGGCCAGAAAACTGTGAACATGGTAAATGTGTTGTTAAAACATCAGTGGGTACATCTATTAACATTTTAGGCCATATTTGAGCAACAAAGCATTTTCTGGTTCAAACAAATAATTTAGGATCTCATTTAGGATGAGATTACCTGTAATACACCATTTAGCATTAAACTGACTAGTTTGTGTAAACCATGGCACTGAGAGCAGCAAGAGTGTTTGATTATGTGGAATTATATTTTATATAAATATTATAATATATATTTTATATATATATATATATATATATATATATATATATAAATGTTAATTATAACTGTAGAATTAATAATTAACAATAGTGCAAATAAATATTATTATTAATACTGTTAATACTACAGTGGTTATTATTATTATTATTATTATTATGTTCATCAATAATAATAATTAATATTATTATTATTAAAAACAATATTATGCAATAATAATAATAATAATAATAAAATTACTGTTATTATTATATTGTTTTCACCAATAATAATAATTATAATATTTAGCATTATTAATTATATTTTGTAATAATAATAATTATTATTTTTAGAACACTAATGATGAAACATTTACAAATTTAGATAAATATTCATATTGATAACTTGCAGCGGCTATTATTATTAATATACAATCATTAGTATTATACAAGCACTATTATTATTATTATTATTATTATTAATTAAATTATTACAATATTTTCTGCAGTGGCTATTATTATCATTATTAGTAAATAATTATAATATTTTCTGCAGTACTTATTGTTAATATGTTCACCAATACTTAATAATAATAATAATAATAATAATAATAATAATAATAATAAATTGTTATATTATATTATACAACTGTATAATAAGTACTATTTTCACTACTGATATCAAAACAAAGAGATTTAAGCCCTGACTTACATCTAGAGACCAAAATATCTGGGAGACTTGGACTAGTAAACAACAATGGCATAGAAATGCACTAAAAACACTCAGCACCTCTTAACAACAACATGACAACATCCTAGCATGACAGCAAGTTTTAAAATGACCTCTCTTGGCCTCAGCTAATAAAAAAACACCTAGAAACCACACAACAACACACTAAACAGAACACCTTAGCAACCAAATTGCAATGCCTAGGCATGCACCCCAACACTGTCAATACATTTACTTCATTTTATTCCTTCAGAGAATAAAAATATACTTGTATAAATAAATCACACACTTGAACTAACCAGAACTAAACAAGAATCATGTCATGTTGCAAACACATTTGAGTGTCTCTCACCGATATCAATTTCTCTGGCACAGGTATTTCAACTGTTCGGCTCCAGGGGTCCAAGCGTGCGGAGTGCCCCCCTCATGCTGCATAGACCCCCTAGAGAACGGGACGGTGTGGAACACCCAGTGTGGAGTAGGCGCCCAACAGCTGGACGAGTTCTCAGCCCAGAGCGTGATCTTCCTGGGCGGCTGTCTGGGCAGCATCTCGCGCTGGATTGAGCAGCACAGTGGAGTGATTGTTACAGTAGTCATCATTCTGCTGGGGGTCCAGATACTCACTCTTTTCATAACGGCCCATCTGCTGCAGAAGATACGGTGGAGCAGAGCTCAGCATGATGCGTACTTACAATCACTGCAATAAATGGATTCAGATGCTTTTAATAACAGGATATTGTACCATGGGGATTATGAACCAGCCTGGATTTAATGAATTCACTGCATTTGTTGTTTATTCTGGAGACAAACAGTCTAGGAATTTTATATAGCATGTAAAATCTTAAAGGCATTCCAAGGATTTAATGGGGTTTTCAATGGGTTTGTAAATGTTTTCATAAAACATATATTTTTAGTGGGTCAAGTTGGTCAAAAGTACAATACTCACAAATAGGTTGTACCTAGCTAACAATTCATAATGCAACACAAAAGGAACATTATCAGGTCAACTTCTGTCGTTTAGCTTAGATAAAATAGTTTGCAAAAAATGAAAAAAAATCTGTCATTAATTACTCACCCTCAAGTCGTTTAAAACCTGTAAGACCTTTATTCATCTTCAGAACACAAATTAAGTTATTTTTGATTAAATTCAATTGCTTTCTGTCCCTGCTTAGACAGCAAAGGTACTACCACGTTCAAGGCCCAGAAAAGTAGTAATGACATTGTTCAAATTGTCCATGTTGCATCAGTGGTTCAACTGTAATTTTATAAAGTTAAAAGAATACTTTTTTGTGCACTAATAAAACAAAAATAATGACTTTATTCAACAATTTCTTCTCTTCTGTGTCAGTCTTCAATACACACAAAAATATTCTCGTAGCGTCATAAAATTACATGTTTATTATGTACAATATAAAACATTAAAAATGTGATTAAGTATGCATTGCTACAATAAATTTACTGTAAATTGATGATTCTGTTGGCTCTAAAAGGTAGCTGAAAGCTTGCTAATGTTTTCAAGAAAACTGCAGATGCGCATAACTCATGGTGCAGTAGATCGCGACAAAGCACATGCCAAACCTAAAAAAAAAGGGTTTGCACATGCGTCACAGTTTGGTCAGTTACTCGGATGCGCAGCCATATTGGAGATACTTAAACGTAAAACGATGTAAACAACAGCATGGATTGTGCAGTAAATATATTACTACTGAATACATTGTTCTAATTCCTGCCGTCTAAACCACAGAAAAAAACATGTGGAAGTTGCTGAATCATATGGAGAAGGACTTAGTAAGCAGGAAAGAGTGCAATATTTCGACCAATTAAAGTTAATAGTTGGCACTATTAATTAAGATATTAGTCTAATATTTCACCTACCTGACAGGAAATGATAACAACAAACACAAATGTTGTCAATATTCTTGCCCTGGGGCCTGTACCATGAGGGTAGATGAATACAATTCAGAGTTACAGGATTAGTTTTGAGTTGACAAAACCAAACCAGTCCATTCCAGTTTTGTTATTACCATGATGATGATCATCAACTTTCTTTGTCAACTCAGGCTTTGATCCTGAGTTTGTGGAGCTTGTGCGCATGAATGTGTCACATGACTGGCGAACAGCCAATCACAAGGCTTTTTTTTTAGGGTTAAAGGTAAAAGGTTTTGCTAAATGTTATATTGAAGAATATGATGAATTTAAATGCATTTACAATGAAAAAGTACTTGTTCATAAAAGAGGACAAATAAAAGAAATGATCTTGCTCTATCAGTGCAGTTAGTGAAGTGTACAGTGAAGTTATATAGGTGAAATATAGGTGAAAATCTAAAGCAATAGAGACTCGAACATGTAAGGTCACATGTAGTAATTTTTAAATGACTATATCTATTCATTCTACAGCTTATTTATATTACATACGATCTGTATATATTAACATTCATATAAACTAAATGATTTATAATAACTGTTAAACTAAAATTGCTTGTGTGTAATGGATTAACAATAATATAAATTATTTAATTATATAAATCATATAAAAGAACTAATAAAATAACTCATTATTAACTATAAGTAATCATTATTAAAGCCAGACTTTTTTTTTTTGTACTACTGACCTTTAATTTAGAGCAAGAAAAACTGGGGGAGTGACTTTTCTGCATCAGACATGTGTCACTTTGCTCACATCTGATTGGTCCAATTTCTGTTTGAGATCTCTAAAACAGAACATAACCTGCCCTGGAGCAGGTTAACTGTGGAGTGTAAGTTACTATGGCAATGAACGCAGCTAAAAGCCAAGCCACATTCATAGTACCTAAAACCCAGGATTGGTGCAAACTAAACTGAAACTTACCTGACTAGCCAGCTAATCCGGCTTCATGGTATAGGCCCCTGGAAATCCTGGTTCAGTTTGGCCAACCACAAACGCCTCAGTTTTTTTGCACACTTATCCTTGATTTGTTATAAGTTGTGGCAGTCTATACCGATTAGTACAGCCCAAAACATGACAATAATTTACCATTTTCAGCAGCAATAATCAGCAAAATTCACAAGATTCATTTGGTTCAGTGTTTACGTTCAGTGTCGTAAAAGATTTCTATTGGCATTGTAAACAACAACACAAAATAGATAAGGTAAAGAATTCTTACAAATAAAAATCTGTCATGAAATACTTACATCTCATTCAAAATTTCACTCACACGTCGATTATTAGATTATTCAATCAGTAATGTTTAAATGAGCACTTTACCTGAGTATCGAAACATCCGGTTTAATGGCGCAAAAGGTTTGTAACTCAGTCGCCCTCTTGAGGAACTGAGAGACTTGCAGCCAACATTATCCCTCTATGGCGCTCCCGTCTGCATTCGCTTATTTGCATTAAGTCTTACTTGTCCAAGATTTTATATTTTACATCCATATTAGCCGTTTACGCAAAAGTCGTTTCTGCTTTTTCATTAGTTCTTTTTGTAAACATAGGATGCGTTTGCGCTCGCGTCACACGTTTTTCGCAGCGTCTTGCACGTGATTCGCGTTCTGAAAGTTGAAAGTTCAACTTATGTAGACCTTTCATTTCATTGCAGCATTCGTCTCATGTTTTAAATGCAAAATCACGTTCTGTGTGAATGGTTTTATTAAATAAACTTTTAAGCAGCTCCTTATAAATTGCAGTGGACACTTGGTTTTATGCTATTTTATCTAATGCAATGGCACTGAGTGTTTTAATTTGTTCAAAAACATGTATGAAAAGCACATCTTGCTTTAAAGTTGAATAGTTGAAAAAGACTGAATAATGTTTCAGTTAGTGACCAGAGTTTAAAAACACCCAGACTTTTGAAAAGTATGAAAATAATCAGACTTTATTTTATGTCCAACCCTTTCTGTGCTACTCAGGAATGAGTTGGACTCATTCTCCTATGGTTCTCCAGCATCATAAGGCCAATAAACTGGGCCGGGCTCTCACAGAGAGCTGCTCCCAGTACTCGCACTATAAACAGACACTGAGACCCCACAAAACCTCAACTTATCTTGAACATTTACAACTTGACAAAATTAAAACATAAACATCCATTGTAAAAAAAAAAAAAAAAAGCTAACTTTAGTACACTTATGTTTGCAAGGTTATTTGGATGTAAAAGCTTATAAAAGCAAGAAGTGATGCCTAAAATGCCAGTTGCATGTCAATATGACAATACTATAGCATGTACAATAGTAAAGTAAAAACAGAGTAAGAAAAGGTTATCTGAAATTACCATTGGCGACAGAGTGAAATCAGTCTAGTTCTACAGGAGATTTCAGTTTGAAGAGGTAGATTAACTAACATCCAGTTCCTTATTGCTAATTTATAAATGCTGTTTCAAGTAGTCCATACATAATTAACCAAACATCTACCAAAGATATTGCTGTATATGAATAGTAATATTTAAAAGACGTATTAAGGTGCAGGATGTTTTTCAGTGGGATGTGGGAACAGGAAGTGACCTCATATAATGCCATACTGAGCCAGCTCATGTAGCTCCAGATGACTGTACGCCTCCCACGGACAGATCACGTTAAAGTCTGTAAGAGAGAAAAATATGTCTTAAATGACTGAAATATAGGGGTATATGATGAGGAGTATATGCTATGTATTATATGTGACCCTAGACCACAAACCAGTCATATGGATACATTTTTTGAAATTGAGATTTATACATTATCTGAAAGTTAAATAAATAAGCTTTTATTGATGTATGGTTTGTTGACAGTATTTGGCCAAGATACAACTATTTGAAAATCTGGAATCCGAGATTGAGGAAATCACCTTTAAAGTTGTCCAAATTAAGTTCTTAACAATGCATATTACTAATCGACAATTAAGTTTTGATATATTTATGATAGGAAATTTACAAAATAATATCCTAATGATTTTTGACATAAAAGAAAAATGGATAATTTTGACACATACAATGGATTTTTGGCTATTGCTACAAATATACCCATGCTACTTAAGACTGGTTTTGTGGTCCAGGGTCACATATAATATTGCATTGCCTAAAAAAATTGTACAAACCAGTTCCCAATCCCTCCATTCCAGGAATTTCCTCACCAAATCTAAGAAAAACAACATTAATATTAGCACAGATACAACATGCAAATCCATAAAACATCTAAATAAATAAATGCATTTAAAGTGTCTTTACCCAATGACACCCTTTTTGGGTGGCTTGCTCTTGAACTGCCGTGTTGACCTCTGTTTGAACTTGGGCTGGCTCTTTCGGGGACTGCCGGGCGCCGTTGCCCGTGTGGCAATCTTGCTGCTCGCTTTAGGCTTGGAGACATCCATATTCATAAGACGGAAACCAATAGCAAGTACTGCACACTGAATTGATGGTGATCTGTAAGAGATTGAGGGGATGAGATATAATCTGTTGTTAATCTTTAGGGGATATACAATATATTCCAGTTGCATTGCATTTCCACTAAAGATTAATTAAGATTAATCTAAAACCAAAAGCATTTCCATTAACCCTGACCCTTAAATTAATATTATTCTTTTTCTTATGATAATCCAAATACAACTAAATAGTATATAAGGTAAACCTATTAGGTCACCTGATGAATAGACTACTTTAATAACGATTAAATCCAAGTGTCCAGACGTGTGAGATTCCATTAATCGCCCCTATAATAATCAAGCCCCTCAGTAATCTGCTGTCCAGAGGGTTTCTCAATTAATCTCATTATATAAAGGTCAGTGCACAATAAGCAGAATGTGCATGAAGTCACACTCTCCCTTTCATAAGCTCAAACATAAGGGCTAATTGCTTGTTTACTGTGCAGGAGTACAGGAAATGTGTTTAAAACAGTGGAGACTAGATGATCTGGACAATTAAGACACACTTTAAAAGTCTGAATATCAAAGCAAGAATCAACCTGCATCAACATTTTTTTCCTCCTCGCTAAATATAAATTTTTGCTTAATGTTTTAAATCAATTGTTTTGGTGATTTTTAGCAGATGAATGAAGCTAATTCTCCTCAAGTTCACACAGGTTTAGTTTCTCACATTAAAGGCCTGTTCACACCAATAACGATACCTAAGATAACTATAACATTAACATTATTAGCATCCACATCAATGGATGTGCTGTTTATAAGCTTCAAATGCCATTTTTAATGCTTGTGCTCTTTCAAAATGAAGTGGATTTTGATGGCTGTCAATGTTTTTATCGTTCATCAGCTGGGGAAAATAAATCACTCTGAAAGTAATTCCAGCAATATTGTTCCTCTGTGCCATTCTTATAGAATTAGAATGATTATTACAGCTTTACTGTCATTGTCCTTGGTGTGAACAAGCCTTAACTATGAACATTTTCCACTAACATCAAACCAAAAAATAACATAATATTTTTGTCAGTTTTTAACAATGTAACCATTGTTTTATCATCACACACCTATTATAGTAAATGTTTTGCTTGATATAAACAATATCAAATATGTATATATAAATACAGTCAAACCAAATTTGTTCAGACACCTTCAACATTTCTTATATTATCACAGTTTATTTACTATAGTTTAGAAAATGGTAATACAATATGACACTCTGTGTTAAACTGTGTCAGAACAAATTCATCTTGATAATATCAGGTAATTTGATAGAAAATTATATAACAAAACATGGTCAGGGTCAAAGTGTCAAATCAAAGTTTTGGTCCTAAATTTTTATCAGTTTAATTGTAGTTTTTATAATATGTCACAGTATACTTTATTTTGCTATAGTGTCTGAATCATTTTTGGTTTGACTGTATTTTATATATTCTACAAAGGTCTGAAAACATTTATTTCAATTTTTGTTTTTTAATAACAAATAACAATTTTTAAATACTAAATGTTTTCATTCGTTGTTATTGAAAATCAGGGTTATTCAACCAAATATTGATGTCTTAACTCAAATTCATTTCTTAATTAAAACATTGTCATTGTGTTGTCAAAAACTTAATATAAACATGTCTGAAAACATGTCATCTTTTTTGCTATTTGTCATTTTATACTAAAAATGCTATAAATGACAACATTTTTATTTAAAATTTGGGAGAAATATCATAAGTAGTTTATATTTATTTACTCAAACACATAACTATAAATCATAAATTCTGTGTATTTTCAATTGGTCTCCTAATTAATATTGTTAAAACCGTTAGCTATAACCAGAAATTTAAGCCTAACAAAAACATTACAAATATTTTCCGTCTTTTTAGATTTTCTACTATTTCTAATAAGATGTACTCACCTGCTAGTCTTTTGTCTGTGTCTATGAGTGTATTGAGGTTTTCAGGAGAAGACTGACTATCTGTCCACACACACTCTCCCATCAGCTCTTATATAGAGCATCATAAGATGATTAAACCTGCACATGATGGTCCTTCCTCTTTCCAAAATAATCTAGCTGTCATCAGCCCCCTAAAACAACAGGATGCAACCTCCACATGTACAGATACATGTATGAGATTAATCCTGTATGTTTTCCATAGTTCATGCAATATCAAATTAGGCATATGGGGTTTGGTCCATTCAGATTTGTGTTTTTGATTTTGCTTCATTTAATGTATTTACAGGTTCATAAGCCTAAGACTACAAGTGGAAATATCTCTATTTAGCATTTTTTATTATATTTGTATTTAAAATATTTTTTTTATTTTTCATAACTTTATAGGCAATGTCTTATATGGCAATTAAAAACTATATATATTCAAATATTTGTTTTTGAAAGAATAGAATGTTAAATTGTGAATTGCAGTACTGATAAAAGCACAAATTATCTTTCAAGCTATGGCATGACTTTAAATGTCCATGAGTTGAACTAAAACATGAATAAAGCCAAAGGCCTATTAGTCATATTTATGCACACATAACCTTCAGCCGCTCACGTATTCACACACACGACACGTCCAGGGTGATGATCCTGATCTCCATATTCTACTTATGCAACAGTTTTTCTGAATCGCCTGTCCAGACGTCTCGTGTGTGCTGTGAGTCCTCTGCTCAGTGTGATCAGCAGTCTGTCAGATAATCTCTGCATCTCTGTTCATTCATAGATTGAATAGATTAGCATGCCCCTTCAGCCAGACAGTCACCCTGCCACTAACTCAGTTAACTCACGCAGCTAAAAAAAGGATGACTAAAATAGGAAACACATTTTAAAAGCATATTTCTAGAAACAGATGCTGGATTTAATTGCAAAGCAATATTAAGATCTGTTTAATAATCACAATCCGCACACCGGACAAGTAATTTAATGAGCTATAATGTAAAAGTCTAATGATATATTGAAATGAGTGTTGTTTGCTAAGGCAGGAAACATTTACTAACGCTTGTACTTGAGCAATCAAAAACAAGTTTAAAATAGAAAAATAATGTAGCAGGGACAAAGCCATATATCAACCACTCAGCACACCATTAGAGATTCATCATATTCTTCTATTTTATAAAGTTACATACAACAACAGTGTACAAAAAAAGCACAAATTTTCGATTGTTCATTAAAAAAAAAAACAAACATAAAAATCAGACCTCGTTAAGCAATTGCTTTATTGTAAACACAGGCATGACTTCAGCCCAGATACACTAGATTCAAGCGTTCAAGAGTTTACCAATTAAATAGTAAGTAGCTAGCGCCCCCATCTGGCAAGAATAGAACCTCATTTCAATTTTAGAAAACAGAGCAGAATAGAAACGTTGTGTATTTTAGGTGTTTTTCAGAACATTAACATGCTCAACGTAAACTTACTTAGGATCGTAAACTTGCACTGTAAGTATTGTAAATATTTATTAGACAAATTTAGTTTATAACTGAATCACCTGCACTTAATATTGTACATATTTACGTCATACCTATTTGTTAAATAACACTGTCAACTATGATAATATTTACAACGTTGTCATTGCTGAATTGTTTTCGCATTAGTTAGAGATTTACACAGCCCTAACATCAACAGTCAAAATTCAGTTCTGTGAAATGTCCATTTAAAGATCGTTCTTATCAGAATTTTCGTTTTGCCCTCGATTTTTGGCTCTTTTTTGCCCTTCACCTTCTTAGGGTTCTGTTTTGTCATGTATCACTTCTTTCCCATGTCCAGGCACAATGAGACATGATGAATTAGCAGAATCAGCATCCAGAGTCGCATTCACTGTTAAAATATTAAACATTCTGCTTTACAGGTGGCTATATAATAATAATAATAATAATAATATTGTTTTAAAGCATCTAGCAAGGAATACTGGTTATTACAACATTATAAACAAAAATATCCAATCTTGCATAGGAACAGTTACTTTTTAATAAACAATGTTCAAAGCACATTATGTTATGAACAATTGTTCGTTTATTTCTCAAATCTTAACTATTATTAAGCAAAAATAATGTATGGTAATACTATAGCCAACCTACTGTAATACACTTATATTTGACAAAATAAACAATTATCATGTCATAAGGTATAACATTTTTCTGCACTACAAATGTGCTTATTACTTGTTATTAATGCAGAAATGTTTATTAATATGAAAGATATTGTTGTATGATAAATATATATTATTTTTAGTATATTTTAGTATATTTTAGTATATTATTTTTCATGCCTAGCCTATAGTAAACTATAAATTATGATGCAGTCATTTTACAATATCTATCCCCACATAAACAGAACATAGAGACAAATATTGCACAGTATAATGGCAAAACACACTGTATGATTTTTTAAAGGAAAAAAGCACTAAATTTAAGCCAATAGCATGCAAAATTTGGTAAATTTTCTGTAACATGTATCTTAATCTTAAGTGAATCATCTTTTGCAAAAAAAAAAAAAAAAAAGCAACGTCTCATTTTGTTTATTTATTGTTCTGATAAATATCTTCAGAAGCAAATGTAAAAATTTTAAAAGCCTTACTAATCTCACCACAGATCATCAATTTGTTATTTTTTTTTTCTCAAATATTTTAGCATATTTTCAATTGTGTTAGTACAATACACAAAAGCACAAAGAATCATTTTCAAGAAAATTTCATTCATGGTAACTGCCTTTTCATAATGCAATTATACTCAGATGTTATTGTAAGTGTTTTAAAAATGTACATCATATTTGTGGAAACAGTACTAAAATGAATGTGAAAAAATCCCACTGTAATACACATGTACAGAATTGATGTTAATGCAAATATGGTACAATAATAAATAAAAAATTATCAAACCCTGGTTACTGCCCCACTTGTAGTGACTATATGTCTCTCTTTGTTTCTTTCTTATTTATTTATTTTTTTTACAGTTACATTAAAAAAAGGGTAAATGTATAGTTTGCTTTTGTGGCACATATAAAGCATAATTTGTTTGATCATTTGGGATCTGAACTATTTGATTGCATTTGCCCAGTGACAGTTTGTACTTTACAAAAATCTTAAAGTATACAAATATATAAAAAAAATCTTTTTTATGCACCTGTGTCTGTTTCTAGATGCATGATCACTAAAAATTGAAAGAAAGTATCGTTATAAGGGTCCAAAACAGAATAGAAATCATCAATTGTTTTTGATATTACTCACCACTTGAACCAGCAAAAACCAAGATCAGCTTCACAAATGCACTTTGCATTCATTCACTGTTTGCAATGAATTTTATTCAAATTAAATTAATAACTTAATAAGGCCATATAAAACAAATGCACCTGTTGGTATCTTCCGACTCTTCAAAAGTTCATCAAGTTCTAAAAAAAAATAAAAAAGACAAGATGAAAGAACATTTAAATACCATTTCTGACAATTAACTGCAAATATTAAATACAAATTATCATGTGTTAAAATGTATTAACATCACACGTAACTAAATTAAGCATTTAAATACATGTGCATGCAATGTAAACATGCATTTATTACATATATGTCTAAACTGCTATAAAATCAAATCGCATTTTGTTGATAAATAAATAAATAGAAAGTGTGTTAACTGTTTTGCAGACCAAAGCAGAGTTCATTAACAATCAAGTAAAGGATAATCCACAGCTAGATGTACAGATAACTGCTAATGACATGGAGGCAAAGAACCACTCAATGCAAAACCAACCATGTTTTATTTTCCTGTTCAGTCTGTGTTCTGAAAAAAATAAATAAATAAAATTCAGAATAAGGACAAAACAACATTAAGTAGATAATATCACTATGGATGTTTCAAATATTTTTTAAAAAGGTAATTGTGACTTTTTATCTCACAATTCTTTCTTTGCAATTACCTTTTTTATTATTCCATGACGGAAACCAAAAACCAAAAAAAATAAGAAGACAGAAGATAAAAAGTTGCAATAACACAGTTGTGATTACACACTGTTAATGTTTTGTTAGATTAAATAATTCATTGTTTAATTGCATTCTGAAAAACATAAAAAATATATCAGTATCTCATAACTCTGAGGAGTAATAAATATAAAAAAAAAAATGAAAAACTGCAAAAACATTTGGGTCACCAGATCTTTCCCTCATGTGACAAAGTATATAAATACACAGTGTCTATTAATTAACTATTTTGTGGATGAAAATTTTAAATGACTTTAAATGAATAGTAAAATAACTTGACCCAACATGTGACCCAAGCTCACAATACCTTTGTATTCATGAATAAACACAGCTAGCAGTATTCCAGCAAAACCGCTGAGCACAACTACAACTGAAAACAGGATGGCTGATGTCCTCCAAAGATTAAACATATCATCTGTAAAACAAAACATCCATCTTCTACCCATCTGCATCAAATAACCATAAACATGTTATAAACTGCACACCCAAAGTGTTAATACTTACTTGTGGTGATAATCAGTGTCTCCAGCAAGTGATTTCTCATTTTGACTCTGCAGTAAATCTTGCCACTCTGATGTACAATGACGGTGTGTTTCACAATCCGTCTGTGTTTTTGTCTTTCTCTGTAGTTTCTGATCTCAGACGGACACCTTCACTGTCCAGCCACTCAAGATCAGGTTCAGGATACCAACCTTCAGATTCACACTGTAGATGAAGCCCTCCTAAATCATCAAACCCATCTACAGTGATCACTGGAGGACGTCCTACAGCTACAGATCAACAAGAAAAACATTTGTTAAGTTAACTTTTTTTTTTCCCCTAAAAACCATTATTATTTTTTTTTTTTTTGTAACCCAGAACTTTATGGTGCAAAAAAGGCAACATTCACAAATTACTTACCTTCAACTTTAACATTAACATTAACAGTAGCATTATCATTCCAGGATTTTGATTGAATGAAACACTTATAAAGTCCTTCATCAGAGACTTGGACTGATGAAAGTTTGAGTGATGCAATTCCTCTCTGTAGTTCTTGATGATTCATTTTTGTTCTCCCTCTGTAGGACTGAATCTGATCTGTGTTTCTGTCTTCATAATCCTTATAGAGATGCAGTAGTTGTGAGTCTTTCAGATCTGGTCTAAACCACTCCACTCTCATGTCCACAACACTGATGTTGGGTTTGACTGAACAGGGCAGAATCACATCTTCACCAGCTACAACAAATACAGCACCTGCAGGTCCCACCACATCAAACTGCTCTGTAAAAAAGAAAGAGAGCAGAACTAAACTGTATTTCTTAAATGGTTGGAGTTCGACATGTTTATAACTGTTAAAATACACTTAAGAATTCTTATCTTCTTTCTCAGTTGTGTGTCTTGTGTTATATGTTTCCTAAAAAAAGCATGTTAAAGCAGCACCTGTTTTTCTTTTCACTGTAAAAAGTTCAGCAGCTGCCTTAAAATTTTAAGCTAAATCAGCATAAAACTACAAATAATTTCAACTCACTAAAATAAAATTAATTAAGTGACTTGTACTTTTAAGTTGATTTAACTTATGAGTTGAAGTCATACTTTGAAATTGATTTTAAGGCAGCTGCTAAATTTAAGTTTTTAAGTTGAAACTTTTTACAGTGCACTGTAGCTCTGTGTTCATTTAGCTAAGGATTCATTAATTTTATTAAGCTAAAATCTTGCTGTTTGCACTTATGATTTGATTGTTTGTCGCATGGCTTTTTGTAATGTTTGTACATTGGCTTGTTTATATGTTAAATATCTGTGCAAAATGGATAATGCAAAATGAACCAGTCATTACTGCAAAACTAATCGGACAATGAGCAGCTCATTGTACATTGTCCCTTACATAAGTTACTTATTAAATCTCCTTCCCTCTTTATTTTACACATAAACACACTTCAGTTCTTCAAATAATTACCTGATCTTGATTCTGTAGCTCTACTAATAATCAGGAGGGTAAAACAAATGAACTTCATCTCTGAAGGATATCTATGCTAAAAGAAGAGGAAACATGTCAGAAAATACATGAAACATTGTGTTAAAATGCATGTTTTTTTTTTAAAACATAAAACATACCCAGGAAACTAAATCCTGGGTAAATCTTAGTCAATCCTAACCATATTTTTTAATTCTTACCTTCAACTTAACACTGTTCTCATGAGTGCAAAATAAATATGAGAGATCATACCTGGACTTGTTTTAATTTCTCATATCACTAAGCTAAAGTGCGATAACACGGTCCCTCCCATCATACTACCAAATAACCTGGGATCCTGAAATCAACTTCAGGGCTTATAAATGGCATTACAAGGGGTTGATTTAAGTGTAAACCAATTTGCAGGTTCTGATGAGTTTAACTTACTGGTTAAGGTAAACATATCTTCAACCTTTTAGACAATAAGCACACCATACTGAGGTCTTGCATACTTAGCTTTATATTTATCATTTATGATATTTATCATGTAGTACTATTTCTGACATGAAGGACAATTGGATTTGCATTTGCAAGCGTTGTAAAGGCAAATCCTATCAATCCAAAAATAAAAAATGTGAAAAATAGAAAAACCTTGATATAATGTCGGCAAAGAGGTTGTTATGGCAAATAGAGTAGTATACAGCTATTTTAAAAATACAGTAAGCCTTTGTATGTGTTTGACGTGATAGAAAATTCAGAAAACTTCTATGATGCAATGGGAATTACAGTTATTGACTGTAAAGGGAATTTGCAGCATTATAGTAAATAACTGTAAAAATGATAGAAATGTCTAACAGTGTACCTGCTTTAGGCAACTATATTCCCAGTGCCTACAGTTTGCTAGATATCTAGCAAGTAAGTGTCAGTGTCATGTTACAGTGTTTAATGTTAGCTTTCCATGTATTATCTAACATTAGCAAATGCACACCAGCATTATCCACCTAGGAGAATCTCAGAAGTGAGCTCAAAGTTAGATGGCAATTAAAAGCTCACCATCAAGAATAAGTATTTCTGTGGGCAGTAATAATCTTCTCAGGTCTGCTTTGACTTAGCAGACGCACCTTTAAAGCACCTCTTAATTTGTTCAAATATACTGCAGATACATACTGGTAAGATACATATACTTTAAACCCACCAAAAGCTACAATTTTACTAGTTTACAAAGTAAGCAAAATATTATTTAAGAGTAAAAGAAGTTTTCTGTAAATACACTAAAATGTCACAAAAAGTTGTGTTTTAGCATACATTTCTTAGAAAAGGTCTACTGGTCTAGTTTAAAAAATATTTTAAAATCCAACTTTTAAACCACTTTAAGTATTTAGGAGTACAACTGTACTATATATATATATATATATATATATATATATTGATATACAGACACTAAAATATCTGAATGTCAAGTAAATTTTTATTACATTTAAGAGTATTTCTTATTCACGTAGTCTGTGTCTCTAGCATGTGATGGCTCAGTCTGACTCTACAGTGAATATTGTCTGTCATATACAGTTATGGTGTGTTTCACACTGAATCTGTCTGTGCCTCTCTGTGAGTTTCTGAACTCAAACTGACTCCTTGCAGCCACTTAAGATCAGGTTCAGGATATCAACCTTCATATTCACACTCTGTCAAGACTGTCATGAACTGTGCCGTTGTGGCTCCCTCCCTTCACCATCAGAGGGAGCCTCCATTTCACCATGGACCATTTTTCACTACATTACCCATAACCCCATTCTCGTGAACTTCCTGTTACCTTTCACCTCTCACCCCAGTCGGCCATCTTGCTTTTCTGTGTATAAATAGACTGGTTTGTTCTCTGTTTGGTTGCGAAGTTTTGAATAGTTATTCTGTCAATTCCGAGCATTATTTCCTGGTTGCCCTCCCGTTGCCAAGCTCCTTTGTTCCTGGTTCCCTGACTGTTCTCCGCCCGCCTATCTACCCCTAGCCTGTCCCTTGGATTATCCTGCATGCTGCCGGCCCCAGACCTTCACGCTCGGATACTGACGCTTCTTTGTTTTGTCCTACGTTGCCCATGTTTGTTCCTGTCTGACCTCTGTTTGTACCGCTACGATTTCCGTCATTAAAGCTTTGCATTTGGATCCACCTGTCTTCGACATTGTTACAAAGACAAAGTAAAATAGAAATACTCAACACACTATATCATGCATTAAAACAATGTCATACATACACATACATTCATTTTTTTGTACCACTAAACTACCTGATGACAAGTTCCTCCCATCATAACAGCTGATGGGCTTTTCACTATGTACAAAACATGTTCACACATTGTTTTTTTTTTGTAAATGTTTCCTAACTATTGCTTTAGAGAACAAATGTATTGTCTCTTGTAATGAGAACATTTCTGTTTAATCAACAATCAGAATGTAATATTATTATTATTATTTTTTAACATTAGAAACATGTTTAAATCATCCTTAAGTGCTGCATGAACGATGTTACAACACTGTAATGTATGTCATCACATCAGGCATTGCACTTTCACAAATGTGCGAACTCTGACAAAAGAAAGACCATCACTGAATAACTTCAGTCTGAATAACTTCATCAGACATGGAGTATTGCCATATGGACTACTTTTATGATAAGTATGACTGCAGTACTTTACATATACAAGCACAATTCATATACAAACAGAATATTCATATAAAGAATAATATTGCTCACATTAATCTGACTAGAAAACAAATTCAGCAAATGCTGTTTTAACAAGCGAAGGGAATGGAAATGTGCTACTTTACTGTTTCATGGACTTAAAGATCCTTATCAAGCCTGTGCAGACAGATCTTCTAGTAGCTACAGAGAAGAGCAAAATAAACTAATTAAACTTTATTACTAAAAACAATATTATTTACACAACATAAGGCTGTAAAAACAACAAATAATAAATAAAAATATAAGTACAAATAAAAATATATGAACTATTTCTTTAAGGACAATGAAGCACTAAAACAGACTAAACAGTATTAAAAAATAAGAAAATGAAAATAAAGATGTTGTTCATGATGGATTGCATCTGGTGTATAAAGTAAGTGCTAAAATGAAAGATGTCTTGTATAAAGTGTGGCACTCAAATAACTTGGATCTGGACAGAGATATTTACAGTATGTTTCTTAAATACAGTCTAAAGATACAGTATCACACAGACAGGTGATGCTGTATAACAGAGACCAGACTATTTCATTAAAACAGAACAGTCACACACAACATTAAATGATAATTAAGCACATGAGAATATATTCACAAGTACTTTGAATGAACTTCCACTTTGTTGAACATCAATTTATTATTATACTATCATCAATTTCAGATTTACACACACCTACATGTCAAAAGAACAAACTGCTCTACATGTCAGATGGTTTCTTCCTGTCTAAAAAGGCAGAAACAAACCTTCCTGCCTAAGTGTAGATCTGATTTAAGTCAACAGCCAAAAGTCAAAAGCGATGTGAGAAACATTAATGCAGAAATGTTTATGATAAAGTTTCTCATCAAAAGACTGACCAGTGTAAGATGGACACATCATAAAAGGAGGCCTGACCCTCCTCATAATCCACACTGTTTCACCCCATCAAGTTAATGTTAAAATACTACTCAGTTCACTCCTTCATCTGCTCACTTCTTTGTTTTTTTCCCTGTTGGATGTAAAAATAGAAAAAAAAAGCATTAAGTTATAAAGAGTCCATGAAAACATCAACTGCATATATTAAACATAAATTATCATAATTTAGATGCATTTATAGTTTGTATCTACATCTGGTAACTGAACAAATATTTATTTATAAATAAATTAGACAGTGTTTGTTAATTGTTTGGCAGATCAAAGTAGGCTGAATAATGAATTAAGAGATGGCTAGCTGTGCATTAAGCAACTGTAGTGCATGACTGGGAGCAAACAAACAACAACAACAAAAAAACAAAAAACAAAAAACAAAAAACAAAAAACAAAGCCAACTCTTTTCTTTCTCATTTTGTAGTTGAACATGTTCTGAAGAAAATTTTGAATAAAGGCATAAGTAAACATCATAAATAGATAACATCACACAAGGTAACAGAATTTAAATAATAATAAATTTAAATAATTTAAATGTAAATTTTATAAACATGCATCTATTATAGAGGAGAACTAATAACTACAGATATAATAATAATAATAAAAACCTTTAAAATGGCATAAATGTTTAAATTAGTGAAATAACCTCATAAAGATAAACTCACCTTGTTGGTTTTTGCTAATTGCATTCTGTCTAGTGCAAATTTGACAATATGAATCCCGACCCTTTTGAACACCGGCAGATGGTTGATCCCAGTATATGCCTTCAAGTAATCTAATGGGACGTGAGACAGACTAAATAATTAAATTTAATTTCAAATATTTTTTTCCAAGATATTTTTGTAATTTTATGTAGTTTTTATCATGGTGATGTAAGTTCAAGTGTTTGTTTTTTTAAATAAGTTTGGTTTTAGTTAGTTATGTAATGCTATAAAAACGGGAGTGTGATGTCATGATTGACAGCTGAAATTGACAGCTTCTCTGAGTGAACTGAGATATACACAAAAGTATTTGAATGCACAGAGTCTGTTTCATTATATGGATTTTTAGTCCATATAATGAGAGTGAACAAAACTGCTTTGGTAACCACAAAAAGTAAACATGGTGATAAAGTTAAAAATATTATTATTATTATTATTATTATTATTATTTTTTATTTTTATTTTTATTTTTTTTTACTACACATAATGTCATGCTTGACAAGACATTGATTCATCAGTAGGGTTGTGTGGGTAACTCTCATATTCACTTTGTGTAGTTTTTGATGTGTCATTTTTGGAATAGTGGATTTTTTTATTTTTGATTTTTTATTAAAACTTTAATTAAAAGTTTCCTTTTAATAGCTGTGTTTGTTGTGTTTCACTTTGCTGCATTTTAACTGTTGTTGTTGCACTAGATGTTTGTAACCTGTACCACTGAGTTTTGTTTTTATTTTCCTTCTTTAACCAAACTTTTGTTAAACTTTTGTTACTTTTGTCTGCCTGACAAAATATTTTATGAAGAAAATTTTAAGCAATTTCACTTTACATTGAGAATGTGATTCAATATGATGAATGAAACAAGAATCTTTCTTTCTTTCTTTCTTTCTTTCTTTCTTTCTTTCTTTCTTTCTTTCTTTCTTACTTTTTTAATACTTACTACAGTTGAAAGTTGTACTTTTTTGTACTTTTGTGCATGTTTTTGGCCATGTACTTGTATTTGATTTTCTGAGTGTCTGTGCCTTCGCTTCACACATGTGCAAACTCTACATTAATAATAAAATTATGACATAAAAAAATAAATTCACCTTGTTTTATTTTCTTGTTCGCATTCTGTAGTCGATCACATTCTAAAGAAAATTTTGAATAAAGGCAAAAGAAAACTACATTAAACAGATAACATCAGACATGTGTATATATTGCAACTGGATAAATAATTCAAATGTACATTTTATAAGCATGAACCTATTTCATATTTATAAAAATATGAACATGCAAACATGCATCTACATGTATTCTTTAAATTATTAGTGAAATAATAACTTAATAAAAGATACACTCACCTTGTTGTATTCTTTGCTTCTCCTCCTGTACTTGATTGCGTTCTGAAGAAAATTCAGAATAAAGGCAAAAGAAAACATTAAATAGACAACATCATGGGTATATATGGTGACAGAATTCAACTGTACATTTTATAAACATGCATTATTGTATAAGTGAGTGTGTCTGCATGCCTGAACTGACACAATGTCAACTATGCCTCATTTTATTTACATATTAATACACTGTGTGTTGTTTTGCAGATCAGCAGACTTAATTTATTAAATAATTGATCAAATTCATTGTGTTCTGAAGAAAGTTCAGAAAAAATTACATAATTATTTAATTCTAATAACAAATTGTATTTAAAAAAATATGGCAAAAAAAAAAGAAAAAGAAAAATGATATACACAGAAGCATACATATGTTTGTGGATGAAAACATGTTTTTACTTTACATTAATTATAAAATTATTACTTAAAAGACAAATTCACCTTGTGCTATTTTCTTGTTCTCATTCTGTAAAAGTTCATTGTATTCTGAAGAAAATTCAGAGTAAAGGCAAGAGAAAACAACATTAAATAAAGATCACACACAGCTACATATGGTAACTGAATAAATCATTCAAATGTACATTTTATAAACAAGCAACTATAATAGGGGAGAAATAATAACTACAAAAAATATAAATAAATACAAAGATACTTTAAGATGGCAAAAATGATTAAATTCTTGAAATTAGTGAAATAATGAGCTAATAAAGATAAATTCACCTTGTTGTTTTCTGTCCTTCTCCTCCTGTAGTTGATCATGTTCTGAAGAAAATTCAGAATAAAAGCAAGAGAAACAAATAGATATCATCAGGTATATATGGTAACTGAATAATTCAAATGCACATTTTATAAAACGACAAAATGTTTAAATTGATAGTGAAATAATAACCTAATAAAGATGAATTCACCTTGTTGTATTTCGATAATCTCTGTCTGTAGTTGATCATGTTCTGAAAACAACATTAAATATATATAGACTATATATAGGACATAATTATTTCTGACTGAATAACAAATAAATAAAACATGAATTATATTTAAATAAATAAATGAATAAAAATTAAATTAAAATAAGAAAAAATTACAGGATCTACGATAAATGCAAACACATATTTGAATACACAATGTTTGTTAGGTAGATATTTTATGGAAGAAAACATACTTTACATTAAAAATGAAATTATAACTAATATGTCAAATTTACCTTGTTTTTTTCTCTTGTTCTCATTGTGTTGTTTGTCATGTTCTGAAGAAATTCAAAACAAAGGCAAGAGAAGGTGACCAAGGTGACCAAAGATATACAGTTTCTCTCATATGACAAAAAGTACTGCATATGAATACACAGTGTCTGTTCATTAACTATTTTGTAGATGAAATGTATGGAGTTGTGTCTTTTTTATTCAATCAAACATTTGAGAGCAAAAGTAATGACATTGTAATTAAAGATTGCATAGATTGTATAGTATTTATTGATATTTCAGATGTAATAAGAACACATATTCTGTCGGCTCTACTCCCTTTTCTTTGTGATCACAGGGCTTCACTAAACAATGTCTATTAGTCCAAAAGTGTGCATATTTAGAGAAATATTGATGGTTTCCAACTGGTTTCATAGTTCTTTAAAAAGAACGGTCATTTCTATTCGTTTTTCCTCTAAATTATGAGCATAGAGTGACGCCTAATGCTCTGTTTTATTTTTAAAACTTACTTTAGTTTTTTGTAAATAAACAATTTGCAGCATTTATTTGCAAATTGAATAAAAATACACAAAAGTAATGAGACTTTAAATTAATAGTGAAAAATAACTTGATGACTTTCAACAAAAAATGTTACCTCTGTATTTATGACCAATCGCAACTATCAGTATTCCAGCAATCACAATGAGTGCAACAACAATTGAGCTTAAGATGACTGATGTTCTCCAAGGATTAAAACTTTTACCTGCAAAACAAAACAGTGAATCCCATTAAATACATTGTGTCCAGTCAAACATTTATTACTATTAGATTAAGAATTATATGCAAACAGGATACATTTGTATAGTACATATACAGTTAAAAAAGTGAAATTAAAATGCTGCTGATGCTTTTTTGATTTGCATACCTTTATGTAATGCATTAAATTCTGAATTAAAGTGTAACTTCGCCAATTTTCAACCTATTTTTAGAATGTCGGTAGTATATGTAAATAAACAGTTTTGCTAAAAAAAAACGGGATATCTCGGGACACATAACAAGGAGAAAAATTAAAGGTTGTTCATTTACAATACATAGCAAGTTGAAAAATCTGCTAAGTTACACTATAATTGATCTACTCTACATCATCAAATGACTATAAAAACATTATAACAATTTCACAACAAATGTGTTAGTACTTACTTGAGGCCACAATCATTGTCTCCAGCATGTGATGTCTCAGTTTGACTCTGCAGTGAATCTTGTCGTCGCTGTGATGTACAGTGATCGTGTGTTTCACACTGAAACCGTCTGTGTTTCTTTGCATCTCTGTAGTTTCTGAACTCAAATGGACTCCTTCACTGTTCAGCCACTCAAGAACAGGCTCAGAATCCCAGCCTTCAGATTCACACTGTAGATGAAGCCCTCCTGAATGATCAAACCCATCTACAGTGATCACAGGAGACCGTCCTACAGCTACAAAGACCAAGATGAAGAACATTTACTGAGTGCATATCCATATTTTTTCTGTCTTTTATTGATACTGACAAGAGGATCAAACTAAAGGGGAGACTATGGATAGTTGTAACACTTTTGCTTTAAGGTCATTTGCTATAATTTTTTTGAACTGCTTATCTCAAACTTTTATATAAAGGCACATTTGTCTGCTACTAATTAAAATTGTTTTGACTTATACAATTTATTTTTGCAGTGTAAAAATTAATGTGTGGAAAGTTCTGTTGTTACAACCTTCCCCAGTAGCAAGGTGAGTTGATATGGTGATGTGTAACACTAATAGAAAACATGGACAACATTTATATTACATACATGCATTTATTCTTATAACCAAATTAAAACTTTTTCTAAATCATTTTTATACCACCCGCATATCAACTCCTTCCCCCAACTCCCCCTTTTTCATCTTAATCATGAAATCATGATTCATCAGTAATTTCATAACTTTAATTCATAACAGAAAATGTATTCTTCATGTGTGTACATGCAAATGTTTTGTAAGATGTTCTCCTGTGCATTTTAATATGAATAATGCACACAATTATTAGTGAATAAGACCCAGTGTGTGTGTTTGATAGTCACTTATAGTTGTGTCACATGTGGGCTTATACACCCTCTCTGTGTCCCTGGACCACAAAACCAGTCTTAAGTAGCACTAGTACATCTGCAGCAATAACCAAAAATGCACTGTATGGGTCATAATTATAAACTTTCTTTTATGCAAACTGTGCTGTCATGGCTCCCTCTTTCCACCTCTAGAGGGAGCCTTCCCTGTTCTCATGGACCATCCACTCACTACATTTCCCATAACCCCATTCTCGTGAACTTCCTGTCTCCTCTCACCTCTCACCCCTGTCGGCCATCTTGCTTTCACCCGCACACACCTGGTAGCTATTACACCTCATTACTCACACACTATAAAAGCCCTGCTCTGTATCAGTCTCATCGCGAAGTCTTGTATAGTTAATTCTATCAATTCCGAGCATTATTTCCTGGTTGCCCTCCCGTTGCCAAGCTCCTTTGTTCCTGGTTCCCGTGACTGTTCTCCACCCGTCTATCGACCCCTTGCCTGCCCTTGGATTACTCAGCTCGCTGCCGGCCCCAGACCCCCACGCTTGGATATTGACACCTCTTTGTTTTGTTCTACGTTGTCCATGTTTGTTCCTGCCTGACCCTGCTTGTTTCAACACATTTGCAACTAATAAAGCTTGCATTTGGATCCACCTGTCCATGTCCCGTTTTGTAACAATTAGCTAAAGAACATGTTCCATGAAGATATTTTGTAAATTTCCTACCATAAATATATCAATACTTAATTTTTCACTTGTAATATGCATTGCTAAGAACTTAATTTGAACAATTTTAAAAGTGAATTTCTCAATATTTAGATTTTTTTGCACCATCATATTCCAGATCTCCGCCAAATATTATTCTATAATAACAAACCATACATCAATGGAAAGCTTATTTATGCAGCTTTCAGATGGTTTATAAATCTTAATAAAAAAAATGACTGGTTGACTGATTTTGTGGTCCAGGGTCACATTTCATTGTGCTTAGTCTTTGTGGGTCCAGTAGATGTATATCATTAAAGTTGTGAGACAGTTCTTCCCATTTGGTAAACATGATATGTCTTATAGACCCTCTGACAACTGACTCAACAATGTTACAAACATCCCAGTCTACTCTTGGCCAAAGCTTTATGTCTAAACTCATTAAATGTTTGTTTACATTGGTTTACTCACCTTCAAGATGGACAATGACAGTAGCATCATCATACCAGGATGTGGACTGAATAAAACACCTGTAATGTCCTTCATCAGAGACTTGGATTGATGAGAGTTTGAGTGATGCGTTTCCTCTCTGTAGTTCTTGATGATTCAGTTTTGTTTTCCCTCTGTAGGACTGAATCTGATCTGTGTTTCTGTCTTCATGATCTTTATAGCGATGCACTAGTTGTGAGTCTTTCAGATCCGGCCTAAACCACTCCACTCTCATGTCCACAACACTGATGTTGGGTTTGACTGAACAGGGCAGAATCACATCTTCACCAGCTACAGCAAATACAGCACCTGCAGGTCCCACCACATAAAACCGCCCTGTTATAATAGAAAGAAAGCTAGTGTAAAATGTGTCATTAAGGTTACCTTTCACACTGCCATTGCATCAGTTGCTGATGCTTTTGGGAAACTCCTGTTCTCTGAATACTGAAGTCTGCACTAAATCACATCTGTGCACTTGCACAGACAAATGCCATTTCAATGTCTACCTATGTATGTCAATACTAAATGCTATTTCATCAGAATCTTTCTCCTTCAGTGTAAAGATCATCTCCTGACTGACTCCAAAGAAGAAGAAGGAGCCTTCCTGCTCACCTTAACATGTGACCTTAACTTGGATGGCAGTGGATTATGACACTGACAACATTCTCAGCAGAGAATGATGCTTCTCCCTTGTGGCAATCAGGCTAATCCTGATACATCTTGTTCAGTTCTAGGGTAGCGGGGGTATTGTGTTTGTTCCCAGTGTTGGGACTTGAAGCACTCCAGCCCCTCACCACCTAAATCCAGGCTTGGGCATTATTTGGGGCTGGTCTCCAGAAGGAAAGTAGTCACAACAGATGCTTACAACTTGGGTTGGGATTCCCTGTATGTTGGCTGTGTGTTGGCAGACTAGCATTCAGCTCCTGGTTAAGCCTGCAGCAGCATTAGCATATCAACTACCTAAAAATGATGCCAGTTTTTTTGGCACTCAAAGCCTTCCTGCCAAATCTGAGAAGGCACTACGTCCTGGTCCATTCAGACAACATGATTATGGTGGCCTACATAAACCACCAAGGGGGACTCAGGTCACACCCTCTGTACAAGTTGGCGAGGAGTCTCCTCCTGTGGGCACAACACAACCTTCATTCAGTGAAGGCAGTGCATGCACCCTCAGGTTGCTCCAAACTTATATGACTGTCTTTCACCAAAAAGAGATATAGCATAATGTATAATGTTAGATAGAAAGGACTGTCAACCTCCAAAAGGACAAAAAAGTGGTCCATAACCAGCAACTCATCTCCTTCAAAAACAGCCAGAAACCTTAGAGTTGTAATTGATGATCAGCTGAATTTCTCAGACCACATTGCTAAAACTGCCATCCCTGCACATTTGCTTTATTACAACATTAGGAAGATCAAGCCCTTTCTTTCAGAACATGCTTCACAGCTCCTTGTTCAATCTCTTGTTCTGTCCAGACTGGACTATTGTATCACTCTCTTGGCAGGTCTTCTAGCCAGTTCTATCAAACCTCAGAAACCTGCTACCAATAGCTGCTTGCATAAAATTCAAGGCATTAATGTTTGCCTACAAACCCACAATTGGCTCTGCACCCCTTTACCTAAAATCAATACTTGAGACTTATGTGCCCTCTAGAAGCTTACATTCTGCAAGTGAATGGTGCATTATTGTGCCATCTCAAAGAGGCGCAAAATCACTTTTAAGGACTTTCACATTAACCGTTCCCTCCAGGTGGAATAACCTGCCCAACTCAATCTGAGCCACAGAGTACTTAGCCATCTTCAAGAAATGGCTAAAAACACATTTCTTTCATCTTTATTTGACATTCAAACTCCAACACTCCTCTTTTTTCCTACCAATCCTATCTATTTATGTTCTTTTTCTTTATTATATAATAAAAAAAACTTTGCTACGTAAATGACATTAGGCTAACTGAGACTTGTCATATCACTTGCATATGCTCTTTTGTTGATTTTGATTGCTTCAGTTGTCCTCATTTGCAAGTCGCTTTGGATAACAGCATCTGCTAAATAACTAAATGTAAATGTTTAATGTTATGACACCACTCATCGCAGGTTCTCACATGCAAACTTATCATATGTTTCCATGTAAAGCAGCATCTGTCATTTCCTCACACAAACCACAGCTCAGCGTCTGTTCAGCTGAAGATTCTGTCACTACAATAGACTACATAAAACACTACCTGTTTAGACTGGATTTGATTACTTATTACAATGCATGGCTCTTTGAAATACTTGATTCTGATTGGTAAATCTTGACATTCATTGGTCAGATCTTTCTGAATAATAAATCTTCAGCTGGACTATGACCGGCTGATTGTACATTGTCCCTTATATAAGTTACTTATTATTTCTCTCTTCCTCTTTATTTTACACATGAACACACACATGAGTGCAAATAATTACCTGATCTTGAATCAGTAATTCCACTAATAATCAGGAAGGTCAAACAAATAATATTCATCTTTGAAGGACATGGACACTGGAAAGAAAAATATGGAAAATAAACAAACAAAGAACGTATTATTATTATTTATTATTAGCTTAACATGCATGTGTTTTCTTTACATTACACATAAAAAGAAAATCTAGATTCAGAAGACTTACTTGTTCAAGTGTGTTTCTCAATTCTTCCATCAACTTAAACTTAACACCGACTGCTCTCAAGAGTGTAAATAAATGCAATATCATACAAAGATCATTCCTGGTTTAGTTTTACTTTCTCATTTTACAGTTCTGCCAATCACACCAGGATGTAACAACAGTAGGAGCAGGGAGGAGTAGCTTTGTTTTTTTTTGTATGACATGTGAGGAACTCTCTGCTGCCTGAAATCAACATCTTCAGTGTTTGAGTTTACAACTGCCATTTGTGGATGAGTTTCTGATTTAACCTTTTGAATCAATTAGCAGGTTCTAAATACAAAAGAAAAGTTGGCACAATTTGTAAAATGGAATAAAATCAAGAATATGTTGTTTGTTCATTCTTTTCAACCTTTATTTAACTGATTAAAGTACAAAGAAAAAATGTCCAATGTTTTCACTGGGCAACTGTACGTTTTTATTGATGCTAAAACAATTTAGATGTATTTCAACGTTTAAAACGTACAAATAGCTACGTATTTTTAGCTAAAAAATGTAAAATAATTACTGTCTTTTATCTCATTAAGACATTCGTATCAATGACTATTTATCATTTTATTAATAAGATATTTAGATTTTTATCCCCCTTTTATCCCCCTTAACCGATCACACCGATCCCCAAACCTTAACCTACCCATTTTATGGCCAATATTCATTTTTATAATTTTGTTAATAAGAGATTTTGACCTCCAAACCTAAACCTACCCATTTTATAGTGAATATAAAAGGATATAAAACGTGACTGACCAAAATATGGAAGGGAAATTACTCTTTTAGTAACAATATAGCATACAAATATATATTTTTTAATATTCGCTAATCCCACTCCTACCTCTAAACCGTTAACCATAACTCTCTCTGTACAGTAATAAAAAAAACATGGCAGACAGAAAAGTGCAATCACAATCATTTATTTATTGCAAATATGTAAACATATGAGGTCCAGATTATTATCCTGATCCACTTTGTAAACTTGTGAAGGGCTCCTACACCCATAAGCAAAATAATTACTGACAGTTAACGATTTTAGTACTGATTGATCATCGTAGTGATTAAAATACTGTTAGAATAAAATAAAACTGACATCAATAAAAAAAACAAAAAAACATAAGATTTGAAAACAAGTAATGTACAAAGCTCAAGCTGATTAAGACCTACTTGAGGTCTACCATGGCCCAAGAGCGTCTCAGTGGACTTGTTGTCATCATCAATAATGAACTTTCTCAGAATTTGTCATTGTTGCAGTCATTAATGACGTTGCTGCAAAGAAAGGTGTGTTCAGTTTTTAAACAGTCCTGTAAATCTGAATATAGTAGTATTTTTTGCACTTTTTTGCTGATTTGCACTTTAATTTCTAATTTAATTTTTGTGTGATTCTTCAGGTGACTGTAAGTCAAATTTATTTATTATCACACATTATTTACTACTATTTATGTTAATACTTATCAGTACAGTGGATATAAAAAGTCTACACACCCCTGTTAAAATGCCAGGTTTATGTGATTTTAAAAAAATTGACCATGATAAATAGTTTCAGAATTTTTTCCACCTTTTATGTGACCTATAACCTGTACAACTCAATTGAAAAACAATCTGAAATCTGTTTTCAGTGGGGAATAAAAATAAAAAGCTAAAATGATGTGGTTGCATTAGTGTGCACACCCTTTTACAACTGGGGATGTGGCTGTGTTCACAATTAACTAATCACATTCAAACTCATGTTAAATAGGAGTCAGTACACCTGCCATCATTTAAAGTGCCTCTGATTAACCCCATAAAGTTCAGCTGTTCTAGTAGGCTTTTCCTGACATTTTCCTAGTCGCATCTCACAGCAAAAGCCATGGTCCACAATTTTTTTACAAAAAAAAATTCTAAGGCATTAGATATACCATGGAACATTGTGAAGTCATCATCAAATGGAGAAACGGGCACCAAAAGAGGCTGGGCCTCGCCTAGGGCACCAACAGGGGCAAGAGCAAAACTATAGAATATCCAAGACGTGTCACTCGTATAGTTTTGAATGGGGAAAAATGCAACGCTCATTATGACTGTGAAGCCCCGCCTTCTTAATGAAAGAGACAATCATTTGCTGTGTCCCAATTCGCATACTATCCGTCCTACATAGTATTCGAAAATAGAATTAGTATGTCCCAAATCGTAGTATGTTTAAAAAAGTATTTCAAAGATTACCGGATGGTCTACTACTTCCGGTTAGAATTCGAAGTGCAGATCGATCCACACTGTAGCTGTGTCTTATTTAGAAGGCTGCGTCCCTCCGGAGGGTGCATTCGAAGGCTTCATACACCATCGAGGCTGTCTCATTTCAGAAAAGCAAGTAGGACACTCCAAATGCGACCTTCTTTCACAGGAATTTTGAGGGTGCATGAGGTGTATCCTTTGCTATTACAGATAACCCACAATTCTTTGCGTCGCTGTAAACAACTGTCATTAATTTGAAAAATGCCGGAGTCGGCAGATGTACACACAGGCGATGATGTGGTGTTTACAACTTATCTTAAATCCCCTCCGGTAAAAACGGATGAACTTTGTTCTTAATATCCTCTTTTTTCTCAAATCAGATACGCTGCAGCTCCTAGAACACACAAAATAAAACAAGTAAAAGCATTTTTTGAATTCCTTTCCAATTTTAGAAATAATTTTCCTTCATTTGAGTAGTTGTGAGAGTACAACGATGCTCTAAATGTGTTGGCTATGCTTCACAAACAGAGTACATACTTTTAGGGCATAATATAAGTAGGCGAATTGGGACACAGCAATTGATTAGTAAAGTCAGCTGCCGTTAGAAGTCCCGGTTGCTATAGAAACAGTTGCCGTTCTAATGGTACGTTCAAGTCATGTCAGATAGATGGTATTTATGAGTTGAATGCACATGAACGCCACCACAAAGTCATTATTATGAGTGGGAAACTTGAAATTTTTGATAAGCCCAGAGTTTCAGAGTTGGAGGCGTGTCAGAGAAAAAACATGCCGAATGATATGGTTGCAGCCAAAAATAATAGATATGCAGCCTCTCTACATTTGTTGAAATTAATAAAATAATAATTTTTTGTAATGTACAATAAAACTGTATAATATACACATGCAAAATATTATATTATTGTATAATTGCCATAGAATATATAAACTGAATAAAAACAGAAAAATGAAAAAGCACTGATGAACATTCTTTATTCATCATTTTGTAAATGCAGAGTTTAAAAAATCGTTGAATTTTATGTAGAAAAGATAAATCGCCATCTTGTTCTGACCAAAGTGACTTGAATGCACCTGACGTCATAATGACGACTTGTCAACTGGTAAGTACGAACATCCCAGGAGGACTTGAACGCAGCATAAGACGTGCGCTCAGCACTGCGCATGCACACTGTCTGATCTAGCCTGAAAAATAAGTGTTTTTTAATGCTATTGGAGCACAAGGAACCATATTTATGAGGCAGTGCTTGTCAGATTTCAAATATGAAATTTAATCATAAACTTGGCGAACAGTTTTGGAAAATTTGATGTTTACCCATTCAAAGAGATAGGAGCTGCACTTGCATGCCCAAGAGTCTTTTCAAAGATGGCCGCCGAGTGGAATGACTTGCCTTAAAGGTACTTTGGCGAGAGCCAATGAGCATTCGATTTTCCTGCAGTAAAACCTGCCATTTCTAAATGCGGCAATATTTGAATTTGTAGAATGAATAAAATTCGTAAAATTTTGTGCGAATTTATTGCTGTTGCTGCTGAACTCACTGCTCGGGATGGAGATGAGCCAGATAAAGGCTTGAATTTGGGTCTGTTCCTCGCAATCATATAGATTCTAAAGATCTGGATTACAGTGCACAAAAAATACAATTGTTTCATTTTGTAATTATGATGCTTGTTCAGTGTATTTTATGGTTCTATTGTTAGTCTTAGCAGGTCGGAGAAAACCTGTCGTGGTGGTGTCCCACCACGGCAAACAAAGTTACTATTACATAAATGGTTGAACGACTGCAGAAATTGTATTTATTTTAAGGGTTTAATGTATAGTCTTATTTTACATTATGTAGACCTACTCTCAGAGGTGGGTAGTAACTGATTAGATGTAATCTGGATTGCGTAATTAGATTCCAAAAATGAAGTACTTGTAATTAGAGTAAATTACATTTTAAAGTACTCGTAATCAGACTACAGTTACTTTTTTATGGATTACATGATTACATATTATTTAAACAATAGCAATAAATTTTTCATAATTCATTGATTCCCCCTAATTTTCCTTTCTAAAATAGCCTACTGATTATATACATTCAGAAAGTCCAGTTTTGTGGACATTCACACATAAACTAGTCATTAGTCAGGTGGCGACACACCATTTGACCACTGGATTTGCAAAAGGGTTGTTTGTTTCAACATTGCATCAGCTACTAATGAACAGATTCATTTTTATCTGAATTATCACTTGGTAGGTTTTTTTAACCATGTATTAGTGATTCTTTGGAAGGCTTTTGCCTTTCATACTCATTAAAATGCAACGTTATTTCTTGTTTACATGCAATGCAGGCATTCCCAAACTTTTGTCATCTAAACCTTATTCACCACATATATTTACTTATATATATTTAAGTACCCCTGAGATTTTAAATGAAATATTTCAATAATTAAGTTTCACATTTGCATATCCACGGTTTCTTTGATGTTGATTAATGGTCACATGGCATGCAGGTAAATAAAAATATTTAATCTTTTTTAGTAAGTGTTTTATTTTAATTGTTATTCTAAAACAAAGACTAATGAAACACAGTGACGGTTCACTCCTATACTTATAAATGGGAGAAACTACAACTCGCAATATGGAGGAATACTCCCACCTTCTAAAAGAAATTATTTTTTTATGATTTAATTGATTGTTAGCTTTTCATTAAACCCTCTGCAGTTCCTGTTTGAACCCTAGTTTGGGAAACCTTGATGTAAAAAAAATGTTTAATGCACTTTATGTTGTAAATTACAATGAATGGAACATATTTTCTTACTCTTTACATTTTTTATATCATGCTACAAAGTTAATCCTATTTAAATCAATGTGATAAACAAGTTAAGTCAAAAGTAATCTAACAGTAATCAGATTAGAAAAGCATTTGTACATTAAATGCTGTAAATACATCAGTATTGTACGCTTTAGTGTCTGGATAAACAAAAGTAAAAAAAAGTACATTTTGTATAAACCACATTTTCCGTAAATTACATACGAATTATCACAAGATCACGTTGCAATGCAACACACAAGGTGGGGAAAACCCCAATATATTACTACAGGGCAGTTTCTAAATCCAATTGGTAGCCGACTACGTCACCTGAAATTTTTTTTTTTTTTACTGAGATAAAATAAAACATACTTTTAAAACAGCATAGCAAAGGGAATGGTTTATGAAGAAAGGTGCAATCCATAAGCAGTCTGTGTATGTCTTTTTGGCCAGCAGCAACAGTCCTGGTCCCACTGCAACAGATACGTCACAGAGCGCCTCACCACTAAAGAAGAATAAACTAAAACACTGCCAGAATCTCCAGCCCACTTCTCACATAAAAAAACCTATTACTACTATTTGCACACTATTAACCATTACACACACACACAATAAAACACAATCTACCCCAAGTCAGTGTCACAGCACACAAAAGAGTAAAAGCAAAACGAAATACATGACAGATAAATGCAATTACTATTATTTATTTATTGCAAAAATGTCAAAAGCAGTACAGAAAGTAATCCAAATTATGATGTGTTGCAGCTGCAGTCCTGTCTGGTGGAATACTGTAGGTTTGTGTGAGGTCCAGCGAAGAATTTAAGCTGTTAATTACTGAAAATATTATCCAAATTATTTTCCCAACATATTATTTTGAATTTGGGTCTGTTCCTCGCAGCCTTACTGAAAACCCTAATAAGTTGATTGAACTAAATTGATTGAGTAAACTCAATTTAATTTAATTGAGTAATAGGGTATCACAAAACGTGCATATTTAAGTTTATTTAACTTGGCGGTTTTGTAGACTCTACTTAAATCATTCAGTTCACCAAACCTGGTGCTTATTTAGTGTACTTAAATGATTGTGTTCACTTAACTTGGTTTTGAGAACGTTTGAGTAATCAAACTCAATTTTTTAAGTTAACAGATCTTAAGAGCCAATCCCAGCCTTGCTTCCATGGTCCCGCCCCACTTATCATAACAATAATATATACAACCTGCTTCCATAAAAGTCATATTCATTCTAACCTTTATAGTTAAATGCTAGTTAGCTATAACACATCAGCACATGCTAATGTAATTATCAGAAAGACTCGCAATATATACTTGCATTTAAATTGTCAAAGAACATGCAGTATATGCAGTCTTCAAATTTTGCTGTCCATCCTCAGCCTAACCACAGGCTCTACTCTTTACCACAATGGTAACACTACAAAACCAACATGACAGAAACCTATGTAAATCCTAACATAACACAACATTTAAGTACTAACTTATATCTCCCTATGTTAATCTTGTGCAAAAACAAACACAAAATAACACTTAATTTCAACATTTATTTTCCATATTGTCTGATGCAATGCATGATGGGAACTAGAAAACGTCTCGGTTACGAAGGTAACCCTCGTTCCCCGAAGGAGGGAACGGAGACGTTACGTCAATGACGTAATAATGGGGATCGGCTACGAGACCCTATCACCTCTGAGCTTAAGAGAAAAAGCCAATGAGAATTGGCGAGTGGAATTTGCATGCCGCGCCACTCCCCCGCCACTCCCCCTGCATCCACTCATTCAGATTTGCTGAGGAGCCGAGCCGCAACCCGGCTTCAGCGCAGTTCAGGATTGTGGCAAGAGGACGTAACGTCTCCGTTCCCTCCTTCGGGGAACGAGGGTTACCTTCGTAACCGAGACGTTCCCCCTCAGTCGTTCTCTACGACGTTAAGTCAATGACGTAATAATGGGGACCTCTGGAAAACGCCACAATCCTGAACTGCGTTACGCAGTCGAGACCCAATGCTGGCAGGCAAGCGTGTCGGAACAAGGGGCTCAATACGTAACCGCCCCAACGCCCTGTAGACCACGTGGTGGCCCACCAGGGGTGCTAGATTCTAAGGCAACCGTTGGGGGGCGGAGCACAATGACGGTTAAGTCATGTGGAAGCTTTTGAAGTAAGTCTAACTAGACTGGGGAAACACGGAAGGTTCCGTGGAGATACTGAGACATGATGCCACAACCGGAGGGGGGTGAAGGAGGCCCCGCTCTGGAGCACAGTATGGACTACTCCGTCTAGTCCAGTACTGCGGGGCATGGAGGACCCAGAGTTCAGCCATGGGAACAACTGGGCAAAATAGCGCACGGATCTGAAAAATGGCGCAGCGCTGAAGCGGTCTCATATGAAGCAGCCCGAGTGGCGTAACTGCGGCTGCGGCTGTCATATGCCCCAGGAGCCTCTGAAAATTCTTGAGAGGGACCGCTGTCTTGTGCCTGAAAAACTTCAGGCAGCCTAGCACTGACTGGACGCGCTCGTTGGTGAGGCGTGCCGTCATGGTGACCGAGTCCAGCTCCATACCGAGAAAAGAGATGCTCTGCACAGGGGAGAGCTTGCTCTTCTCCCAGTTGACCCGAAGCCCCAAGTGGCTGAGGTGCTGCAGCACCAGGTCCCTGTGTTCGCACAACACATCTCGCGAGTGAGCTAGAATAAGCCAGTCGTCGAGATAGTTGAGGATTCGGATGCCCTTCCGCCAAAGGGGGGACAGGGCACCCTCCGCGACCTTCGTGAAGACGCGGGGAGACAGGGACAGGCCAAATGGGAGGACTTTGTACTGATATGCCCGACCCTCGAAAGCAAACCGAAGAAACGGTCTGTGTCGAGGCGGAATCGAGACATGAATGTACGCGTCCTTCAGGTCGATGGCTGCAAACCAATCCTGGTGTCGTACGCATGACAGTATGCGTTTCGAGGTAAGCATCTTGAACGGTAGCCTGTGAAGGGACCGGTTCAGCACTCGAAGATCCAGGATCGGTCGTAACCCACCCCCTTTCTTGGGCACGATGAAATAAGGACTGTAGAACCCTGATTTCACCTCGGCTGGAGGGACAGGCTCAATTGCGTCCTTCGCCAGGAGAACCGCAATCTCCGCCCGTAGAACAGAGGCATCCGTGTCCGAGCGGACAGACGTGAAATGGACGCCTCTGAACTTGGGCGGGCTGCCACTGACCCGGGGGTCAGTGGCAGCAGCGATGGTACCTGGCCCCGGCCCTTCCCCGGGGCTGGGGGGACTGATGTTGGCGTCCCCCGAAGAGCAACCCTCTCCATCTCCGGGCAGCCCGTGTCAGGGCCGCTTCGCAGACTTGCGGGTGGTTTTAGCCGGCCGCTGAGAGACGGGCTGCGCCGCCTTCCTGCGGCTGGCTCTACGCCCAGGCTGAGGGGACTTCGTCTCAGCTGGTGGTGCAGGGTGCGAAGCGGGAGCCGCAGCCGCAGGGGGGCGCCCTCGGCGACGAGCAGCCAGAGGCCTGGCACTCGGCGGCTTGTTGGAACTGCGCCGGGGCAAGATGTGGCTAATGGCCTCTGACTGCTTTTGCACCGCCGAGAACTGCTGGGCGAAGTCCTCAACGGTGTCGCCGAAGAGGCCGGCCTGGGAGACGGGTGCGTCGAGAAAGCGAGCTTTGTCGACGTCAGCCATCTGCGCCAGGTTCAGCCAGAGATGGCGCTCCTGGACTACCATGGTAGACATCACCTGACCGAGGGCCCACGCCGTTACCTTCGTCGCCCAGAGGGTGAAGTCGGTAGCCGAACGCAGTTCCTGCATCATCCTACGGTCAGAACTACCCTCGTGCAGCTCTTTTAGTGCTTTGGCCTGATACACTTGCAGGGTGTATCAAGCCGTGAGTGCTCGGGAGAAGGCGCCTTAGACACCTCCAGACCGATGCTCACGGCTGCCCGACGGAGCATGGCTGCCAGTTCCGCGTCCGCCTCAGACTGAGCGGCCGCCGCGGTGGGGGGCTGCTCAGCAGAATTTTCAGCGTCAGCAGGCATAAGGCCCTCCTCTGATGCAGTGACGGACATTCTATCATCCTCAGGAGCGCCAAAGGTAACACTAGGTCCAGCAGGTGGACGAGTGCTGAGCTTTGGGAGCTCCACGGGACCACGCTTTGAGGGACCGGACTTCCGCAGGGGCTGTCCCGACGGAACGTTCGGTACTGTCACCCTCAGATCTCCTTCACCTCTAACCAATGCAGCCGAGGAGCCGGGACGGCCCGCCGAACTGGAAGGGGTAGAGGATGAAGGGCGCCACCTCACGAACAAGAGGCACGATCTAAGCGTGGCCATGGACATGCGCTCACAATGAGCGCAAGACCCATCCACAAACGCTGCCTCAGCATGTTCTCGGCCCAGGCACGAGAGGCAGCGTTCGTGACTGTCATTGGATGACAGAAAACCACCACATCCAGCAGCACACGGTCGGACAGACATCCCGGAAGACGCTATCGATGACCGTGTAAGAAAATTGCTCTTTTAGATCGGCGTGGCCCAGGGAAGGCAACAGCCAGGAAATCGCTGGTTGGCACAGATGCCGGCAACGCCGGTAACACGATCGAGCACAGCAGGAACAGGAGCAGGAACAGGAAGGCGTTCTTCTCCGTCTTGTTTCTTCTTCTTCTAACAGCTCACACAGGCTCGGCTCCGAAGCAGAAATCTGAATGAGTGGATGCATGCCGCCATCTTATATACCCGTATGTCCGGGGGAGTGCCGCGGCATGCAAATTCCACTCACCAATTCTCATTGGCTTTTTCTCTTAAGCTCAGAGGTGATAGGGTCTCGTAGCCGATCCCCATTATTCGTAGAGAACGACTGAGGGGGAACTCAATCATTCAAGTTCAATTTACTACAACGACATTTTGAGTTTACAAAACTTATTTCAATGAGTCCAATGAACTTTCATTATTATTTGAGTGAAAACAACTCATTTCATTTAGTTCATTTCACTGTTGGTTTTACAGTGTGGATTCTAAAGATTTGGATTACAGCACACAAATGAAATTGTTTGATTATGTATTTATGTTGCATTTTTGGTGTATTTTATGTTTCTACTGTTAGTCACAGCATGTCGGGGAAACACCTTTTGTGGCCCATGGCAAACAAAGTAAATATTACATGACAAGAAGAGGTTAAACAATTGCAGAAATGTTAACATTTATTTAAGGTTTTAAAGTGTAGTCTTACACCATAACTCTCCAGTTATGGTATGTTTCACACTGAATCTGTCTGTGATTCTGTGAGTTTCTGAACTCAAACTGACTCCTTGCAGCCACTTAAGATCAGGTTCAGGATATTAACCTTCATATTCACACTCTGTCAAGACAAAGTAAAATAGAAATACTCAACACACTATATCATGCATTAAAACAATGTCACACATACACATACATTCATTCTTGAACAACTTGATGACAAGTCATAACAGTTGATACATGGGCTGCTGAAACCATTCTCTGTGTGTAGATGTGTGTCTTCAGGCTTTGACTATTATAACTGTCATCTGTGGAGGCTGTGATTTAACATTTTACAATCAACTGGTAGGATGTTAAAAGATGCTATTCACTATGTACAAAACATGATCACACATTGTTTTTTGTAAATGTTTCCTAACTACTGCTTTAGAGAACTTATGTATTGTTTCTTGTAATGAGAAAATTTTTGTTTAATCAACAAACATAACTTAATGTTATTATTATTATTTTTTAACACTAGAAACATGTTTAAATGATCCTTAAGTGCTGCATGAACAATGTTACAGAAGTGTAATGTACAGTCATTACATCAGACATTACACTTTCACAAATGTGCGAGCTCTGACAGAAAAAAGACCATCACTGAATAACTTCAGTCTGTTCATCAGTCTGTGCCGTATGGACTATTTTTATGATAAGTATGACTGCAGTATTATACAAGCACAATTCATATACAAACAGTCTTATAAATAATAATATTGCTCACATTAATCTGACTAGAAAACAAATTCAGCAAATGCTGTTTTAACAAGCGAAGGGAATGGAAATGTGCTGCTTCACTGTCTCATTGACTTAAAGATCCTTATCAAGCCTGTGGAGACAATACAGCTCTTCTAGTAGCTACAGAGAAGAGCACAATGAACTAATGAAACTTTATTACTAAAAACATTATTATTTACACAAAATAAGGCTGTAAAAACAACAACAAATAACTTGTATTGTATCTTTTTCCATAAAATGAAAGTGAATGGTGACTGGCTTACATCTTTTATTTCTCACATTAAAAAGAAAACCATATGGGTTTGAGCCAAAACATTTTGGACATATTTTTAATTTAAGGGTGGACTATTTCTTTAAGGACAATGAAGCACTAAAACAGACTAAACAGTATTAAAAAATGAGAAATTGAAAATAAAGATGTTATTCATGATGGATTAAAATGAAAGATGTCTTGTATAAAGTGTGGCACTGAAACTTGGATCTGGACAGAGATATTTACAGTGTGTTTCTTAAATACAGTCTAAAGATGCAGTATCATACAGACAGGTGATGCTGTATAACAGACACCAGATAAGACCAGACTATTTCATTAAAACAGAACAGTCACACACAACATTAAATGATAATTAGAAGCACATGAGAATATCTTCACAAATACTTTGAATGAGCTTCGACTTTGTTGAACATCAATTTATTATTATACTATCATCAATTTCAGATTTACACACACCTACATGTCAAAAGGACAAACTGCTCTACATGGCGAGATGGACTCTTCCTGTCTAAAAGAGCAGGAAAAAAAACTTTCTGCCTAAATGTGGATCAGAATTTATGTCAACAGCCAAAAATAAAAAGCTATGTGAGACACATTAATGCAGAAATGTTTATGATAAAGTTCTCATCAAAAGACTGACCGATGTAAGATGGACTCATCATAAAAAGAGGCCTGGCCCTCCTCATAATCCACACCCCAGGCTCCACATGCAGACTGTTTCACCCCATCATGTTAATGGCCTAAATACCACTCAGTTCATTACTTCATCTGCTCACTTCTTTGTTTTTTTTTCCTGTTGGTTGTAAAAATACAAAGAAAGCATGAAGTTATAAAGAGTCCATGAAAACAACAACTGCATATATTAAATATAAATTATCATAATTTAGATGCATTTATAGGTAACTGAACAAATATTGATTTATAAATAAATGAGTGTTTGTTAAATGTTTAGCAGATCAAAGTAGGCTCAATAATTAATTAAAAGATGGCTAGGTGTGCATTAAACAACTGTAGCGCATGACTGGGCGAAAAAAAAAACACTCAACACAAAGCTAGGCTCTTTTCTTTCTCATTTTGTAGTTGAACACCTTCTGAAGAAAATTCAGAATAAAGGCATAATTAAACAGCATAAATAGATACATAAGGTAACAGAATACATAATTTAAATGTAAACGTTATAAACATGCTATATATACTATATATATATATATATACATATATTAGAGGAGAACTAATAACTACAATGAATGAATAAATAAATAAATACATACAGAAATAAAATAAATAAATAAATAAATAAATAAAAGGTGAAATAACCTCATGAAGATAAACTCACCTTGTTGGTTTGTGGAACTTGCAAGGCGTCTTGCGCAAATTTTACAATATGAAGCCCGACCCATTCGAACACCGACTGGTGGTTTCTTCCAGTAATTGTGTCAGAGTAATCTAATGGGATGTGAGACAAACTAAATAATTAAATTTCATTTCAAATATTTTTTTCCAAATATGTTTTTTGTCATTTGCAGTTTTATCATGCCAATATAAGTTCAAGTGTTTTTTTTTTTTTATTAAGTTATAATTAGTTTTTAGTCAATATAATGAGAGTGAACAAAACTGCTTTGGTAACCACAAAAAAGTAAACATAGTGATAAAGTTAAAAATATTATTATTTCAACCATGTGCTCAGTAATGACTGCATTAATTTAAAGACAATATGGGAAAAGGACATTGGGATTGTAATTGGGGTCAAAGAGTGGGATAGAATTTTGTCAAATACAGGTAAATATGTAAGAGAAGCTAGAGGACAATTTACACAGTATAAAATCATACATAGGTTCTATATGACGCCACTTAGACTCAATAGAATGGGTTTGATAAATAATGATGTTTGTTGGAAATGTAAAAAGGACAGAGGTACTTTTATTCATTGTATCTGGGATTGTCCAATTATTCAGCCTTTATGGCACCAAACTTTAAATATTTTGAGCAAATGGCTTGGAACCACAATACCGTTATCGCCAAGGTTGTGTCTATTGGGGGACAGGGAGCAGATGCCAAATATTACAAAGGGAGAGTTCTCAGTGATCATGGTGGGGGTATCGGTGACAGCTAGAGTCATTTTAAAACACTGGAAAACTCCCAAAACCCCAGAGACAAAAGAATGGGTCAATATAATGACCAAGACAGCTTCATATGAGCGTTTGCTTTACAAACTACATAATAAGAACAAAGCAGGATTCATGCCTGTGGATATTCCAGATTGGGAGGATTTTTGGTCTTTTGTAACGCTGTCTTTTCATGTGATATAATAATATTGTTATACAATATATTGATAATATTTCACCCACTGTAAATATTCTGTTCTTTCAGGCAGTATGTATACATCTGTTTGTCATGTACCGGATAAAAACAATAAAAACTTGAATTATAAAAAAAATATTATTATTTATATATATATATTTTTTTTTTACACATAATGTCATGCTTGAGAAGACATTTCTCCATCAATAGGATTGTATGGGTGACTCTCATATTTACTTTGTGTAGTTTTTGATGTGTCATTTTTGGACACTTGCATTAAAGTCAGAAAGATGTTTTTTTTTTTTTATTAAAACTTGGCTGTGTTTGTCGTTTGCTGCATTTTAACTGTTGTTGTTGCACTAGATTGATGTTTGTGACCTGTGACATTGAGTTTTGTTTTTGTTTTCCTTCTTTAGTCTACCTGACAAAATATTTTATGCAGTTAATTTCAAGCAGTTTCACTTTACATTGAGAATGTGATTTAATTTGATGAAACAAGAATCTTTCTTTCTTTCTTTCTTTCTTTCTTTCTTTGTCTGTGCCTTCGCTTCACACCTGTGCAAACTCTACATTAATAATAAAATTATAACATAAAAAGTTAAATTCACCTTGTTTAATTTTTTTGTTCGCATTCTGTAGTTGATCACGTTCTGAAGAAAATTCAGAATAAAGGCAAAAGAAAACTACATTAAACAGATAACATCAGACATGTGTATATATTGTAACTGAATAAATAATTAAAATGTACATTTTATAAGCATGCACCTATTTCATATATTATAAAAATATGATCATGTAAACAGCTTACATCTGTATGTATGTTTAAATTATTAGTGAAATAATAACTTAATAAAAGATACATTCACCTTGTTGTATTCTTTGCTTCTCCTCCTGTACTTGATTGCGTTCTGAAGAAAATTCAGAATAAAGGCAAAAGAAAACACTGTGTGTTAATGTTCTGCAGATCCACAGACTTAATTTATTAAATAATTGATAAACTTCATTGTGTTCTGAAGAAAGTTCAGAAAACTACATAATTATTTAATTCAAATAACAAATTGTATAAAAAAAAATGGCAAAAAAACAAAAACAAAAAACAAGATATACACAGAAGCATACACAGTATCTGTTAAGCAGCAATGTTGTGGATGAAAACATGTTTCCCTTTCAAAGGGAACTCGAACTGCATCCTCTAGAGGTTGCTTTGGGGAACGACTCCTTCGTGACCCGTGTCTGAAGCGTACATACAAAAACTACAACAGTACTGGCCGGCGATAGCATGTCATTGTTGGTGCCGCGCACAGTGTAAAAGGATGCCGGGCAAACACATCATCCGTTTCTTCTTCAGCGATCGTTTCTGTTTGAAGTTGTGCATTTTTGGTAAGCTTTGTCTTACCTCATGTCAGCAAGCGTTGTTAGAAGTGTGTTTTGATCTGTGTCTTCTATATTAGACACTTGATGACTCACACTCTTTCTGACGCTATATCGTCAGGTTGAGATTATGCACGCGATATCCCCCTCCCCCCGCGATTCTTAAACTCTGCTGCTAGGCACGGAAGGGATTAAGTTCCTCGGGGGTCGCGGCTTCTCCTGGCTGATATCATAGCTCAGGGGAGGTTGTCCTGAGCTATGATACTTATGGTATGTTGATACATTAATATTATCCCTGGACCTGTTGGTCCTTCTGTGCAGGTAAGAGTTTTCTTTTCTTTTTGAAACTTTACTCTTCATGCTATCCATGTTCTCCCTAATGTGAGACTTTATAGCACCTGCATTAAGCTCAGTTGATATTTCTCCCTTGTTGGTTAACCATGTGCTCACCTGAGGGACTGCTTGCTTCTGTTATCCACCCATCTTCATGCGTGCACCGGAGTAGGGATCCCCTCTCGTTTGAGAACGGAGCGGCTCTCCCCTAAATCTCCTTTCCTCTGGACAAAGGTGTTTCTGCGGAAACCCCTTTCTGAGCGTTGACTCTAAGGAGCAACAGCTCTCCAGGCATGTCTGGGCCCTTTTTTGTTCTTGTCAGATCTGTGGGTCTGACTAGCATAGGTTCCATGTTTTCTATTGAGATAGAAAACACACTACTTGGGTTGGTAATAGCTTGTAAGCCTCTCTGTGGCACTGGTCACTGAGGTGAGTACTATTCTACTACAGTGTTCAAGATTTATTTTTTGTTCTTCCTGTATTTCAAGTTTTTGGAACATCTTGTCAACGAGACCCCTGGCTGGTTTGGTCTGGACATCTTGTCATCGCTAGGCACTACAGGGTTAGTCTCCTGATTGCTGTGTCCCTGTTACACCCCTCAACCCTAGGACCTTGGCCCTTCTATTCAGGTAACCTCCAGTTGTCTTCACTTATTTCTGCGTTGGAACTTCTGTTGCTGAGGCAAAGAACAACTTCGCCCACTACCTCCACTCTGTGAATCCGTCTCTCCGAGGAGTGAACCGGTTTTTCACTGTCCTTCCAGAGCCTTATTGAGAGTGTTTCTGCGGAAACCCTCCTTGACTGGCCTGAGGGCCAGTAGCTCTTCAGGTTGGACTTGCGGATCTAGCGCAACCGTTGGTTACCCGAAGGCCCCCCTCCCTAGAGGGCTGGTCCAGGGGCTCGCCTCAGTTCCAAAACTGTAGGTGCTAATGGGCTCCATGCTCATCTCAGGACTTGGCAGTGCTCCCCTCACCAAAGGCAGGGTTCTGTAGCACGCTGTCCTAAGGCTAATTAGGTAGGTCCTCCCCTCCATGGAGGGCTAGGAACCTACCCTATGGCTACTGAAAGCTCCCTCAGGACCCTATCAAACTGTCGGCCGCTTGCTGCCGCCTAATGGGCTTCCTGCCACTACATGGTCATGTACAGAGGTTGCCTTGCCCTCCGGGGTATTTAGGCTCTAACCTCGGGAACTTTGCTATCAGTAGCTCAGGTCATAGACCTTATAGCCTTTGAAATGTCTCGGGACATTAGATGAGCTTGGTAGTGCTCTGCCCCGCTGACAGTGCTTCCCTTGCCAAGGTTTTGTAGCATACCGCCCATAGGCTATTTGGGTAGGTACTCACCTCCATGGAGGGCTAGGTACCTACCCTATGGCTGCTGAACGCTCCTTCAGGACCCCATCAGATTATCGGCCGCTTGCTGCCGCCCGATGGGCTTCCTGCCATCATACTGGCATAAACAGAGGTCGCCTACCCTTCTGAGAACCAAGGGCTCTGACCTCGGGAGCTCTTGTTTCAGCAGCCCAGGTCGCCCTCGTAATGTCTCCTCGGAGGGCTGGCCAGGGGCTCGCCTCAGTTCCAGAACTGTAGGCGCTGCTCATGAGTTTCCCATCTCAATGCTCATCGCAGGACCTGGCTGTGCTCCCCTCGCCGAGGCAGGGTTCTGTAGCATGCCGTCCTAAGGCTGATTAGTAAGTCCTTCCCTCCACGGAGGGTCAGAATCTTACCCACAGCTGCTGATTGCTCCCTCAGGACCCCATCGGATTATCGGCCGCTTGCTGCCGCCCGATGGGCTTCCTGCCATCACATTGGGATGTACAGAGGTCACCTCACCCTTTTGGGTGCCTGGGCTTAATCTTGGGAGCTCCTGATATCAGCAGCCTAGGTCACAGACCCTTCTCAGCCCTTGCTTGTTTCTCAACACTAGATGAGCTTGGTAGCGCTTCGCCCCGTTGGCAGTGCTTCCCTCGCCGAGGTGGGGTTGTTAAGCACATCACCCTTGGGCAGAACGGTCAGATTATCCTCTCTTGCGAGAGATGGGTATCTAGCCTGCAGCTGCTATCTTGTCTGAGCTTCCTGCCTCTTCGGATTAGTTGGCTGCTTGCTGCCACCCGATGCGTTCACCTTCCTCCTCACAGGCTGCGTGGAAGTTGTACAGACCTTCTGTCTTCTGAAGCTCCGTATGACAAGCAGCTTAGGCCATCAGGCCTCTCTCTGCCCTTGTGGTGTCTCTGTGGCACTGCATATGCATGGCAAAGACCCCTCCACCAGGGATCTTTGAAATCATGCCACTCCTGGAAGGATCGCACAATACCTCTCTAAGCTCTAGGGAAGGTTCTTCGTGCCCTATGGCTCTGACGTTTACCAGGTTGTAGCCTTTGGTGGAATGCTATCATCAGCCTACCTTGCTCCCCTCAGATTGAGGGTCTCTTATGAGCATGCTGTCCCCTGTCGAGCATTCTTTCTGAGGAAGGAATTCTTTGCTCCAGGGTGTTCCACCCTGGCGATGCTCTACCAGAGCATTGCAGTGCTCCCCTCTCCAGAGGGTCACTTTGAGCACGTGCCTGCTCCCTGAAGACTAAGAACCTCCCCTGGATTTAGGGGGATTTGTTCTTTGCTCTCAGAGCCTCCTTCATTGAACGACTGAGTGTCCGCTATGTGTGGGCACGACCTATAAATCCACATTGTGGTAAGAACGCACACTAGCTATCTGTGTTCTTTCTAAAATCCTGTATGGTGGGGATCACAGGCTCAGCTTCGTACCCCTTATTGAAATGTTAGGCCCTGGGATCTTGGGCCACTCTCCACTCCACTCCCAAGAGGATGATGTGTTTGCCCGGCATCCTTTTATACTGTGCGCTGCTCCAACAATGACATGCCGGCAGTGACGTCATAGGCTATCGCCGGCCAGTACTGTTGTAGTTTTTGTATGTACGCTTCAAACACGGGTCACGAAGGAGTCGTTCCCCAAAGCGACCTCTAGAGGACGCAGTGTCTCGTTCCCTACTCTCAGGGAACCATGGTTAGTCATAACCTAGAGACGTTTTACTTTACAGTAATAATAAAATTGTTACTTGTAGCTACATTTATAGACAATTTCACCTTGTGCTATTTTCTTGTTCTCATTCTGTAAAAGTTCATTGTATTCTAAAGAAGGTAAAGGTAAGAGAAAACAACATTAAATAAAGATCACACACAGCTACATATGGTAACTGAATAAATAATTCAAATGTACATTGAATAAACATGCATCTATAATAGGTGAGAAATAATAAGAACAAAAATATATATAAATAAATACTTTAAAATGGCAAAAATTATTAAATTCTTGAAATTTGTGAAATGAGCTAATAAAGATAAATTCACGTTGTTGTATTCTGTCCTTCTCCTCCTGTAGTTGATCATGTTCTGAAGAAAATTCAGAATAAAGGCAAGAGAAACAAATAGATATCATCAGGTATATATGGTAACTGAATAATTTAAATGCACATTTTATAAAAATACATCAATAATAGGGGTGGATAATAACCACAAATAATTAATTATTTGCAAAGATTTAAAATAAAGATTTAAAATGACAAAATGTTTAAATTATTAGTGAAATAATAATCTAATAAAGGTAAATTCACCTTCTTGTTTTCTGCTAATCTCTGTCTGTAGTGTATCATGTTCTGAAGAATATTCAGAATAAAGGCAAGTGGAAACAACATTAAATATATATAGACTATATATAGGCCATAATTATTTCTGACTGAAGAATAACACATAAATAAAACAATTATATTTGAATAAATAAATGAATAAAAATTTAATTAAAATGGGAAAAAATTACAGGATCTAAGATGTATGCAAAAACATATTTGAATACACAGTCTGTTAAGTAGATATTTTATGGATGAAAGCAAACTTTACATTAAAAATAAAATTATAAATAAAAAAACAAATTTACCTTGTTTTTTTCTCCTGTTCTCATTGTGTTGTTTGTCATGTTCTGAAGAAATTCAAAACAAAAGGCAAGAGAAGGTGACCAAGGTGACCCAACACTACACTTTCTCTCATATGACAAAAAGTACTGCATTGAATACACAGTGTCTGTTCATTAACTATTTTGTAGATGAAATGTTTGGAGTTTTGGAGTCTTTTTTATTTAAACATACTCTATTTGAGAGCAAAAGTAATGACATTGTAACTAAAGATTACAGATTGCAAAAACTGTATAGTATTTATTGATATTTTAAATGTAATAAGGACACATATTCAGTCGCATCTACTCCCTTTTCTTTGTGATCACAGGGCTTTACTAAACAATGTCTATTAGTCCAAGCGTGTGCAAATTTAGAGAAATATTGATGTTTACAACTGGTTTTTATAGTTCTTTAAAAAGAACTGTCATTTTTATTAATTTTCCTCTAAATTATGAGCCTGAAGTGATGCCTAATGTTCTGTTTTTAAAACTTACTTTAGTTTTTTTTTTATAAATAATTTGCAGCATTTATTTGCAGTTTTATTTTTTAATTAATACAAATTATATTTAGCTTTTAAACAGTATTTTTGATTGAATAAAAAGACACAAAAGTAATGAGACTTTAAATTAATAGTGAAATAATAACTTGACTTTCAACAAAAAATATTACCTCTGTATTTATGACCAATCGCAACTATCAGTACTCCAGCAATCACAATGAGTGCAACAACAATTGAGCTTAAGATGATTGATGTCCTCCAAGGATTAAAACTTTTACCTGCAAAACAAAACAGTGACTCCCATTAAACACACTGGCCCGGTTTCGTAGACAGGGATTAGCCTAAACCAGGATTAGGCCACAGTTCAATTAAGACATTTAAGCAATTTTTATAAATGTGCCTTAGAAAAAAACATTGCTGGTGTGCATCTTCAGACAAAACAAAGGCACTGATATATTTTAAGATCAGTCAGTGCACGTTTCTTTCAGTTGAACCAGCTCAGACTTACATTTTAGTCTAGGACTAGGCTTAAGCCATGTCTGTGAAACTGGGGGACTGTGTCCAGTCAAACGTGTATTACTGGTAGATTAAAAATGATTAATAATGCAAACAAGATACATTTGTATAGTACATACACAGTAAAATTAAAAGCAATGCTGCTGATGCTTTTTGATTTGCATACCCTTATGTAATGCATTAAATTTAGAATTAAAGTGTACCTACTTGTATTGTTAGAATGTCGGTAGTATATGTAAATAAACAAGATTTGAGTTATCACCAAAAGGATGCATTTTGCATCATCCGGAGGGTCATCTTGGTACACATAACAAGGAGAAAAATTAAAGCTTGTTCATTTACATCTACGACATTCTACAATACATAGCAAGTTGAAAAATCTGTTACAGTTACAGTTTAATTGATCTTCTCTACAGCATCAAATGACTATAAATACATCATAACAATTTCACAACAAATGTGTTAGTACATACTTGGGGTCACAATCATTGTCTCGAGCATGTGATGTCTCAGTTTGACTCTGCAGTAAATTTTGTTGTTTCTGTGATGTACAGTGATGGTGTGTTTCACACTGAAACCGTCTGTGTTTCTTTGCATCTCTGTAGTTTCTGAACTCAAACTGACTCCTTCACTGTTCAGCCACTCAAGAACAGGCTCAGAATCCCAACCTTTAGATTCACACTGTAGATGAAGCCTTTCTGAATGATCAAATCCATCTACAGTGATCACAGGAGGACTTCCTACAGCTATAAAGACCAAGATGAAGAACATTTACTGAGTGCATACCCATATTTTTTTCTGCCTAAAAACCGTCTTTTTCTGTCTTTTTGTGTTGCTGACAGGAGCATCAAACAAAATCATAAAGGAGCGAGATACAGGGGAGACTGTGGATAGTTGTAACACTTTTTGCTTTAAGGTCTATAATTTGCTATAATTTTCTGCAATGCTTATCTCAAACTTTTATATAATGTCACATTTGTCTTCTACTAATTAAAATTGTTTTGACTTATACTGTGACTTATATATATATATATATATAATATATATATATATATATATTTATATTATTTATTTCTTTATTTTTTTTGCAGTGAAAAGTTGATGTACAACCTTCCTCAGTAGCAAGGTGAGTTGATACGGTGATTTGTAACACTAATAGAAAACATGGACAACATTTCTATTACATACATGCATTTATTCTTATAACCAAATTAAACCTTTTTCTAAATCATTTTTATACCACCCGCATATCAACACCTTCCCAACTCCCCTTTTTCAACTTTATCATGAAATCATGATTCATCAGTAATTTCATAACATAAATTCATAATAAAAATGTATTCTTCATGTGTGTATGTGCAAATGTTTTGTAAGATGTTCTCCTGTGCATTTTAATATGAATAATCCACACAATTATTAGTGAATGAGACCCATAGTGTGTACTTGTTAGTCACTTATAGTTGTGTCAAACGTGAGCTTATGCACCCTCTCATTTCAAATCATTAGGTTATTAGAAAAAAGAACATGTTCCATGAAGATATTTTGTAAATTTCCTACAGTAAATATATCAAAACTTAACTTTTGATTTGTAATATGCATTGCTAAGAACTTCATTTGGACAATTTTAAAGGCGATTTTCTCAATATTTATATATTTTTTGCACCCTCAGATTGATGAAATAGTTGTATCTCCACCAAACATTTCCTATCCTAACAAACCATACATCAATGGAAAGCTTATTTATGCAGCTTTCAGATGGTTTAATTAAAAAAAATTACTGGTTGACTGGTTTTGTGGTCCAGTGTCACATTTCATTGTGCTCAGTCTTTGTGGGTCCAGATGTATATCATTAAAGTTGTGAGACAGTTCTTCCCATTTGGTAAACATGACATGTCTTATAGACCCTCTGACAACTGACTCAACAACGTTACAAACATCCCAGTCTACTCTTGGCCAAAGCTTCATGTCTAAACTCATTAAATGTTTGTTTACATTGGTTTTACTCACCTTCAACAATGACATCAACAGTAGCATCGTCATACCAGGATGTGGACTGAATAAAACACCTGTATTGTCCTTCATCAGAGACTTGGACTGATGAGAGTTTGAGTGATGCATTTCCTCTCTGTAGTTCTTGATGATTCAGTTTTGTTCTCCCTATGTAGGACTGAATCTGATCTGTGTTTCTGTCTTCATGATCCTTATAGAGATGCACTAGCTGTGAGTCTTTCAGATCTGGCCTAAACCACTCCACTCTCATGTCCACAACACTGATGTTGGGTTTGACTGAACAGGGCAGAATCACATCTTCACCAACTACAGCAAATACAGCACCTGCAGGTCCCACCACTTCATACTGCTCTGTTATAAAAAAAAACAAGCAAGTGTAAAATGTGTCATTAAGGTTACCTTTCACACTGCCATTGCATCAGTTGCTGATGCTTTTGGGAAACTCCTGTTCTCTGAATACTGAAGTCTGCACTGAATCACATCTGTGCACTTGCACAGACAAATGCCATTTCAGCGTCTACCTATATATGTGAATACTAAATGCCATTTCATCAGAATCTTTCTCCTTCAATGGGAAGATCATCTCCTCACTGACTCCAAAGAAGAAGAAGGAGCCCTCCTGCTCACCTTAAAAGAGCTTAGCAGTGGATTATGATGCTGACAGCATTCTCAGCAGAGAATGGTGCTTCTCCCTTACAGCTATCCCACTAATCCCGGTTGGAGTGCCCGTGTGTTGGCAGACTAACATTCAGCTCCTGGTTACGCCTGCAGTAGCATTGACATATCAACACAACCTTCATTCAGTCCAAACACAATCTCTTTCACAAAAAAAGAGATATATTATAATGTATAATGTTAGATAGAAGGGGCTGTTAACCTCCAAAAGGACAAAAAAGTTGTCCAAAACTTAGCAACTCAACTCCTTGAAAACAACCAGAAACCTTAGAATTTTAATTGATGGTCAGCTGAATTTCTCAAAACACATTGCTAAAACTGTCAGGTCCTGCAGATTTGCTTTATACAACATTAGGAAGATCAGGCCCTTTCATTCAGAACATGCTTCACAGCTCTTTGTTCAATCTCTTGTTCTGTCCAGACTGGACTATTGCATTGCTCTCTTGGCAGGTCTTCTAGCTAGCTTTATCAAACCTCTAAACCTGCTACCAATAGCTGCTTGCATAAAATTCAAGGCATTAATATTGCCTACAAAACGACCATTGGCTCTGCACCCCTTTACCTAAAATCACTACTTCAGACTTATGTGCCCTCTAGAAGCTTACATTCTGCAAGTGAATGGTGCATTATTGTGCCATCTCAAAGAGGCACAAAATCAGTTTTAAGGACTTTCACATTAACCATTCCCTCCAGGTGGAATGACCTGCCCAACTCAATCTGAGCCACAGAGTACTTAGCCATCTTCAAGAAATTCAAGAAATATCTCTTTATTTGACATTCAAACTCTAACACTCTTCTTTTTTCCAATTCTATCTATTTATTTTCTTTTTATTTATTATATAATAAAAAAACCTTTGCTACATAAACAGCATTAGGCTAACTGAGACTTGTCATATCACTCGCATATGCTCTTTTGTTGATTTTGATTGCTTCAATTGTCCTCATTTGCAAGTTGCTTTGGATAACAGCATCTGCTAAATAACTAAATGTAAAAGCTTTAATTTTATGACACCACTCATCGCAGGTTCTCACATGCAAACTTATCATATGTTTCTATGGAAAGCAGCATCTGTCATTTCCTCACACAAACCACAGCATCTGTTCAGCTGAAGATTCCGTCACTACAATAGACTACATAAAACACTACCTGTTTAGACTGGATTTGATTACTTATTACAATGCATGGCTCTTTGGAATATTTGATTCTGATTGGTTATTCTTGACAATTCATTGGTCAGATCTTTCAAAATATTGAATCTTCAGTTGGACTATGACCAGCTGATTGTACATTGTCCCTTATATAAGTTACTGATTATTTCTCTCTTCCTCTTTATTTTACACATGAACACACACATGAGTGCAAATAATTACCTGATCTTGAATCAGCAATTCCACTAATAATCAGGAAGGTGAAACAAATAATATTGAAGGACATGGACACTGAAAAGAAAAATATGGAAAATAAACAAACCAAAAACATATTTTAATAAGAAAACTCACAGAATGGTAAGTTAACATGCATGTGTTTTCTTTACATTACACATAAACAGAAAATCTAGATTCAGAAGACTTACTTGTTCAAGTGTGTTTCTCAATTCTTCCATCAACTTAAACGTAACACTGACTGCTCTTCAGACTGTGAATAAATGCAAGATCATACAGAGATCACTCCTGGTTTAGTTTTACTTTCTCATTTTACAGTTCTGCCAATCACACCAGGATGTAACAACAGTAGGAGCAGGGAGGAGTAGCTTTTTTTTTTTTTTTTTGTAGGACATGTGAGGACCTCTGCTGCCTGAAATCAACTTCTTCAGTGTTTTTGGGTTTACAATTGCCATTTGTGGATGAGTTTGTGATTTAACCTTTTGAATCAATTTGCACAATTTGTGAAATGCAATAAAATCAAGAATATGTTATTTGTTCATTGTTTTTAACCTTTAATTAATTCATAAAGGCACAAAGAAAAATTGTGCAATGTTTTCATTCTCCAACTTTTTCCAACAAATTTTGATTTTGATAGCTACAGACATGTTAATGCAACACACAGAGCAGAGAAAACACCAATATATTACAGGGCACTTTCTAAAGCCAGTTGGTAGCTGACTACGCCACCTGAAATGTATTATTTATTTATCTATTTTTTTTTTTTTACTGAGATCCAGGTCTCGTTTTTTTTTTTTTTTCTTAATTCAGTATGACTCAAATTCACCACTGAGGGCAAGGCACCAACACAGAGGAAGTAGATTGCATTACAACAAGCAATGTATTAAAATAAAACATAAGTTTAAATCAGCATAGAAAAGGGAATCGTTTATGAAGAAAGGTGCAATCCATAAGCAGTCTGTGTATGATGTCTTTCTGGCCAGAAGTAACAGTCCTGGTCCCACTGCAACAGGTATTTATATATTTTATGTTGCATTTTTGGTGTATTTTATGATTCTATTGTCACAGCATGTCGGGGAAACACCTTTTGTGGCCCATGGCAAACAAAGTAAACATTACATGACAAGAAGAGGTTAAACAATTGCAGAAATGTTAACATTTATTTTAAGGGTTTAAAGTGTTGTTTAACATTATATAGGCCTATTCTTGGAAACGAGCTGCCAGCAGAGACAAAGTCCCTTTGGACTTTGAAATCACACAGAAGAGAACAAAATGTTATCATTTCATATTAAGTAAATGAGTAAACAATTAAATAATGCAACTGAAAACATAAGGCCATTGTTATGAGAACTAAAAACTATAGGCGTATGAGATGTATGGTGTATGGGAATTGTCTGTAGTATATGTTGTCATATCATTAAAGGTCACTGTATAAGTTCTCACCTAAGACTATGGCATAAGAGACAACGTCACATTCTGTGTACTGATATTTGTTTGTTCCTTTGACCTTTAAAATTGTCTGAAATATTTTACTATTGTGATTTTTGCTGTAAGGGCAGAATTTTAAAAATGCAACTTTTCTTTTGCATACAGTGCAAATGTAACACTGATCAATTTGCAAATAAATGATTTGATAAATATTGAAATAATAAGCAAATCATTTATTTTTGTGAGGATTCAACATGTCAACATGTTGACCTGTTATGTTCAAATGTAGCCTACAAAACAATACACTGCATTTGAGTTCTACTTGCTGACTGTAAAAACAGTATATAAACAGAAATGTTATAATGTAATGTAACACATACAGTAGTCAGTTTGAAATGGTGAAAAACATTCACGTATCTTGATCAAAAGGTTTATTAGTATATTCCTAATAATACACTCCAATGCACCTGTACAATGTCCCGTACACACAAATTAAAATGTCAATGTCGTAACTTCAGAGATGTTAACAGCATGAAAAGTAACAAACTGTATTCAAATAATTTCAATTCATGTGTCATATTTAAATACGTAGTGTAATGTGAGACTGTCAAGCCAGCAATAATTTCATTGCATTTACATTCGGAGTAGTTGTTCTCTGAACAAGCTGAAGCACTTAGAGGCAATGTTACAAATGGTTTTGTTTATTCCTCATGCAATGAAAACTAATGTTATGCCAGTTTATGCAGTTGTTTCCTTCAGCGTTAATGACAGATCATGTCAGGTAAAAGGGAAGCAAAAATATTCTGTTGATGATATACTGTTGTGTCCCCTGGCTTTATGTCTTTAACAGCTTCGAGTTTTATGCACATTTGTGTTCTATACAGACTGTTTCATGTTTATTTTCATGCACCGTTTACTGCGCCTATCGTAAGACTTATGCTGCGTTCCAGGCAAGCCATTACCTGTGTTCTTCCAACCTTCTACCTGTGAAAGTGCACTGGAACGGCTGTTACCCATGAAATGATAACATTAACTTGAAACTTGATTTTGCCCTTTTATTCCACTAGTGTAGAACTCACACAGTACACATTTTGTAGTTGTTGTTGTTGAATTGAAGATTAGAATTCTTGTACATTTTATGTGCATATGTGCGGTCAAACTGCAAACACACAAACAATTCACTATTAATATCCAGTATTGTTCACATCACTAACATTTTCCTTTTTTTTCTTTTTTTATAAACATCAGCTTTAAATGGTAAGGACTCAATTATATCAAAATATATCCAATGCAAATGTCACATATTTAAGAACAGTCTCTGATGTCACTTACGCTTACTTAACTTTGTTTACCAAGTAAACGCAACATATATTGCATGAACATTTTAACAAGCAATATAAATCATAGTAAATATCTACACAACGATCAAAGTGTGTAACGTGACGTATAACGATTAGCCGTTTAGGCGCTATGGCGCTAATCACAAATAGCGATCTATCTAAGGATACATCAGTAACCTCAATTACTTAATCTAAGAACAACTCACCACGCTGGGAATATGTAGTTTAAGCTATAGTTAAGGATCAGGAATCGTTATAAAGTTAAGCAAGCTTCAGCATGCAAACAACATGGCTTTTCTCCATTAGTGTTTCTACCTATCTCCACCTTTTCCTATTACAGTCACATGTTCCCACAGGATCAGCGTCCTTAAAGGGGCAGCATCCAACAACGGCAGTCAAATCCATGACTTCCCACCCGTGAACTCGTACTAGATCGATGTACTCCCAGTTCCATGCTCTGATGTCACATAGCCCGCAAACCAACAATGGCAGCCCCTACAGATGTATTTCCAAATATACAAATAACATAAAATAAGGGATATAACAGCTTCTTCTTCTTATGCTCCCTTTTCCTCAAATAAGCAAGGAGTAAGCACCTTTGGTGACAGAAATTATTTGTAAATGAGCATAAGCCTGGAACGCTACAAAGTTGTGAGCCGTGGTTCGAAGCCGTGACTTACTAAGTCAAAAACCTGCCTGGAACACAGCATTTCTCTCTGTGATTCATCTTTAAATCCATATCATTAGTGCTGTCATTTATGGAAAAATCTATTTCCAATTTCTATTATATTTCTATTTCAACTGGTTAATGGAGTGCGCTTGTATTGCAGCGACCCGGGTTCGATTCCAGTCATTCAATGTACATGTCTCTTTCCAAAGTGTCTCTGATGTTCTCTAGGTAAGCGAGTTAACTGGTATGCTAGGGTTGTTAGTATAAGGCAAGTTCTTAAATTGTGCTATTATTTGCAAAGACTAATTTTTTGCATTAGAAGCACACAATAATGATGCCATTAGCACACTTCAAGTATAGTTAGAATGACATTGCAATGTGTTTTAAAGTCACTAAAAGTAAAGAATAGTATGACTTAAGTTTGTTATTGGTATAATATTGCTGTGTGTTCAACACTCTTACAATGTAACTGAATTCTAATTGTAATGTTCGTGCTGAGTGAATTCTGCATTTCAAAACTTAAATACAAGAATGAAAGTGTACTTAAGTATACTTGAAATAGTTCCACTTTAGCACAAACAAGTATATTTATTACAACTTTAGTTGAACTTGAGCACTCCTTTTGCACAACTAAAATGTATTTAGTACAAAACTAGTTGTTCCATTTGAACAGACTTTAAGTGTACCAGTTTATAGTGTGCCACAAATGCATTTAGTTATACTAAAGTGCATACGCATAAATTGTGCTTAAGTATATGTCACTCAACTAACCTTGATCTGGACAGAGATATTTACAGTGTGTTTCTTAAATACAGTCTAAACATACAGTATCATACAGACAGGTGATGCTGTATAACAGAGGCCAGATAAGACCAGACTATTTCATTAACACAGAACAGTCAACACAACATCAAATGATAATTAGAAGCACATGAGAATATATTCACAAGCACTTTGAATGAACTTCCACTTTGTTGAACATCGGTTTATTATCATCAATTTCAGATTTACACACCCCTACATGTCAAAAGGACAAAGTGATCTTTATGCCAGATGGACTCTTTCTGTCTAAAAGGGCAGAAAAAACCTTCCTGCCTAAATGTCGATCAGAATTTATGTCAACAGCCAAAAGTCAAAGCTATGTCAGATATTAACTAATGCAGAAAAAGAGGCCTGACCCTCGTCATAATCCACACCCCAGGCTCCACATGCAGACTGTTTCACCCTATCATGTTAATGGCCTAAATACCACTCAGTTCACTCCTTCACGTGCTCACTTCTTTGTTTTTTTTCCCTGTTGTTTGTAAAAATAGAAAGAAAGCATGAAGTTATAAAGAGTCCATGAAAACAACAACTGCATATATTAACATAAATTATAATCATTTAGATGCATTTATAGGTTGTATCTACATCTGGTAACTGAACAAATATATATATTTTTAATCAATTAGACAGTATTCTGCTAAACATATGTTAAATGTTTAGCAGATCAAAGTAGGCTCAATAATTAATTAAGAGATGGTGTGCATTAAACAACTGTAGTGCATGACTGGGAGCTAAAAACAAAACAAAAACACAACACAAAGCTCTTTTCTTTCTCATTTTGTAGTTGAACATGTTCTGAAGAAAATTCTGTATGAAGGCATAAGTAAACATCATAAATAGATAACATCACACACGGGCACATAAGGTAACAGAATAAATAATTTAAATGTAAAAAAATAATAATAAAAAACCCTTTAAAATGGCATAAATGATTAAATTAGTGTAATAACCTCATAAAGATAAACTCACCTTGGTTTGTGCGAAGTTGTCTAGCGCAAATTTTACAATATGAATCCCAACCCTTTCGAACACCGGCAGCTGGTTGTTCCTTGTATATGTCTCCAAGTAATCTAGTGGGACGTGAGACAGACTAAATAAATACATTTCATTTTCAAATCTATATTTTTTTCAAATATGTTTTATAAAAACGGAAGTGTGACGTCATGATTGACAGCTTCTCTGAGTGAACTGAGATATACACAAAAGTATTTGAATGCACAGTGTCTGTTTCATTATATGGATTTTTAGACCATATAATAAGAGTGAACAAAACTGCTTTGGTAACCACACCAAGTAAATATGGTGATAAAGTTAAAAATATTATTATTTGTATTTTTCTTACACATACCGTCTCACTTAAGACGACATTGATTCATCAATAGGGGTTGTATGGGTAACTCTCATATTCCCTTTGTATAGTTTTTGATGTGTCATTTTTGGACACTTGCATTATATGCTGAAAGATTGATTTTTTTTTTTTTTCATTAAACCTTAATTAAAAGTTTCCCTTTAATGGCTGTGTTTGTTGTATTCCTGTATTTTAACTGTTGGTGTTGCACTAGATTGATGTTTGTGACCTGTACCATTGAGTTTTGTTTTCCTTCTTTAACCAAACTTTTGTTAATCTGCCTGAAAAAATATTTTCTGAGTGTCTGTGCCTTCGCTTCACACCTCTACAAACTTAACATTAATAATAAAATTATAACATAAAAAGATAAATTCACCTTCTTTTATTTTCTTGTTCACATTCCATAGTCGATCACGTTCTAAAGAAAATTTTGTATAAAGGCAAAAGAAAACTACATTAAACAGATCAGACATGTATATATTGTAACTGAATAAATAATTCAAATGTACATTTTATATGCATGCACCTATTTCATATATTTTTAAAATATGATCATGTAAACATAGACTACATCTATATGTATGTTTAAATTATTAGAGAAATAATAACTTAATAAAAGATACACTCACCTTGTTGTATTCTTTGCTTCTCCTCCTGTAGTTGATTGCGTTCTGAAGAAAATTCAGAATAAAGGCAAAAGAAAACATTAAATAGACAACATCACGGGTATATATGGGAACAGAATTCAATTCTACATTTTATAAACATGCATCTGTTATATAATTGAGTGTGTCTGCATGCCTGAACTGCCACAATGTCAAATATGCCTCATTTTATTTACATATGAATACACTGTGTCTTAATGTTTGGCAGATCAGCAGACTTAATTTATTAAATAATTGATAAACTTCATTGTGTTCTGAAGAAAGTTCAGAATTTATTAGAATTTAATTCTAATAACAAATTGTATTTAAAAAAATATGGCAAAAAAAGATATACACAGAAGTATACACAGTGTCTGTTAAGCTGATATTTTGTGGATGAAAACATGTTTTTACTTTACATTAATAATAAAATTGTTACTTAAAAGACAAATTTACCTTGTGCAATTTTCTTGTTCTCATTCTCTAAAAGTACATTGTATTCTGAAGAAAATTCAGAATAAAGACAAGAGAAAACAACATTAAATAGTTCACACAAAGCTACATATGGTAACTGAATAAATAATTTAAATGTATATTTTATATGGCACTACTATAGGGGAAATATCATAACTACAAAAAATATAAATAAATAAATAAATACTTTAAAATGGCAAAAATTATTAAATTCTTGAAATTTGTGGAATAATGAGCTAATAAAGATAAATTCACGTTGTTGTATTCTGTCCTTCTCCTCCTGTAGTTGACCATGTTCTGAAGAAAATTCAGAAGAAAGGCAAGAGAAAATAAATAGATAACATCAGGTATAAATGGTAACTGAATAATTCAAATGTACATTTTATAGAAATGCATAAGTAACAGGGATGGACAATAACTACAAATAATGAAAAAGTTGTGACAAAATGTTTAAATTAATAGTGAAATAATAACCTAATAAAGATGAATTCACCTTGTTGTATTTCATTAACCTCTGTCTGTAGTTGATCTTGTTCTGAAGAAAATTCAGAATAAATGCAAATGAAAACAACATTAAATATATAGACCATAAATTTTTTTTCTGACTGAATAAGAATGACTACAAATAAAACATACATTTTATTCAAATAAATAAATGAATAAAAATAAAATAAAAATGGGGAAAATATTACAGGACCTAAGATATACACAAAAAACTATTTTATGGATGAAACCATCTTCACAATAAAAATGAATTTATAACTAAAAAGACAAAGTTACCTTGTTTTTTTCTCTTGTTCTCATTGTGTTGTTTGTCATGTTCTGAAGATAATCAAAACAAAGGCAAGAGAAGGTGACCAAGGTGACCAAAGATATACACTTTCTCTCATATGACAAAAAGTACTGTATATGAATACACAGTGTCTGTTCATTAACTATTTTGTGAATTAAATGTATGGAGTTACTTTTGTGCCTTTTTTATTCAATCAAACATACTCTGTTTGAGAGCAAAAGTAATGACATTGTAACTAAAATACATCTGCTCTCTTTTCTTTGTGATCACTAAACAATGTCCATTAGTCCAAAATTGTGCATATTTAGAGAAATATTAATGTTTCCAACTGGTTTTATATTTGTTTAACATGAATAATTTCTATTCATTTTCCACTAAATTATTAACATGAAGTGACATCCAATGCTGTTTTATTATCACATATTTATTTTTTTTGAAAATAAAACAATTTTTAGCATTATTTGCAGTCTTTTATGTTTTTAATTAATACAAATTATATTTTGCTCTTAAACAGTATTTTTGATTGAATAAAAAGACACAAAAGTAATGAGACTTCAAATTAATATTAAAATAATAACTTAATGACTTCCAACAAAATTTTTACCTCTGTATTTATGACCAAACACAGCTATCAGTATTCCAACAATCACAATGAGCGCAACAGCAATTGAGCTTAAGATGATTGATGTCCTCCAAGGATTAAAACTTTTACCTGCAAAACAAAACAGTGACTCCCATTAAACACATTGTATCCAGTGTGAGGTCTCATTAGGCCATCATTGGCTACAGCTGTGGGTGGTTCCATGTCTGGAGAGTGAGCAGGTGGAAGTACTCGTGGTTAATGACCTTCCCTAGCCAGGGCCTGCTCTTTTGGCCAGTGGTTTCTGTTTCCCCTATTGGCTTGCCACACCAGACAAACATTTAATACTGTTATATTTAAAATGATTAATAATGCAAACAAGGAGAAAAACATACACGTACACATAACAAGGAGAAAAATTAAAGCTAGACATTCTAACAATACGAAGCAAGTTGAAAATATGCTAAATTACTCTTTTTTATTGATCTACTCTACAGTATCAAATTACCATGAAAAATCATTAAAAAATTCACAACAAATGTGTTAGTACATACTTGGGGTCACAATCATTGTCTCCAGCTCATGATGTCTCAGTTTGACTCTGCAGTGAATCTTGTCAGCTCTGTGATGTACAGTGATGGTGTGTTTCACACTGAAATGGTCTGTGTTTTTTTGCATCTCTGTAGTTTCTGAACTCAAACGGACTCCTTCACTGTTCAGCCACTCAAGAACAGGCTCAGAATCCCAGCCTTCAGATTCACACTGTAGATGAAGCCTATCTGAATGATCAAATCCATCTACAGTGATCACAGGAGGACTTCCCACAGCTAAAGAGACCAAGATGAAGAACATTCACTGAGTGCATACCCATATTTTTTCTGCCTAAACCTGTCTTTTTGTGATGCTGACAAGAGCATCAAACTAAATCATAAATAATTTTTGCACTGTTTATCTCAAACTTTTATATAATATCACATTTGTCTGCTATTAATTAAAATAATTTAAACTTATACAATTTATTCTTGCAGTTTAAAAATTAGTGTGCAGAAAGTGCTGTTGTTACAACCTTTCCTACTAGCAAGGTGATTTGTAACACGAATAGAAAACATGGACATCATTTAATATAGTCACAAATCATCCCCCTGTGGCTCCCTCCTCTATCCTCTAGAGGGAGTCTTCACTGCATACAAGGACTATTATTCACAACTCCATTTCCCAGTTCTAACCACAAAGTCTTGATTAGGTAACACTGTCAATTCCAAGCAATATTTCCCGTGTTTGTTTTCCCATTGCCATCTCTGTCTGTGCCCTTTTTTCCTGATCCTGTTCTGCCTGCCCCTCGACCCCTCGCCTGCCATTGGATTACTCTTGTTAGCCCGCCACCTACCCTGACCCCCACGCTTGGATATTGACCATCCCCTGTTTGTCCTATGTTGTTCCTGTTTGTTCCTGCCTGACCCTACCTGTCTGACCACGATTACTGTCTTTAATAAAAGTTTGCGTATGGATCCTCTTGTGTCAGACTCCTACGTTACATATATTATATACATGCATTTATTCTTATAACCAAATTAACTTTTTCAAAATCATTTTTATAACACCCTAAATCAACACCTACCCCCAACTACACCCCATTTCATATTAATCATGAAATCATGATTCATCAGTAATTTCACAACTTTAATTCATAACTAAAAAGTATTATAAATGAGTGAAAAAAAAAATATGATCGGAAACCACTTGTATTTAAAAAATGAAACATCCCAGTTACAAACATCCCAGTCTTCTCTACGGAAAAGCTTCATATCTAAACATATTAAATGTTTGTTTACATTGGTTTACTTACCTTCAAGACGGACAATGACTGTAGCATCGTCATACCAGGATTTGGACTGAATAAAACACCTGTAAAGACCTTTATCAGAGACTTGGACTGATGAGAGTTTGAGTGATGCATTTCCTCTCTGTAGTTCTTGATGGATCAGTTTTGTTCTCCCTATGTAGGACTGAATCTGATCTGTGTTTCTGTCTTCATGATCCTTATAGAGATGCACTAGTTGTGAGTCTTTCAGATCTGGCCTAAACCACTCCACTCTCATGTCCACAACACTGATGTTGGGTTTGACTGAACAGGGCAGAATCACATCTTCACCAGCTACAGCAAATACAGCATCTGCATGTCCCACTACATCAAACTGCTCTGTTAAAAAAGAAAGAAAGCTAGTGTAAAATGTGTCAGTAAGGTTACATTTCATACGGTTCACTGTAATTGCATCAATTGCTGTTGCTTTGGGGAAACTCCTGTTCTCTGAAATACTGAAGCTTGCAGTGAATCACATCTGTGCACTTGCACAGACAAATGCCATTTCACCGTCTACCTATATAAGTCAATGCTAAATTCCTTTTCCTCAGAATCTCCTCATCTCCAAAGAAGAAAAAGGAGTCTTCCTTCTCACCTTAAAAGAGCTGACAGCGTTCTCAGTAGAGAACAGTGCTTCTCCCTTGTGGCTATCTTGATACATCCTGTTTAGTTCAAGGGTAGTGGGGGTATTTTGTTTGTTCCCAGTGTTGGGCAACCTACCACTTGAAGCACTCCTCACCACCTAAATCCAGGCTTGGGCATTATCTGGGGCTGGTCTCCAGAAGGAAAGTAGTCATAGTCACAACAGATGCTTCCAACATGGGTTGGGATTCCCTGTGTGACGCAGACTAGCATTCCTGCTTGAGCTTGCAGCAGCATTAGCATATCAACTTTCATCAAGCATCAATAGCACAACTGTATATGCCACTCATTTCTTAATCCATTTATATATATATATATTACCTACATTATTAATTTTTTATTGTCTGTGTTGTTGTTGTCTATGTACACTGGAAGCTAATGTCACAAAAACAAATTCCGTGTATGCGCAAGCATACTTGGCAATAAAGTTCTTTCTGAATCTGATTCTGAACTATCTAAAAATTATGCCAGTTTTTTTGGCACTCAAAGCCTCCCTGCCAAATCTGAGAGGGCACCACGTCCTGGTCCATTCAGACAACATGACGATGGCGGCCTACATAAATCACCAAGGGGGACTCAGGTCGCACCCTCTGTACAAGCTGGCGAGGAGTCTCCTCCTGTGGGCACAACACAGCCTTCATTCAGAAACAGTAGTGACTGATGATCAGCTGAATTTCTCAGACCACATTTCTAAAATTGCCTGGACCTCCAGATTTGCTTTATACAACATTAGGAAGATCAGGCCCTTTCTTTTAGAACATGCTACACAACTCCTTGTTCAAGCTCTTGTTCTGTCCAGACTGGACTATTGCAGTGCTAGTTTGGCAGGTCTTCCAGCCAGTTCAGACGTAAGACTTATGACTTAAGATTGCATTCTGCAAGTAAATGGTACATTATTGTGCCATCTCAAAGAGGCACAAAATCACTTTTAAGGACCTTTACATTAGACTTGCGCTCTATTTGTTTTCTAATTGTAACTCTGTGCCTCTAACACTAGCTTTCTCTATGCTTTTGTTCCCATTCTATGTATTTATTTTTTTCTTATTTATTATATAATTAACAAAAAACAACAACAACAAAAAACATTGCTACGTATACTGCATTAGGCTAATTAGGACTTGACATAGCACTTATAAACTTCTCACAACACATCATATTTGACATTAGGGTTACAATAAAATAATAATGACAACAAAATGTTTGGTCTGCTCCTCACAAAAAAGCTATTGTCTGATACTGACACACTATGCTGCTGGAAGGAACACAGGAAGGACACTAGACACACAAAAAAACAGTCATAATTAATCGATACCCACAGGGAAAAATCCAGAACAGGAACACACCAGGATGACGTTTAACAGTGGACGCTCAACACAGGGTTTATAAGCACAGTATAATTACAAGGACAGGTGAATGGAATCAAACTAAACTCAGGAACAGATGGTGCGTTCAAGTCATGTCGGACAGATCCACAAAAGTTGTTATTATGAGTAGGAAACTCGAAATTTTCTATAAGCCAGAGTTTCCGAGTTGGGGGCAGGATGCAATGGACGCAGCCAAAAACAATAGATATGCAGCGATGGTACATTTGTTGAAATTAATTTTTTTTTTTCGTAATGTACAATAAAACTGTATAAGTTACATATACAAAATATTATATCATTGTATAATTACCACAGGATATATAATAATGCAGTTTACCTCACCTTCATAAACTGAATAAAACAGGAAAATGCAAAAGCACAAAGATGCACGTTCTTTATTTGTCATTTTTAGATGCAAAAGTTCTAAAAAATGATTTAATTTTATGTAGAAAAGATAAATTGCCATCTTGTTCCGACCAAAGTGACATCTGACATTGTAATGATGACTTGTCAACTTGTAAGTATGAACGTCCCAGGAGGACTTGAACACAGCAAGAGTCAGGGGCAAAACACTGGAAACAAGTCCACAATCCTGACAGAATTTTTTGTTTGTTTCTGCTTTTGTGAAACTTATCAGGACCTGGTCACTATATGCTTTCATTTTATGCAAAATAGCTAAATAAAGTAAACATTCTGTCTAACATCTACTTTTATGTTCCAGAGGAGAAATATGGGTTTGAAATGACATGAAATGACATTTAAAGGGATGATGAACTGTTGCTTTAAATTAGAAGCAGCAGACAGTTTGTTCTACAGATTTAGGACAGTTAAAATACACTGAAGAATTCTTATCTTCATTATAATAAATGTCTGATGTGAAATCCTGCACTATGATTGGACTATGACCGACTGATTGTACATTGTCCCTTATATAAGTTACTTATTATTTCTCTCTTCCTCTTCATTTTACACAATAACACACACAAATAGTTACCTGATCTTGAGTAAGTAATTCCACTAATAATCAGGAAGGTCAAACAAAAAAACTTCATTTTTGAAGGACATGGACTCTGAAAAGAAAACACACACACACACACACACACACACACACACACACACACACACACACACACACACACACACGTATTATAATCAGAAAACTCACAGAATGGTGAGTTAACATGCATGTGTCTTCTTTACATTACACATAACCTACAAAATTTAAATTCAGAAAATACTTACTTGTTCAGGTGTTTTTTCTCAATTCTTCCATGACCTTAAACTCAACATTGACTGCTCTCAGGAGAGTGAATAAATGCAAGATCAAACAGAGATCACTCCTGGTTTAGTTTTACTTTCTCATTTCACTGAACATCTTAAGTGATTACGCAGTTCTGCCAATCACACTAGTGTTACATCCTCAGAGTCTAGGAGCAGGGAGGAGCAACTTTTTTTTTTTTGTATGACATGTGAGAACCTCTCTACTGCCTGAAATCAACGTATTCAGTGTTTGAGTTTACAACTGGCATTTGTGGATGGGTTTGTGATTTAACCTTATGAATCAATTAGCAGGTTCTAACTACAAAAGAAAAGTTGGGACATTTTGTGAAATGCAATAAAATCAAGAATATATTATTTGTTCATTTTTATAACCTTTATTTGATTGCTTAAAGTACAAAGAAAAAATGTCCAATGTTTCCACTGGTCAACTTAATTTTATTTTGTAAATATGAACACATTTTGATTTTGATAGCTACAGCACAAAACAAAAATTGTGACAGAGGCATGTTAATGTAACACACAGGGTGGCAAAAACACCAATATATATTAAAGGACAGTTTCTATAGCCAATTGGTAGTTGACAATTTTTTTTTTACCAATCCCAACTTGCTATGACTCAAATTCACTACTGAGGGCAAGGCATCAACACAAAAGAAGTAGATTCCATTACAACAAGCACTTTATTACCATTAACATACGTTAAAAACAGCATAGAAAGGGGAATGGTTCACAGGTGCAAAGGTGTAATTCATAAGCAGTCTGTGTGGCTAGGGAATGGTTACTTTGGTTTATGTCCCCACCAATGTCAAAAGCAAACCTACATCCTTGGTATATACATCAATCTGCAATCAGATGGGGTAGAAATGTTTTGGCACCCTTTTATATGACAAATGGGGTTTGACAAGGTGGAATATATAATATCTGTGGAGACCATACACTTATTCTGACTGTTACAGAGAAGTGCACTAATACTGTGTTTCAGGCAGGTTTTGGAGCCCGTAAGTCATGTCTTCAAACCACAACTCACGACTCTGTAGCACTCCAAGCAAGTCACGCCAAACTGCCTGAGTGCAAGGAATTGTGGTAGCAAGATGTAAACAAACCAGCATGGTGGACCGTACTGGGCTTATGCTCATTTCTATCGCCAAAGGTGCTTACTCCTTGCTTATTTGAGGAAAACGGAAGAGGAAAAATGTGCATAAGACAAGAGAAGCTATTATACCTTTTATTTTACATTATTTGTATTTTTGGAAATGAATCTGTAGGGGCTGCCATTGTTGGTTCGCGGGCTATGTGACGTCAGAGTGCAGCATAAGTAATGAAACTTAAACATTATTATTTACTATTATCATTATTTTTTATATCTGTTTTGCTATAACATACAACACAACAAATAATATAAATGGGAAATATAAATATATATATATATATATATATATATATTTATATTTCCCATTTATATTTTATATATATATATATATATATATATATATATATATATAATAAAAATGATCTGGCCCTTGGCAGGTCTTAAAATTTGGAAAATAAAACCTTGATGAACACTGTGTCGTAATTTATTTAACAACAATAAAGCCAATATTGAAAAGTCATGTGAGACAAAGTCAGCGCACCCTATGTTTCAATTGCTTGTAAATCTACTTTCACCAGCAATAACCTGAAGTAATCATTTTCTGTATTACTTTATCATTCTTTCACATCAGTCGGGAGGACTTCTGGCACACTCTTCTTTACAATGTTTCTCCAGTTTATTTACATTTTTGGGCATTTGTTTATGCACAGCTCTCCCCACAGCATTTCAGTCAAGAACTGGGGTCTGAAGGTCTCAAGGTTTGATCTTTTACTTTCAACTTATATATACATATACATGTAAGAGTATGTGCGTTACCTGGGATCGAATCAATGATCGTATGATCACATATCGTTGTATAACGAAATGCTCTACCAACCAGGCTACACAAAACCTGAATTATGATGAAGATAAAAGAGTACAATGCAGTAATATGAAAGTGTCCTTTTATAAATTGTAGTATACCCTCTGATGTGTCGTATTTCAGGGATTTTGACAAACGACCAATAACTGGGCATATTGGTTGGAGGACATGTTGCCAAAAACAGACTGATCTGCAGAGAGGCTCAAAAACAGGACAGAAAATTCAAAATTATGTAAAATCACACTAACATTATAAGTCAATTAACAGTGATCTGGACAGAGATATTTATAGTATGATAAAAAAGTATTTCTAAAACAACAACAAATTTTTTTTTCTAACAATGCGAAATGTTATCTTTTTTCAGAAATCAACACAGATTATCAGTGGAGATTTTAAGCCAGTCAAGACCCAAGCAAACATGATTCTTATCAAAAGACTGACCAGTGTAAGAGTGGATATGAAACTCCATCTGAGGCTCCACACACCGAAAAGAAAGATAAATGGAGAATCACAAGCCCAATACACACCATTACTCAGACCCACAATCCAGTATTTATCTTTAGGATGTAGACCTAAATACCGCTCAGTTCACTCCTTCACCTGGACCTCATTGTAAAAGACATCTTTTATTTCATTCTTCCTTTTTTTGATTGTGTGCTCACTAAAAACATAAAGAAAGTATGAAGTTATAAAGGGTCCATAAAAAAATTAATCTTGAGATCAATAGTGAGAGAAAAAATATTAGTCACCACTTGAAAACCAGCAAAACCAGTATTTAAACAGAATACACTCTTAAAAATAAAGGTGCTTTAAAAGGTTCTTCACAGCGATGCCATAAAAAAAAAAAAATCCACAAAAAAACATTCAGTCAAAGGGTTTCTCTTTCTTACCTTTTTATAATCTAAAGAACCTTTTGGCACAAATATCTTTGTGTGAAACAGAAAGGTTCTTGAGATGTTGAAGGTTCTTTATGGAACTATTTAGACAAAAAAAAAAAAGGGTTCTTCTGGCATCGCATAATAAACTGTGATAACACTGGTATGACAATTTTTTTGATATCACTCTGAAAAACACCAGCACATTTTGTATATATATATATATCCTGTTTTACTTACAAATTAATAGACAGTGTTTGTCAATTGTTTGGCAGCTCAAAGCAGGCTCAGTATTTAATTAAGAAATAGCCAGGTGTGCATTAAACAATTGTAGTGCATGACTAGGGGCAAATAGCCACTGCAAAGCTGACCTTGTTCTTTCCCCTGTTCTCATTCTGTAAATGTTGACCATCTTCTGAAGAAAATTCAGAATAAAGGCAAGAAAAAACAACATTAAGCAGATTAAATCATACAAAGGTACATACTGTATGGTAAATTAATCATTCAAATGTATATTTTATTATATAATAAAAAGTTTGTGCGTTTGTGTCTGTGAACTGAAACTGAATTAAAGGTTAAAAATATTTCATAGTAATAACTACAAACAAGTATGAAAAATGATTAAAAAATTACATTCTGGTTACCAGAAATGGTGACCTTATATGTACACTCTTTCTCATATAACAAAAAGTAAGAAAACACAGTGTCTGTTCATTAACTATTTTGTGGATGACAAAAGACTTTAAATTAATAATGAAACTTCAAAAGACAAATTCACCTTGTTTTATTCTCATGTTCTCTTTCTGTAAAAGTTGATCACCTTCTGAGGAACATTCTGAATAATAGCATGAGAAAACACCATAACATCACACATGGGTACATGGTGGTTTTGCACAACAAATGCAAATGCAAAATTAGAAAATAAAGAAAGGCAAAATGGGTAAAAGTTGCAAAAACATTTTGAATTAATAGTGACATAATAAGATAAATTAACCTTGTATTCTACTCATCTCATTCTGTAATTGATCACGTTCTGGAAAATAAAATCAGAATAAAACATAGATAATAGATAAAATCAACACATGGGTATGTATGGTAACTAAATAAATAAAAAAAATATTAACTACAAATGCAAAAAAAAAAGAAAAAAGAATTGAAAATAGCAAAAACCTTTAAAATAATAGAAACATTGTCGTATAACGCAAGCTACACAAAACCTGAATTATGATGCAGATAAAAGAGTACAACGCAGTAATATGAAAGTGTCCTGTTACCAATTATAAAATATAATTTAATAATAGCCTAAACAACAATGAACTTTTATTAAATAATAGCCTAATAAAAGATAAACTCACCTTGTTTTATTATCTCCTTCTCATTCTCTAGTTGCTCATGTTCTGAAGAAAATTCGGAATAAAAGATAATGTAAAACTACATTGAATATACGGGGCCAAGCACTAGACAAGGGAAGCATCAGACCAACTGCAGCAATGAGTAATTAAAGTAATTTGCCACGGCATGAGCCAAGGTTTCAGAGGAAAAAAAATATATTGCTTCTGTAAAATAGACTTTACGTTAATAAAATTATAACTTAAAAATACACATTTACCTTGCTTTATTCTCTTCATGTATTCATCTGATTCTGAAGAAAATTCAAAATGAAGGCAAGAACAACATTAAGTAGATAACATCATACATGGATACACATATGATTTTGCAATACAAATACAAAAAAGGGCAAAAACTTTAAATTAATAGTGAAATAACAATCCCTAAATATAAATAGATACATTTACCTTGCTGTATTCTGCTTATCTCATTCTGTAGAGTATCACATTCTGAAGAGAATTCAGAATAAATAGAAAATATTAAATAGACAAAAGTAACACCATTACAGTAATACTTTTAGCTGTAATGCAGTAATATAACACATTATTATCTCAGTAATGCACATTACAACAATGCATTTTATCCCAAAATTAAGTGGTGATATTTTTTCAAGAATTTATCAACACCGCAAGACAATTCAGCACCAGAAAAAACAAAAACAAAAAAAAAATCAAATCAAATCAGCTATTTTAAAATGCTAGACTTCAATCGTTGTGATGACTGCAGAGACGAATTCTACATTTACATGATGAACATACTGCCATTATTTTCAGATGCACTAGTAGTATATAGGGGGGACCACCTGTCAAGATTTTTGATTGATGACTTCCAGTGTAACCTTTGACCTTTACCCCTCCCCCTTGTGACCTTCGTGACCTCGCCCATCCCCCTCGCGACCTTGAGTGCTGACCCCGGTGACCTGTTAATGACGTCCAGATGTGAAAATATATATATACACAGTACTGTGCAAAAGTTTTAGGCCACTAGTATTTTAACAAAAAATGGTTTTAAGTCAGTAATTTCTATCTTTTGCTGTAGTGTGTCAGTAGGAAATATCAGTTTACATTTCCAAACATTCATTTTGCCATTAATTGTAATAATCCAGTGAGATTTTTGTTTGCACAAGGATTCTGACAACAGACAGTGCTTCACACAGAGATCTGATCAGGGCCGGAGTGGGACTTCTTTTCAGCCCTGGAGTTTCAAGCCTGAGACCGGCCCACTTTAGTTCACGACTGACTATATTAAAATAACGTCATTTTCAATTCAGTGGTGTAGTGGTGCCTGGAGAAGTGGGTATACGCTTCCTCCTCCTCCTCCTCCCACAAAAAAAAAAAAAAAGCCAAGTTACTTATGAATCTTTTGAACTCATTCGTTTACTGGATCCTTTGACAGAGGCATTGCGCACATGATCACGAGCGAATTTATTATTGAGAGCGAAAAACATTAATTTGTTCTGATCTAGCATTAGACATTGCTAAGCAAATCATTTAGCTCAATAAAATCTCGACAATATGAAGCTAATAACGCAGTGTTTCCATACCTATTTTTATGCACATTATGGAATATTGCATAAAAAAGCAAGATGAGCATAAATTCTAAAAATGTATGCACTCAACTAGTTTAAATTCTTATCCAGTAGGAAAACCTGCGCATGAACTACAATGGGAACACCTTAATGCACATTAAAAAAATACATGTGACTTTGCGATGGGACAGCATAACTGGACTAACTAACGAACCGATCTCTTTGCACAGCATCTGAAATGCTAGTTTTGTCATTCTAAAATGCTTGAGCAAAGTCTCCTCGAAGTGCTTCTTTATAATTAGCTCCCAGATCTGCGTTCTCAAACAGCAGACTGAACATAAGAAAACATGACCGCGCTTCATCTGCGCGCTCTGAACCTTTTACAGCTCCGAATAATGTCTTATTCTTATCTATATGACCAAAAATGACAGTATTTTAAATTGTTTCTGTTACTATAAGGAAATAAATTCTAAGCGATCGTGGGAAATACTTGTATTCATGCCGAATGAGAGATGTATCAGTGTGTTTCAGTTTCTCTTTAAATTCGTTTTGGTTTGACTTTTGTATGTTGTTTATAACGAATGCCATTAAAGTGTGTGTCTTATTTTGTAATTTGTCCGTTTCTTTCACATTATAATTTGCGTTTTATTTTATAATTGGTCTGTTTCTTAAATAAATTAGTTTTGGTCAGACTAATGTTGTTTATAACGAATGCCATTATAATTTGTGTTTTATTTTATCATTTATATATAAAAATATGTACTACAATTTTATAACTGCTCATAATTGTGATCCCCTATGAAAACGAAATGCCCCCCATTGAAGATTTTCTGGCGACGGCCCTGCTTTGACAGAAAAGTTTACAGGGGTTTATCTTTTCTAATCGTAAAAACTTGCTTCTTGTATTTGTAAGGTATTGTTTTCGTTATTACAAACTGATTCAAATCAGTAATAAATAATAATTAGTACTTTTCCACTCGTGCGCCTCCCCTAACATGCTCTCGCTTATGAACAGACAACATCTGGGGAGCGGGAGACAGAGCGGGCGCATTAGGCGCAATCGTCAAACACATTTCAAAACAAGTCGGCTCCACGTTTCTGGCAGCATCATCACTGTCTTTACTGGGTGTTTTTAGTGAATATTTGCATTTATTATTTTATGTCTGGATGTGGTGGACAGTCATGGTTTTGGCTAATGCAGGACACTACTGAATGATGCGCCAATACATGCGTACACCCTCCACTACACCACTAAGTGCAAATACAGTAGCCTAAGTGTTGCTTCACAGTGAATATTTATTTGAACAGTTAACACAATGTAATGTTTAACAGTATCAGAATCTATTTTCTGTAAGAATTAGTGCTCATAAATAAACTGGACTAGAGGCTGCTGCTGCTGAAGAGCTACAGTACAAGAAAAAGTTCGATACATAAACATGAACGTGGTTTGCAGACATCGTTGTTTTACACTGCTCCTAACTAGCTCAACGTTAACTTACCGGCCGTTTCATCGTCTTCATGTGTTGTTGTTCTTTTTATTGTCCATTTTTCATCTCTCGCGACGCGTATCTCTTAACAACTGATTTTGCTGTTGAGCAAGGTGCCGCTGTCGGGGAGTCGAATGATAATTACGTCATAATTAACCTGCAGGCTGCATTCTGCTCATGGGGCTGCGAGAAAATAAATAAAAAGAGTGGAGCTGCGCTAAAATAATGAATAAAAAGAGTGAGGCTATGGTAAAAAAAAATAAAAAATAAAAAATAAATATATAAAATAAAATAAATAAAAAGTGCGACTGGGACACCGGCCCTCGCAGACAAAAAACGGACCGGCCCACCGGGAATTCTCCCGGTCCTCCCGATTAGCCAATCCGGGCCTGACTTGAACTGTTTTATATCTATAGATTTTATTTTGGACAAGTCCTGATATTTGAGAAGGTAAATTGATCAAACAGACTAACAGTCTTCCGCTGGCCGCTGTTCCTTACTTTAAAAAACAAAAACTTATATTTAACGAACAAAACATTTCTCCTAACGTTTTTCTAAATTAACTTAGGCTATCTGACTGGGGACCAGTATTAATAACGCTCGAATAGCCCGACGTTTAAAACAAACAAGACAATATTTTTTTAGTCTCTCACTCTCAGTCAAGGTTAAAATGTGACATGAAAGCAATGAATTGACTTTTGATTTAGCCTACTGATTTTAAAACGTTGATTAGCTGGTTATACTGACTGGTCATGGATGTACATTCATCACCATCAAGAACACTATGAAGAATTGCTCTACATGCATAAACCAGGTTATTCTTTAACAGGATATGCATTCATATGATACCAGGAATTTAGTTGTCACTATTTATAGTGTCTTGATAATAAGAGTGATTTTTGCATTAACAGTAACAGTGCAGTTATTTTTCTGCTTATTTTCTGAAAAGTAATGTTAATACTCACTTTAATATACAACTTAATATAATATCAATATTAAAATTCAACTTGATAAAAATATTTTTTTCAATATATACTTCTACATTTCATTCTGCATTGTTCCACTTATTCTTTGACCGACATATATAGCAAATTGTTTTGTTTAAAGAAGAGAATGGTTTACATGGCTCATGTCTAGGTAGAAGGGCCCCTTAGCAGAATTTTGCTTAGGGCCCCAGGGAGGCCAGGATCGGCTCTGGCGGTAAGGTACGTAAAACGGTGATGCTACGTATTTCCATCATAACAACTGATAACTGGGCTGCTGAAGCCATTCTCTGTGTAGACGTGTGTCTTCAGTCTTTGACTACTATAACTGGCATTTGTGGAGGCTGTGATTTAACATTTTACAATCAATTTGCAAGATGTTAAAAGATGATATTCACTAAAACACAATCACACTTGGAACACAGTTCTTTTGTAATGAAAACGCTTAGTTTAATAAACAAACAGAACATAATGTCAATTTATTTTTCAAAGCTATAGAAACATGTTTTAATCACCCTTAAATTCTGCATGAAATATGTCATTGTAATGTAGCCTACAGGGATTACACTTTCAAAAATGTGTGAGCTCTGACAGAAGAAAGACCATTACTGAATAACTTCAGTCTGATCATGATAATATCACATGCCTTTACTAGTATCGTATGGACTACTTTTATTATAATTCTGACTACTGTACATAGATAAGCACAATATTCATTCAAACAGTATCCTCTAGAGTTGGGGTACTCAGACTCCTACTCGGACTCGAGTCTGGTCTCGAGTACAACTTTTAGTGGACTTGGACTTGGATGCATTTTTACTCAGACTTGACTTGGACTCGAGATATTATATGTCGTATTTCAGACTGACTTTATAACTCCATTTAATTGAACAATATAAAGTTTGTCAGTTCTGAGGGGAAAAAAAGAGAGAATTGTGGGATATAAACTCGATTTTTTTTAATCAAAATTATGACATATAATCTCCGCTACTGCAAAACTGCAACTTATTTGCAAACTGCAAAAATAAATTTAAATATAAACTCAAATGTATTTTTTTTTTATAATTATTCCATGGCTTCCATAGACTTCTATTTGAAAGTGGTCAGGCTCCACCCACAAAATCTTCATCGTTTGCAAACACAAAAATTGGTCTATTATTCCTTACATAACAAACATTATTATAAATGCATTAAAAAATAAAACAGTTGTGAGTTGGCTGGCTGAGTTATGGAAAGGATGTAACGAAATTCTAATTGTATATCAGTATGTGATATGTCAATAAATATGTTAATGGATTCAAATTTTATGAAAAAATATATATTTAAAATAAATTATGGCAGGCATTTTTTAAATGAGGCTATGCCTTATCTCTCCCAAACCTAGCAATGCCCCTGACTTGAATACTCTGGTTGTGATGATTGGTTGAGATTTTACTTTTTAGAAGGAACATTTCCCTATTCAAATTGTGTAAATTCCACGCTCTGTGAGGAATTGTTACAGTGTTATTACAATAAGGGTAACTTGCTCTTGTAATAATATATAATAACAATATATATTATAGTAACATACAGGTCCTTCTCAAAAAATTAGCATATTGTGATAAAGTTCATTATTTTCTGTAATGTACTGATAAACATTAGACTTTCATATATTTTAGATTCATTACACACAACTCGAAGTAGTTCAAGCCTTTTATTGTTTTAATATTGATGATTTTGGCATACAGCTCATGAAAACCCAAAATTCCTATCTCAAAAAATTAGCATATTTCATCCGACCAATAAAAGAAAAGTGTTTTTAATACAAAAAAAGTCAACCTTCAAATAATTATGTTCAGTTATGCACTCAATACTTGGTCGGGAATCCTTTTGCAGAAATGACTGCTTCAATGCGGCGTGGCATGGAGGCAATCAGCCTGTGGCACTGCTGAGGTGTTATGGAGGCCCAGGATGCTTCGATAGCGGCCTTAAGCTCATCCAGAGTGTTGAGTCTTGCGTCTCTCAACTTTCTCTTCACAATATCCCACAGATTCTCTATGGGGTTCAGGTCAGGAGAGTTGGCAGGCCAATTGAGCACAGTAATACCATGGTCAGTAAACCATTTACCAGTGGTTTTGGCACTGTGAGCAGGTGCCAGGTCGTGCTGAAAAATGAAATCTTCATCTCCACAAAGCTTTTCAGCAGATGGAAGCATGAAGTGCTCCAAAATCTCCTGATAGCTAGCTGCATTGACCCTGCCCTTGATAAAACACAGTGGACCAACACCAGCAGCTGACATGGCACCCCAGACCATCACTGACTGTGGGTACTTGACACTGGACTTCAGGCATTTTGGCATTTCCCTCTCCCCAGTCTTCCTCCAGACTCTGGCACCTTGATTTCCGAATGACATGCAAAATTTGCTTTCATCCGAAAAAAGTACTTTGGACCACTGAGGAACAGTCCAGTGCTGCTTCTCTGTAGCCCAGGTCAGGCGCTTCTGCCGCTGTTTCTGGTTCAAAAGTGGCTTGACCTGGGGAATGCGGCACCTGTAGCCCATTTCCTGCACACGCCTGTACACGGTGGCTCTGGATGTTTCTACTCCAGACTCAGTCCACTGCTTCCGCAGGTCCCCCAAGGTCTGGAATCGGTCCTTCTCCACAATCTTCCTCAGGGTCCGGTCACCTCTTCTCGTTGTGCAGCGTTTTCTGCCACACTTTTTCCTTCCCACAGACCTCTTGCTTGAGGGTGTCAATGATGGCCTTCTGGACAGCAGTCAGGTCGGCAGTCTTACCCATGATTGCGGTTTTGAGTAATGAACCAGGCTGGGAGTTTTTAAAAGCCTCAGGAATCTTTTGCAGGTGTTTAGAGTTAATTAGTTGATTCAGATGATTAGGTTAATAGCTCGTTTAGAGAACCTTTTCATGATATGCTAATTTTTTGAGATAGGAATTTTGGGTTTTCATGAGCTGTATGCCAAAATCATCAATATTAAAACAATAAAAGGCTTGAACTACTTCGAGTTGTGTGTAATGAATCTAAAATATGTGAAAGTCTAATGTTTATCAGTACATTACAGAAAATAATGAACTTTATCACAATATGCTAATTTTTTGAGAAGGACCTGTATTATAGTAATAATATATAATAATATCAATATTGTTGCCTAAAACAGTAGGTCATGCATAGAATAGTTACAACTTTTTTATGAAATACTAACAGTATAATTACCATATACCATATCATTTTCCAAGTCATTACCCCCTTATACCCTAAACATTGTTTATTGTTTACGTTAATCTATATGTATATTTAGCTGTAAGTTAATGCTTATGTAAAAAATTGTCTATGTGTGGTACATACCACATAGTTTCAGAATAGGTACCCTTTAGTTAAAAAATAGTTTATAATTTTGCAGGCTGTTACCGCCTTATTCTCCAAATGTTGCATATTGTTCCCATATACCTACGAGTAGGTACTGTTGAGGTACTCCATAGTTACAAATTAGGTACGCTGTAAAATCTGTTTAAATATTTAAATATCCTATGAAAATACATCATAAATCATTCACTTGCATTGTATTCTTTTCCATACAATGATAGTGAACAGTGATTGCCTAACATCTATTTCCCACATTAAAAAGAAACTTATATATGGGTTTGAACCAAAACAAGGGTGACAGGTACATGACAGATTTTTCATTTAAGGGTAAACTATTTCTTTAAGGACAGTGAACACAAAAACAGACTAAACAGAATTAAGAAATGATAAATTGAAAATAAAGATTTTATTCATGACGGATCACATCTGCAGTATAAAGTAAGTGTTAAAATTAAAGATGTCTTGTATAAAGTGTGGCACTCAGGTAACCTTGATGTGGACAGAGATACTTACAGTATGTATTCTAAGTACAATCAGCATCTAAATAAATATACATTATCATACAGACAGGTGATGCCGTATAGCAGAGATCAGATAAGACAAGACTATTTCATTAAAATGAAACAGTCGCACACAACATTAAATGATCATTAGAAGCACATGAGAATATCTTCACAAGCACTTTGAATGAGCTTCCACTTTGTTGAACATCAATTTCAGATTTACACACCCCTACATGTCAAAAGGAAAAAAACTGCTCTACATGCCAGATGATCTATTCCTGTCTAAAAGGGCAGAAAAAAACCTTCCTGTCTAAACACGGATCAGAATTTATGTCAACAGTTAAAAGCAATGAAAGAGACCTTAGCTAATGCAGAAATGTTTATGATAAAATTTCTCATCAAAGGACTGACCAGTGTAAGATGGACTCATTATAAAAGACAGCCTGAACCTCCTCATAATCCACACCCCAGGCTCCACATGCAGACTGTTTCACCCTATCATGTTAATGGCCTAAATATGACTCAGTTCACTCCTTCACCTGTTCACTTTTTTCCCTGTTGGTTGTAAAAACAGAAAGAAAGAATGAAGTTATAAAGAGTCTATGAAAACAACAACTGCATATATTAAACATAAATTATCATAATTTAGACACATTTATAGTTTGTATACATCTGAACAAATATTGATAAATATTATTCTTTTATCTTTTTGTTCTCATTCTGTAAAAAAAAAAAAAAAAATCAGGATTAAGGCATAAGAAGACATCATAAATAGATAACAAGGGTAACTGAATATTTTTTTATAAACCAACACTATAAACATGCATCTATAGGGGAGAACTAATAACTACAAATATAAAAAAAATTATATAAAACAAATATAAAAAATGGCAAAAATGTTTAAATTATTAGTGAAATAACCCAGTGGTTCCCAATTCCAGTCCTGGGGACCCCCTGCTCTGCACATTTTGCATGTCTCCCTTATTTAACACACCTGAATCAGATCATCAGCTCATTAGTTCAGTTAATGGCTCTCTCACCTAACAAGCTGATGATATTAATCAGGTATGTTAAATAAGGGAGACATGCAAAATGTGCAGAGCAGGGGGTCCCCAGGACTGGAATTGGGAACCACTGAAATAACCTATTAAGTAAAACTCACCTTGTTTTTTTTTTGTTTTTGCTCAACGGTAAAATCCGCTTTAAAAACCGCTTGCGATTCGTCTCATCTTTTGTGTACATGAAATCTAATGGGACATGAGACAAAATAAATAATTCAATTTCATTTCAAATATTTTTTTTCAAAAGATGTTTTTGTTATTTTATGTAGTTTTTATCGTGCCCATGTAAGTTCAGCCTGGTCTCATTGTTTATATGTTTAGAGGCACAAAACATACATTTTGTACGTTTTTAATCAATGCTAAATCATACAATTTAGATGCATTTCAATGTTTAAAATGTACAAATAGCTACATATTTTTAGCTAAAAAACATAAAATACATTTATATCAATGCCTTTTAATTATTTTATTAATAAGCGATTTAGATTTTTAACTCCCTTAACTGACCCACAATCATTTATTTACTGCAAAAATGCCAACAGCTGTACCAAAAGTAATCCAAACGGCAATGCGTTTGCAGCTGCAGTCCACTCTCTTGCGGAATACAGTAGGATTGTTTAAGATGCAGATCAGAATTTAAATTGTTCATCACTCTGTAAAGGTGCCCAGGCATCAAACACATTGCAGCAGAAACAAGTTCCAGTGTTCGTTTTTTAAATAAGTTTGGTTTTAGTCATACAGGTAATGCTACAAAAACAGGATTGACAGCTTCTCTGATGGAACTAAGGCAACAGAGAAGCTTTTAAGGGAAATCGGCTCTACTTTGCATGCTACTGCGCAGACTCTGGTTCCAAATCAGTGCAATATGTCTGTGCCCTATTGGGACATTGGCTGCTTCACTTTACTTCAATGGAGGAGAATGATAGTGCGTCGTCCATCTTTTTTTACAGTCTATGGTTTGTGCTCATCTCAATCTGTACTTGATCATGTTCTGAAGAACACTTTGGACCTAAGCTTACAGGTCAAGTATATGAATGCACAGTGTCTGTTTCATTATATGGATTTTTAAAAAGTATGTTTTTGGCCAGGTACTTGTATTCGAGTAAAATTTTCTGAGTGTCTGTGCCTTCACTTGAGAATAATTTTGAGTTCTTTTTTTACACCTGTACACGTTACATTTATAATAAAATTATAACATAAAAAGATAAATTCACCTTTGTTTGTTTCATGTTCTGAAGAAAATTCAGAAAAAAAGGTTGTGTTTAAATGTTTGAATTATTAGTGAAATAATAATTTTTTAAAAAGATACATTTACCTTGTTGTATTTTTTGCATCTTCTCCTGTAGCTGATCATGTTCTGAAGAAAATTCAGAATAAAGGTTGTGTTTAAATGTTTAAAATTATTAGTGAAATAATAACTTTAAAAACAGATACATTTGTACCATGTTTTATTCTTTGCTTCTCCTCTTGTAGCTGATTGCGTTCTGAAGAAAATTCAGAATAAAGGCAAGAGAAAACATTAAATAGACATCACAGGTATATAAGGGTAACAGAATTCTACATTTTAGAAACATGCATCTATTTTATAAGTGAGTGTGTGTATGTCTGAACTGCTACAATGTCAATTATGTCTCATTTTATTTACATATGAATACACAGTGTGTTAACGTTTTGCAGATCAGCAGTTCAATTTATTAAATAATTGATACATTATTTTCAAGAAGTTCAGAAAAGTACATAAAAATTATATAATTATTTCATTCTAATAACAAAACATATGGCAAAAACTAAGATATGCATAGAAGCATGTTAGGCAGATTTTTTTGTGGACGAAAACATGATTTTACTTTACATTAATAATTAAATTATAAATTAAAGACAAATTCACCTTGTGCTATTCTTTTGTTCTCATTCTGTAAAAGTTCATTGTATTCTAAAGTAAATTTAAGATAAAGAAAAAACAACATTAAACAGAACACACAGATACATATGGTGACTGAATAAATATTTCAAATTTACATTTTATTTAACTTCAAAAAATAAACAATGGTAAAAAGTATTAAGTTCTTAATGAAATAACTAATCAAGAAAAATTCACCTTGCCGTATTCTGCTAAACTCTGTCTGTAGTTGATCATGTTCTGAAGAAAATTCAGAAAAAAAGGCAAGAGAAAACAACATTAAATAGATCACACACAACAAGATATGGTAACTGAATAAACAATAAATGTACATTTTATTAGTATGCAACTATTATAGGGGACAAATAGTAACTAAAATAAATAACTAAATAACTAAATGGCAAAAATGATTATATTCTTGTTGAAATAAAGAGCCAATAAAGATGAATTCACGTTGTTGTATTCTGTCCTTCTCCTCCTGTAGTTGATCATGTTCTAAAGAAAATTCAGAATAAAGGCAAGAGAAAACAAATAGATAACATCACAGGTATATATGGTAATTGTATATATGATGGATAATAACTATGAATAGTAAAAAAATTAAAAACGACAAAATGTTTAAATTAATATTCATATAATTATTTAATAAACATAAATTCACCTTGTTGTATTTCACTAATCTCTGTCAGTAGTTCATCATGTTTTGAAGAAAATTCAGAATAAAGGCAAGTGAATACAACTTTAAATATATAGACCATGATTATTTCTGACTGAAGAATTACTACAAATAAAACATATTATATTTAACAAAACAGATTATATATTAATAAATAGATGATTAAAAATAAATAAAAAATAAAAAATACCCAGGATATACCTAAGATATACGCATGTTGTGTATTTGAATACACAGTGTCTGTTAAGTAGGTATTGTATGGATAAAACAAACTTTACATTAAAAATTAAATTGTAACATAAAAAGACAAATTCACCTTGTTTTATTATCCCATTCTCATTCTGTAGTTTGTCATGTTCTGAAGAAATTCAAAACAAAGGCAAGAGAAGGTGACCAAGGTGACCTAAGACATACACTTTCTCTCATATGACAAAAAGTACTGTATATGAATACACAGTGTCTGTTCATTAACTATATTGTGAATGAAATGTACACACTAAAAAACACTGAGTTGGTGTTTTGACCCATTTGCTGGGTTATGCCTGTTGGGTCATTATGTTGGGTTATTTTTCCGGTGATGGGTAGTTTTTTGTGTAACCCAGCTGTTGGGTTAGCGGCTGTTTCAATCTCACAGAATGCTGAAACTATACTCTCTCCCTCCCTCTGACGAAAAAAACCAAACTGTGGGGCCACTTTAACTTGCGGGTTGTTTTAACTCAGTGTTTTTTAGAGTGTATGGAGTTACTTTTTGTCTTTTTTATTCAATACTCTATTTGAGAGCAAATGTAACAATTGCAAACACTGTATAGTATTTATTGATATTTCAAATGTAATAAGGACACATCCACTCCATTTTCTTTGTGATCGCAGGGCTTCACTAAACAATGTCTATTAATCCAAAAGTGTGCATATTTTGAGAAATATTGATGGTTTCCAACTGGTTTCATTGTTCTTTAAAAAGAACTGTCATTTTTATTCATTTTTTCTCTAAATTATGAGCTGATGCTAATTCTGTTTAATGTTGTCTAAATTATGAGCATGATGCCTAATGCTGTTTCATTTAAAAAACTTACTTTAGTTTTGTAAGGTTGAAAATGATCAAAGATTCCTTTACTGTACTAAACATATCTTTAGTAACAAAAGGGCCATTTGGCATTCCTGAGGACACAGAGGAGCTGATAACGATCAAGGCTTGTAGGTCAAGATGTGTATATATTGGGGGTTTGCTAATTGTCACACCTTTACAGTGGGTAAAGCTGTAATTTGCTGATTGGTCAGTTTGAATGTCTCACATTTGGGTTTTTAGTCACATGGTCAAGGAAGGGATAAAAGAAGATTGTAACTGTTGTTCTGTCTCTTCTTTTTCTTGCTCTTCTTTTGCTTTACTCTTTCTTTCTTTACTGAAGCTCTTGCTGAGGCTCCAATTCAACCAATTCAAGTGTAACCATTATGAAACATTGTTATTAAACCACTTCAATTATAAATTATTTGCTAACTAGTCTTGATTTAACATTAATTTTAAAGTGCTACATATTGCGATACAATATAGTCACTCAATAGCAATGCTCTCCCACATATTTAGCTATTCTAACTGCACTTATTTCCATCGTTGGTATAAGTGGCAGTGGGTGGTAATAGACAAGAAATGTACAGTTTTATACCATCGTGCTGATAACTAAATAAAGCAATTTGCAGCATTTATTTGCAAAAATTATATTTTGCTCTTAAACAGTATTCCTGATTGAATAAAAAGACACAAAAGTAACAAGACTTAATAGTGAATAGTGAATTAATAGTGAAATAATAACTTTATGATTTTCAACAAAAAATGTTACCTCTGTATTTATGATTAAATGCAGCTATCAGTACTCCAGCAATCACAATGAGCGCAACAGCAATTGAGCTTAAGATGACTGATGTTCTCCAAGGATTAAAACTTTTACCTGCAAAACAAAACAGTGACTCCCATTAAACACATTGTCTCCAGTCAAACATTTATTACAGTTAGATTTAAATTAGCAATGCAAACAGGATGCATGTGTATAGTACATACACAGTTAAAAACATCATCCAGCAGAGTTTTGCTAAAAACCAAACCAGGATATCTCGGTACACATAAGGAGAAAAATTAAAGCTTGTTCATTTACATTTACAACATTCTAACAATACAAAGTTGAAAATCTGCTAAGTTAAATTTTTTAATTGTTCTACTCTACAGCATCAAATGACCATAAAAACATCATAAAAATGGAACAACAAATGTGTTAGTACATACTTGAGGTCACAATCATTGTCTCCAGCATGTGATGTCTCAGTTTGACTCTGCAGTGAATCTTGTCAGCTCTGTGATGTACAGTGATGGTGTGTTTCACACTGAAACCGTCTGTGTTTCTTTGCACCTCTGCAGTTTCTGAACTCAAACTGACTCCTTCACTGTTCATCCACTCAAGAACAGGCTCAGAATCCCAACCTTCAGATTCACACTGTAGATGAAGCCTTTCTGAATGATCAAACCCATCTACAGTGATCACTGGAGGACGTCCTACAACTACAAAAATCAAGATGAAGAACATTCACTGAGTGCATACTCCTATTTGTCTGCCAATAAACTTGTCTTTTTGTGATGCTGACAAGAGCATCAAACTAAATATAAAGCAGCAAGAAACAGGGGGGGACTGTGGATAGTTGTGACACTTTTTGCTTTAAGGTCTGTAAATTGCTATCATTTTTTGCACCGTTATCTCAAACTTTCAAACATTTGTCTGCTACTAATTACAATTTTTTATTACAATTACAATTACAGTTAATTCTTGCAGTGTAAACGTTAATGTGCAGAAAGTGCTATTGGTACAATTTTATAACTTAAATTCAGAACAAAAAAAATATTCTAAATGAATGAAAAAATTTACAATCTGAAACCACATCTATTAAAAAACTGGAAAGCCCAAATATTGAGATAGTCTGGGTGTGTTTTATGCTAATTTATCATATAGAAAACCTAAAAGTTAGTATTAGAATGAGGTCAGGAGCTAATTCATGTGTGTACTTGCGAATGTTTTGTGAAACGTTCTCCTGTGCATTTTAATAAGAATAATCCACTGAATTATTAGTGAATGAGACCCAGTATGTGTGCTTGTTTGTCACTTATAGTGAATGATCAAATGTGGGCTTATACACCATCCAATTTCATTGTGCTCACTCTTTGTGGGTCCAGTAGATGTAAATCATTAAAGTTGTGAGACAATTCTTCCCATTTGGTAAACATGATATGTCTGTGACCTTATAGAGCCTCTTATAACTGACCCAACAATGTTACAAACATCCCAGTCTACTCTACGCCAAAGCTTCATGTCTAAACTCATTAAATGTTTGTGTACATTGGTTTACTCACCTTCAGTGCGAACATTGACAGTAGCATCATCATACCAGGATTTAGACTGAATAAAACACCTGTAAAGTCCTTCATCAGAGATGTGGACTGATGAGAGTTTGAGTGATGCATTTCCTCTCTGTAGTTCTTGATGATTCAGTTTTGTTCTCCCTCTGTAGGACTGCATCTGATCTGTGTTTCTGTCTTCATGATCCTTATAGAGATGCACTAGTTGTGAATCTTTCAGATCTGGTCTAAACCACTCCACTCTCATATCCACAACACTGATGTTGGGTTTGACTGAACAGGGCAGAATCACATCTTCACCAACTACAGCAAATACTGGATCTACAGGTCCCACCACATCATACTGCTCTATTGTAAAAGAAAGAAAGCAAGTGTAAAATGTGTCATTATGGTTACCTTTCATATGGTTCAGTGCCATTGCATTTAGGAAAACTCCTGTCCGAAATACTGAAGCCTGCATTAAATCACTTATGTGCACTTTCACAGAAATGCCATTTCAGCATCTACCTATATTATGTCAATGCTAAATGCCATTTCATCAGAATCTTTCTTTTTTTGGAGGCTGTCAACCTCCAAAAGGACAAAAAACTGGTTCATAACTTAGCAACTCAACTCTTGCCCCTATTTAAGTTATCAAAGACGCGGCTTTAAGACCAAGCGGAATAGTCTGCCGGCTGCGCTTCACAGCGAGCGGGAACCTAACAGCAATTCCCTTCATCATCCGCGTTTTGATTTTGGCTAATCAGTTTAATCAGTCATGAGCTCAACATTTAGAAAAAAGCAGGAAAACATTCAATCTACCTGAGGGAAGAGCTATATATCGTTATAGCTATTATTACTATTACATATTACTATTTTAGTTCAAAAACCAAAGTGTTTAGCAAAATATGAAAATGTTAACTTCAGTTGTTAAGAAAATGTGATTCCCTTTCGAAGGGAACTCGAACTGCGTCCTCTAGAGGTCGCTTTGGGGAACGACTCCTTCGTGACCCGTGTCTGAAGCTTGCATACAAAAACTACAACAGTACTGGCCGGCGACAGCCTATGACGTCACTGCCGGCGTGACTCGTTGCTGCCGGCGCGTCATTGTTGGTGCGGCGCACAGTATAAAAGGATGCCGGGCAAACACATCATCCTCTTCATCTTCTTCAGCGATCGTTTCTGTTTGAAGTTGTGCATCTTTGGTAACTTTGTCTTCTTACCTCACGTCAGCAATCGTTGTTAGAAGTGTGTTTTGTGTCTTCTATGTTAGACACTTGATGACTCACACTCTTTCTGACGCTATATGGTCAGGTTGAGATTATGCACGCGATATCCCCATGGGGTCGTCGCGTGCGTTTGCGTGCGTTTGCCCCTGCTGGGCACGGAAGGGATTAAGTTCGTGGGGGTCGCGGCTTCTCCTGGCTGATATTCTGACAAGGGGGGGTTGTCCTGAGCTATGATACTTATGGTATGTTGATATATTACTATTATCCTGGACCTGTTGGTCCTTCTGTGCAGGTAAGAGTTTACTTTTCTTTTTGAAACTTTACTCTACATGCTATCCATGTTCTCCCTAATGTGAGCCTTTATAGCACCTGCACTAAGCTCAGTTGATCTTTCTCCCTTGTTGGTTAACCGTGTGCTCACCTGAGGGGCCACTTGCTTCTGTTATCCACCCATCTTCATGCGTGCATTGGAGTAGGGATCCCCTCTCGTTTGAGAACGGAGTGGCACTCCCCTAAATCTCCTTTCCTCTGGACAATGGTGTTTCTGCGGAAACCCCTTTCTGAGCATTGACTCTAAGGAGCAACAGCTCTCCAGGCATGTCTGGGCCCTGTTTGTTCTTGTCAGATCTGTGGGTCTGACAAGGATAGGGTCCATGTTTTCTATTGAGATAGAAAACACACATTACTTGGGTTGGTAATAGATTGTAAGCCTCTCTGTGGCACTGGCCACTGAGGTGAGTACTATTCTACCACAGTATTTAAGATTTATTTCTGTCCTCCTGTATTTCAGGTTTTTGGACCTTCTTGTCAACGGGACCCCTGGCTGGTTTGGTCTGGACATCTTGTCATCCTGCAACCATCGCTAGGCACTACAGGGTTAGTCTCCTGATTGCTGTGTCCCTATTACACCCCTCAACCCTAGGACCTTGGGCCTTCTGTTCAGGTAACCTCCAGTTGTATTCACTTGTTTTTGCGTTGGAACTTCTGTTGCTGAGGCACAGAACAACTTCACCCGCTACCTCCACTCTGTGAATCAGTCTCTCCGAGGAGTGAACTGGTTTTTCACTGTCCTTCCAGAGCCTTAGCAAGAAGTGTTTCTGCGGAAACCCTCCTTGACTGGCCTGAGGGCCAGTAGCTCTTCAGGTTGGACTTGTGGATCTAGCACAACCGTTGGTTACCCGAAGACCCCCCTTCCTGGAGGGCTGGTCCAGGGGCTCGCCTCAATTCCAAAACTGTAGGTACTAGTGGGCTCCATGCTCATCTTAGGGCAGTGCTCCCCTCGCCGAGGCAGGGTTCTGTAGCACGCCATCCTAGGGCTAATTGGGTAGGTCCTCCCCTCCATGGAGGGCTAGGCTTCTACCCTATGGCTACTGAAAACTCCCTCAGGACCCCATCGAACTGTCGGCCGCTTGCTGCCATCCGATGGGCTTCCTGCCACAGCATGGTCTTGTACATAGGTTGCCTTGCCCTCCGGGGTATTTAGGCCCTAATCTCGGGAGCTTTGCTATCAGTAGCCCAGGTCACAAACCTTCTTATAGCCCTTGTAATGTCTCAGGACATTAGATGAGCTTGGTAGTGCTCCGCCCCGCTGGCAGTGCTTCCCTTGCCGAGGTAGGGGTTTGTAGCACGCTACCCTTAGTCTATTTAGGTAGGTACTCTCCTCTGCGGAGAACTAGATACCTACCCTATGGCTGCTGAATGCTCTTTCAGGACCTCATTGGATTTTCGGTCCAATGGATTTTCGGGATTTACAGAGGTCGCCTCACCCTTCTAGGGCGCCTGGGCTTAACCTTGGGAGCTCTTGATATCCGCAGCCCAGGTCGCAGACCCTTCTCAGCCCTCGCTTGTTTCTCAACATTAGATGAGCTCGGTAGCGCTTCGCCCCACTAGTAGTGCTTCCCTCGCCGAGGCGGGATTGTTAAGCACACCACCCTTGGGCAAAACGGTCAGATCATCCTCTCTTGCAAGAGATGGGTATCTACCCTGCAGCTGCTATAAACCTCTGTCTTGCTGCACCTGGCTGTGCTCCCCTCGCCGTGGCGGGGGTTTTGGTAGCACACCGTTCTGGGGCTTATGTGTAATCCTCCCCTCCATGGAGGGTCAGGCTCTTACCCACAACTGCTGATCACTCCCCTAGGACCCCATCGGATCACTGGCCTCTTGCTGCCACCCGACGGGCTTCCTGTCATCGCATTGGCACATATAGAGGTAACCCCACCCTGCTAGGGTGCTGGCTTACCTCAGGAGTTTTTCGCTATCAGAAGCCCAGGTCACAAGACCCCCTTTAAGCCCTTGTGCCTAACCGAGCATGGTAGCGCCTCGCCCTTTGGTCATTTGGTCGTTAAGCATACCCTCTTTGAATGGCTGAGTGTCCACTATGCGTGGGCACGACCTATAAATCCACATTGTGGTAAGAACGCACACTAGCTATCTGTGTTCTTTCTAAAACCCTGTATGGTGGGGATCACGCACTCAGCTTCGTACCCCTTATTGAGATGTTAGGCCCCGGGATCTTGGGCCACTCTCCACTCCTATCGGATTCTCCGATAGCCTACCTGACCATCTTGACTGAGGTCATGCCGGTCTCTAGGCAAACCCTAGATGCTACCTAGGGTCTGACTCATCCCCTAAAGGAGTCTATCTTTCTGACACTGCGTCCTCTAGGACTTTAAGCCATGCTTCGTTGTTCGCTTCGAAGAAGAAGTGGATGATGTGTTTGCCCGGCATCCTTTTATACTGTGCGCCGCACCAACAATGACGCGCCGCCAGCGACGAGTCACGCCGGCAGTGAGGTCATAGGCTGTCGCCGGCCAGTACTGTTGTAGTTTTTGTATGCAAGCTTCAGACACGGGTCACGAAGGAGTCGTTCCCCAAAGCGACCTCTAGAGGACGCAGTGTCTCGTTCCCTACTCTCAGGGAACCATGGTTACAGTTGTAACCTAGAGACGTTATCTCTGTTAACTTTTTAAATGCAGGCAGACATACATTATGGTACAGTACAAATATTTTGTTGGATATATGCAAGCATAAAATAATGGATTAAGAAATGGGTAAGAGAGATACAATGAGTTACAATGCTGTAGAGAATAGTGCACTATTGCAGACTTATAGAGACTACTGAAGTTTTAACTACATTATTGTAATAGTTATAGTCAGTCATAAACTAAAGTGTGCCGGTCTATGTCTCTCCAAAGCTGAAAATGAGTCCCACTCTGGCCCTGTGCTACACAGCTCCTTGTTCAAGCTCTTGTTCTGTCCAGACTGTACTATTACAATGCTCTTTTGGCAGGTCTTCCAGCCAGCTCTATCAAACCTCTGCAATTAATACAGAATGTGGACCTCTCTTCATCAATTTGTACTGGCTACCAATAGTAGGCTACTATAGTAATAGTATAGTAATACCTGCTTTCTCTATTATTTTTCTCTATGTCATCTGTTTATTTTTTTATTTATTATATAATTAGCAAGGACAGGTGAATGGAATCAAACTAAACAAGAACAGGAAGCATGACCAAATAAGGAAACTCAGGAACAGAGACAGGGGCAAAACACTGAAACAAATTCAATACTGGCAGATACTTTAATGTTTTTGTGTGTATGTGTGTGTGTAATATATCAGGGCCCGTCCCGTCCCGCTTTGCGTTGTACCACACAGCATTTTCACCCCTTGCCCCGCATGGCGCATATTGAGAAAATGTCCCGCATTTTCATCAGTCTGTTGGTTTTAATTATCGTATTAAGAAAAGGTGCATGCATTCTTTTGCCGTTTTAAGAAAGCTTTTTATTTATTCTTTTTGCTGTGTAGTTTTCATACAAAAGATGTGTGGACCTCATCAAGTGACCTAGCCACCGACAGAAATGGTCGAGCACACACGGAAATACACGTTCTCTCTCAGGCGGATTTTCTTCACTCTCACATAAATCAGACGTGCTTTCTCTCGCTTACATGTGCGTGCGCGAAACATAAATAAGCGCATATGACAACAGATGTAAATAAGTTTTTACATAGTATAACAGTCTCATATGTGTCCCGCATTGTCCCGCAAAACAACATCTATGTCCCGCAACTGATCTATTGCCAGGTGGTAACCCTACGGTGACTGCTTTCATTTTATGCAAAATAGCAAAATAAAGTGAACATTCTGTCTAACATCTACTTTTGTGTTCCATATAATAAATACAGGTTTGAAATAACATGAAATGACTCTTAAAGGGTTGATGAACTTTCTTTAAATTGGAAGAAGCAAAAAGTTTGTACAACAGATTTAGGACAGTTAAAATACACTGAACAATTCTTATCTTCATTATAATAAATGTCTGATGTGATAATCCTGATTGGACTATGACCGGCTGACTGTACATTGTCCCTTAAATGAGTTACTTATTATTTCTCTCTTCCTCTTCATTTTACACGAACACACACTTGAATACAAATAATTACCTGATGCTGAATCGGTAATCCCACTAATAATCAGGAGGGTCAAACAAATAAACTTCATTTTTGAAGGACATGGACACTGAAAGAAACACACACACACACACACACACACACACACACACACACACACACACACACACACACACACACACACACGTATTATAATCACAAAACTCACCGAATGGTGAGTTAACGTGCATGTGTCTTTTTTACATGACACATAAACAGAAAATCTAGATTCAGAAAATCTATGTAGACTTACTTGTTCAGGTGTTTTTCTCAATTCTTCCATGACCTTAAACTCAACATTGACTACTTTTAAGAGTGTGAAATAAATGCAAGATCATTTCTGGTTTAGTTTTACTTTCACATTTCACAGAACAAGTTCTGACAATCACACTAGTGTTACACTTTCAGAGTCTAGGAGCAGGGAGGAGCAACTTTTTTGTATGACCTGTGAGGACCTCTCTGCTGCCTGAAATCAACATCTTCAGTGTTCGAGTTTACTGGAATTTGTGGATGGGTTTGTGATTTAACCTTCTGAATCAATTAGCAGGTTCTAACTACAAAAGAAATGTGGGACAAAATGGGACATTTTGTGAAATGCAATAAAATCAAGAATATGTAATTTGTTATATTTAATTGATTAAGTAAAAAGAAAAATGTTTTCACTGGCCAACTTAATTGTAATTTGATAATATAAACACATTTTAATGGGACAGTCGGGACAGAGGCATGTTAATGTAACAGACAGGGCATTTAATAATGCATTAAGAATTCTGCTTAAATTCTATACTCTTTGAGTTGGTTAAGTGCAAGCCAGTTGTTTTAGTGATGTTTCTACTTTGTTTGCTGTGTTAAGGAATTATACAGTTACATGTGTCAATTAAGTGACTCAAGCATAATGGTATTATAGATATTTGTCTTTATCTGTGGAGACCATGCAGTTACAGTGAAGGCTGTAAAACACAACAAATAATATAAATGAAAAAGATAAAAAAATAACACACACACACACACATTTTATGTATGTATGTGCGTTCCCCAGGATCGAACCAATCATTGCATGATCACATATTGCTGTGTAATGCAATGCTCTACAAACCAAGCCACACAAAACTCAAATTATGATGCAGAAAAAAAAAGAAGAGTACAACACATTAATATGAAAGTGTCCTGTTATCAGTTGTAGCATACACCTTGATGTGTCATATTGGTTGGAGGACATGTTGCCAAAAACAGACAGATCTGCAGAGAGGCTCAAAAACAGGACAGAAAATAGCCTGCTACTTCTAAAATATTTTTTTTTTAATGTAAAATCACACTAACATCATAAGTGAACATCAGAGAAGCTTAATGATGACTTCAAGCATGAATGAAGCACTAAAACGATACATAAAAAGGGAGAAAAAGGACAAATTGCAAATAAAGATATTATTTATGATGGATTACATCTGGATTTGCAAAAGTGAGCATTAAAATGAAAGATATCTTGTATAAAGTGTGGCACTCAATAAACAGTGATCTGGACAGAGATATGTACAGTATGTTAAAAAAAATATGTAAATGTCAAAACAATAACAAATAACAAAAATTCTAACAATGCAAAATACAATCTTATCAGAAATCATCACAGATGATCAGTGGTTGAGTGGAGATTTTAAGCCAGTCAAGACACAAACAAGATTCTTATCAAAAGGCTGACTAGTGTAAGAGTGGATATGAAACATCTCATGGCCAGACCCTCCTGATAATCCACAAACACCCTCTGAGGCTCCACATACTGGAAAAGAAAGATAAATGGAGAATCACTAGCCTAATACACAAAATTACTCAGACCAACAATCCAGTATTTATCTTTAGAATTCAGACTGTTCATGTTGATGTCCTAAATACCACTCAGTTCACTCCTTCACCTGCACCTCATTGAAAAAGACATCATTTTTTCTTCTTTTTCTCTTCTTTTTTTCTTTTTTTTGATTTTGTGTTCACTAAAACATAAAGAATGTATGAAGTTATAAAGGTTCCATAACAGAATTAATCTTAAGATCAATAACGAGATATTAGTCAATAATATATATATATATATATATATATATATATATCCTGTTTTATTTATAAATGAATATACAGTGTTTGTTCATTGTTTGGCAGCTCAAAACAGGCTCAATAATTAATTAAGAAATGGCCAGGTGTGCATTAAACAATTGTAGTTCATGACTAGGGGCAAATAATCACTGCAAAGCTGACCTTGTTCTCGTTCCATGTTCTCATTCTGTAAATGTTGAACATCTTCTGAAGAATAAAGGCAAGAAAAAACATCATTAAACAGATTACATCATATGCAGGTACATATAGTAAATGTTTATTGATAAACATGCATTTATTTTACAAGTTTGTGTGTGTGTGATCTGACACTAAATTAAAATTATATAATTAGTTCATAATAATAGCTACTAACATAAAAACAAGTATGAAAAATAATGAAAAATGGCATTCTGGTTACCAGAAATGCTGACCTAATATGTACACTTTCCCTCATATGACAAAAAGTAAGAATACAGAGTGTCTGTCCATTTACTATTTTGTGGATGACAAGAGACTTTAAATTAATAATGAAACTTCAAAAGACAAATTCACCTTGTTTAATTCTTGTGCAGTCATTCAGTAAAAGTTGATCACATTCTGAATAATAACAAGAGAAAACACCATAACATCACACATGAGTACATATACAATAGTGAAACAAACTAAAATAAATTTACCTTGAATTCTGCTCATCTCATTCTGCAGTTGATCATCTGAGAAAAAAAACAAAACAATAAAGGCAAGAAAAAAACAAAGATAACATCACACACAGGTATGCATGGTAACTAAATAAATAATTAATATCTACATGAAACATCTAGGATCTGCATCTAGGAAAGAAATAATAACTACAAATGCAATAATAATAATAATAATAAAATAAATTTAAAAAAGCAAAAACATTTAACCCTTTAAATGTCACTCCCTTTAGACGTGAAATATCCAAACTTTTTATAATTCATTAATGAATACATTTTGTAATATGATTTTGATGTACAATTTCCATGGTAATGCAATGTCTGATTTTAAATTTGTTTTCAAATGATGAATTTTGAGATTTTAAATTTTCTACTGATATATATTTTCTTATGATTTGTAAAGGGTGATAAAAAAGGCAACAAAGAAAGTCTTATTGTGATAAAGATGTTTTGTCAGAACTCCTGTTTTGATGTAGATTTTTTGAGGGGCACTCAAAAATTAATCTATTACTTTTCCTATCTATAACACAAATCAGTGGTCAAATATCTATTTAGGAGTCTTAAGACATTTCCAACTATATATAGTTAGTTTGTCATGATTAGATCAGGATTTATTTGTAATAAAATTAATAAATGTAAGGGTCCCACCCACAGGATGGTGACATTTAAAGGTTAAAATAATAGACAAATAAACCTAATAAAAGAAAAAATTCACCTTGTTTCATTTTTCTTTCTGACTGAGGAAGATCAACTACAAATAATAAGTGGAATAAGTTTATATTTTTCTGGATGAAAACAGACTTTACATTAATAATAAATAAGTCACATTGCTTAATTCTCTCATTGTATTCATCTGATTTTGAAGAAATTTCAGAATAAAGTCAAGAGAAAACAACATTAATAACATCACATATGGATAAACATATGGTTTCGCACAATAAATGCAAATGCAAAATTAGAAAAAAAGGTAAAATGAGTAAAAATGCCAAAAACATTTGAATTAATAGTGAAATATCCTAAGATAAATTCACCTTGTATTCCACTCATCTCATTCTGTGCTTGATCTTGACCTGGAACAAATCAGAATAAAAGGCAAGAGAAAACATCACATAGATAACATCACATAGGTGTGTGTGTGTGTGTGTGTGTGTGTGTATGTATGTAGGTATGTATGTATGGTAACTAAATAAATAATTACAATTTTCTTAACATTTATTATAGGAAATAAAAAATTAACTAAAAATGATAAGCAAAAACATTTAAAAATAATAGACAAATAACAACCCAATAAAAGATAAATTTACCTTGTTTTATTTTGCTCTCCTCTTCCTCTAGTTGTTCATGTTCTACAGAAAATTCAGAATAAAGGTAAGAGAAAATTACATAAAATACACAGACTATAATTATTTCTGAAAAACATCTACAAATAACAATAAATGGAATAAGATTGTGGATGAAAATAGACTTTAAATTAATAATAAAATTATAACTTAAAGATACAAATTCGCCTTGATTTATTCTTTCTTTATGTTCAACTGACACTAAAGAAAATTTAGAGTAAAGTCAGAAGAAAACAAAATTAAGTGGATAACATCAAACACATATGGTTTTTCACTACAAATGCAAAAAGGGCAAAAACTTTAAATGAATAGTGTAATAAATTGCTTAACATAAATTAAATGATAAATTCACCTTTCTGTATTCTGCTTATCTCATTCTGTAGATGACGACATTCTGAAGAAAATTCAGAAAAACAATTAAAATAAACTAGAATGTACATTACCTGAAGAAAATGTGAATGGTGCTTGCAGTGGCAAATCACTGCACTCGGTTGCTAGGGTGTTGCTAGGGTACCTGGGTTGGTTGCTAAGGTGTTGCTATGCGGTTGCTAGGGTACCTGGGGTGGTTGCTAGGGCAGTTGCTATAGTACTTGGGGTGGTTGCTAGGGCGGTTGCTAGGGTACCCGGGGTGGTTGCTAATGCAGTTGCTAGAGTACCTAGGGTGGTTGCTAGGGTGTTGCTATGCGGTTGCTAGGGTAACTAGGGTGGTTGCTAGGGTGTTGCTATGCGGTTGCTAGGGTACTCGGGTGGTTGCTAGGACAGATGTTAGGGTACCCAGGGTGGTTGCTAAGGTGTTGCTATGTGGTTGCTAGGGTATCCAGGGTGGTTGCTAAGGCGGTTGCTAGGGTAACTGGGGTGGTTGCTAAGGTGTTGTTATGTGGTTGCTAGGGTACCTGGGGTGGTTGCTAAGGTGTTGCTATGTGGTTGCTAGGGTACCTGGGGTGGTTGCTAAGGCGTTGCTATGCGGTTGCTAGGGTAATCATGGTGGTTGATAGGGTGTTGCTATGCGGTTGCTAGGGTACTCAGGTGGTTGCTAGAGTGGTTGCTATGGTACATGGGGTGGTTGCTTGGGTGTTGCTAGTTGCTAGATTGATACTATGGAGTTATAAAGTTAATCACTTATATATAGCTAATCACTATTAGCATGTAGATATGCACTGCTAGCATGTGTGTTGAGAGTCCTATTTGTTAGAATGAGCCAAAAGAAGCAACTCCCATGTCTCTACGTGCCAGGGTACTCTGTTTGTTTGCTAGGGAGTGGCCAATGATGATGCTCCAAAGGCTGCTTGTCAGTATGAATGATATAAACCAACCCTCATGTCTGTATGACATTCAGATATGAAGATATGCCTGTGTGGGTTTGGGTTGCTAGGGTGCTCAGTAATGGTTGCTAGGGCGTGGCTAGGAAGTGTCAATGGTGATTCATGATTGACTGTTTGTTGCCCCGATTGAAATGGCCCCACCCCACAAAAAAAAAAAAAAAAAAAAAAAATGAAATCGCCCCACCCCCATGTCTCTATGATACTGTGATCCAAAGATATCCATCTGGGAATTTTATAATGGGGGTTTATGGGTTGCTAGGGTGCCCTAAATGGTTGCTAGGATGTGGCTTGACCGCTTCACAGTGATCCTGAGAGTCTGATTAGTTGTCTGAGTAAAATGAGCCCACCCCCATGTCTCTATGATATAGTGATGCAGGGTTATGTTCAATGCAAAATCCCTATGTAAACTGCCATAGTAGGAAAAAAAATAATTATTTCATGGGGCTGCCCTCACCATAGTATCTCCCATAGGCAACTTTGGGGGGCTCTAGCACCCCAGGGATACAACTTATACCCCATTGCGAGGTATGTTCTCGCAAAGCTTGCCAGCCTCTCCAAATGTGGTGATTTGCATGTTTCTACGAAAAACTGCGGGACTAGTTACGCGCCGAAATTTGTACAGGAAGAAGAAGAAGAAGAAGAAGAAGAAGAAAAATAAGTATGTGAGATAGTAATAGTGAGGCTTTTGCCTTTGGCAAGCCCCACTAATAAGTATGCAAGATAACAATAATGATGCTTTGCCTTTGGCAAGCACCATTAATTAAATAGATAACACATTGACAGCATTGAAATAACACATTACAAAAGTAACACCATTACAGTAATACTTTTGCTGTTACACAGTAATATTACGCATTACTAATAACTTTTTGATAATAGCATACCCAATACACTCTCAGTAATGCACATTACAATGTATTTTATCCCGATAATATTCAGCACAGTCGGCGGCTGCACAAATCATACCAATGGAAATCTCACTGGACCATGGCCAGGAGAAGGACATTCATCTAGTTGAATGGGCCCGCTAGTGTTGGGTTCGAGTCCACCTAAGCCGAGTCCGGAACGTTATTTGATTGATTAGAGCCCTGCATTTCAGTCCCTTTTTTACGCCTCAAGGCAGGGCTTCAGTCAGTTTTTACGTAATAGTTCAGACGCGGGCCAGGCATCGGGCCTGTTTTAGGCTTCTCCTTGTTTTCATATTTTCCATCAATTAGACATCCATCAATTATGGTGATAAAAATATTGCCTCGCTAATATAGTGAGACAGTTTCGCTTTCACTTTCGGGACAGGCTCAGATGGCGTTTTGTGCCAGCAGCAGCTTTGTCTTCAAGCAATAGGCTGAAACTTGCCACAAAGCACCGGCAAAAATAAATAACTATGAATGTGTCAGAGGGAAATAGTAAGAAGATTTTTCGAATTATTTATGAATATATTCTGAATCAGTGTCGCAAAGATCCTGATTTAAAATCTCCTCTTTAAATGATGTTTGATTAACAAGGTTCGGGAGGAGCACGATCAGATAATCAGCACGGCCAGGTGAAGCTCATCAGCCAATCACCTTATCAAGCTCTTACAGGTGTATATATACAGCTATCTCACTTCCACTCCATGACAGTTTTCTTGCATCCCGCCTCCACCCCAACGCCTCACTCTCCATCTCTCTCATCCCAATCTTGGGATGGGGGGAGTTCTCTGGGTTCGGGCTTCTCCCCGGGCTCGGAGCCCTCCCCCTGGACAGCACGCCAAATACGCTTACCATTGCCCTCTCATTTTATTCTCATTATAAGTTTGTGCGAACTCGTGAACCGCCTTTAGAGAGAAATATATCTTTCCGGATTAACTACATAAATAAAACGTTTTTGTTTTTGATTTGTTTTATTTTGTTAAAATATGCATTATATGCATTTATCATGTCTGTAAGGCATGTATTGTTTTGATGGATAATTTTAAATTGTTTCCACTGGAAAAAAAAATGCAAGCGATGGCGCTTCCATGACCTGCAATATGGCTTCAGCTTCCACGATCCGCACAAACGATGTAAACGATGCCTAACGCACATTTATTTAGATTTAACCTTTAACACCAACATTGTTTTATACTTTACCTGTTTTATATCTATAGATTTTATTTGAGTCAATTACTGCTGATTTGAGAAGGCAAATTGTTCAAACAGAATATGAACTTCCGTTGGTGGCTGTTTGTTACTTAAAAAAACAAAACTTATTTAACGAACAAAAAATCCTCACAACTTTCCAAATTAACTTAATGTAAAACCGAAACAAAATGCTTAATCACTTTGCTATTACATAAAAAACTGAACTGTTTTAATAGCTGAAATAGCTAAACGTTCACTTGTCCGTGTTCTGTTCTGTTTCTAAATGTATACATAGAACAGATCAATTTTATTTTTTCTCCTTGACATAAATCATTAAAAAAAACGAGTTTATATCCCACGATTCTGGATCCACTCAGAAATAACAAACGTTAGAACTTGCATTTGTGAGGAAAAAAATCAGAATTGTGAAATAAAATAGGTAAATGTAAAATGTTATTTATAGGTTATAATATTTCATGTTGCAGGGCTAATATAATATGTTAAGTAACACTATGAATTGCATATGTGAAAATTATGTAGACCTATTGTTTAAATCAAATTTATGTTTTAAAAGCAATCATAGCAGGTTTATCCATTAATCTATCCATTTAAACGTCTGCGTTCAGCTTCAAACGGTGATGACAGTATTCTATAAAATGTTTTGCATTTCCGATTCTTGACGGCTTTTACGTACTGGCAAGACTTAAAAACACGTGCGAATACTGAATGTCACATTAATAATGCATGATTCAATTACATTTCGGTCAACTGTCCCTGGACTCGGTTGGTAATATTTTCCGAGTCAAAGTCTCGAGTCAAAAACTGACCATCATTTGAGATAATTTGAACTCATTGAAGATGTAGTCTCCACTCCCTGGAGCTACATTGTCTCTGAAAAGCATATCTGCTCCCTGATTCAGTCTGCATGGAAATTGAACTGCTCATTGTTAGAGGAGTTTGCTCTGTGCCCATAGCAGGAGATGTCAAGCCATCCTGTAATGAGTCCGGCCTTAACAATTGATATAAGCTAGCACAGTGTTGTCCTAATAGACCAAGACATGGTGCCCCCTTAAGGCTGGCAGGAAGATGTTTAGTGCCAGAGAAATAGCCATAATTTTGAGGCATTTGATGTGTGGGCATCACTAGTGAATTGACCAGGACAGGTGTAACCCTTGCAATAGGAATAGCCCTTGCAACACTCCCCTATCCGAGCTGGAGGCATCCGTTGTGACCACCTTCCTCCTAGAGGTTGTTGCTCCTAGAGAAACTTTTAGGGTTTCTAATACAAATAGAAATAAATGTATAAATAAGATTTTTAAAAAGTCTACTGGTCAAAATGATTAGCCCGCTGATGTTAATAGTCAAAAGTGTATCCATTTTGCTTGATAACAGCCTTTAGTCGCTTGCTGTAGTTCTCAACAATTTTCAAGTATGTCTTATGAGGAATGACAGCCCATTCTACAGCAAAGTTCTCAAGCTCCTCCAGATTTGTTGGTCTTCTCGCACAAACTCTGGACGTTAGTTTGCCCCACAGATTTTCTATTGGATTCAAGTCTGGGCTTTGTGCAGGCCAGTCAAGTACACTCACTTTGCTCATTTGGAGGTATTTCTTCACCAGAAGTGAGGTATGCTTTAGGTCGTTATCATGCTGGAAGACAAAATGTCGACCCAAACCAAGTTTTCTTGCAGACTGTCTGAGGTTGTCTTTCAAAATCTGCATATTATTTTAATAGTTGTTTCACAAGATACTAATCCTCAGCTTAAAGAACAAAAGGTTTGCTACATTATGATTGGGTCTTGGTGGACTAACATAAGCAAACTGTCCAATGCCATCAGATAAGGATGCCAGGGCAACCGCCAGACACCTCTTAGAGGGCAAGAAGTAGACCTTTGGTAAAAAAAAACCCCAGGAAGGACATAACTTCCTACTGGTCAAAATGCAGTTTCTGCACTCCACCCACCTTGAGACTAATTCCTAAGATTTTGGCCTGTGACAGTCATAAAAATTCCTTAGGCTCTCCAGACACAGAAGCAGTGGGTGAAATAAAGATAGATCATGAAGATCCATCCAAATCCATTCATAACTATGTTTTCAAACCTTGAACTGATGAAAACCACAACACACACATCTTATACTTATTCAGAGAAATAAGTATTTTCACTGACAGCCATGTATAGTCTCACACAAACTCAGCTGGTAAAGAACAAATTAATGCATGCATGTCAGTTCAATCATTTCCCAACATGTTTGGACTTGTTGTGTTTGTAACATTGCCAAGTATATTCTGGTTGTGGTTTGGAAAGTGAGAAAGGCACTGGTAAAACTTCAGTGACACTTTTCTAACTTTGTGTTCAGACTATACAAATAAATTCCACCAGAGTAAAGATGGGTCACCCCATGTCCCCCCACTCTGATGGAAACAGCCAATCACAGCAAGGAAATTAAGAAGTGCCAAGACCTTGGCATTTCTGCATATTATCAGTATAACCTTTTCCAGAGTGTCTACTTACACTAAGTGCAAATAGCCCATCTTGTTAGCAATGGCTATTTACACTAACTTCACCCACCAATGTGTAACAGGGATAGTCAACAGTGCAAAACATGTCTGTTAATCATCAGATGCAGTGTTTTTTTCAATAACAAGTTCAATTCCACCTTCTGACAAGGTTTTTTCCCCACCATTTTCAAATCACATATCATATCTTAAAAGCATTTGTTTTTAATTAAAATTAAGGGCATAATTGAAAAATTAAAAGTATCGGTTAGGGTTAAGGTAAGTAAAGGGAGGGCTTATTATCCCAATAAGGCAGCATCCATTTAATAAACTGAATTAAAAAAAAATAATTTACACTCATAATTACTGCATACTGTATTTACTGTACTACAATACTGAGGTGCAGATAATTGCATCTATTTGCATAAGTATTATAATAGCAGAAAATTCTGTTATGTAACTACTTCTTTTCAAATGACAGTAACTAGTGGTATATAATGTCTTACATTTTAGAAGTAACTTTTCCAACACTGCACTTGGGTATACGGCAAGTAAATAAATCATTTAAACATACATTTTATAAACATGCATCTATTATAAGGAAGACACAATAACTACAAATGCAATTAAATTAATAAATGAAATTTATGAAACAGTGAAAATTATGGAAAATTGCAAAAACATTTAAATTAACAGTGAAATAAAAACCCAATAAAAGATAAATTCACCTTCTTGTATTTTGCTGTTCACCTTCTGTAGCTGATCATGTTCTGAAATTCAGAATAAAAGGCAAGAAAATTCTACTTTTGTGATTCTAACAGTAGTGGTTTTATTGTATTGCACAAAGTGAAATGAAATGAGTTAAATACAGAAACAAATTTAACTTGTATTGCATCACATTTTTAAAAGCGTTTTTAAAGTGTTATGCATTATAACCAATAATGCATGATTCTGTTGAGTTTATGAATGCAGTGGCCAGTCAGAGGCGCTCAGCTAAGGCATTGTTGAAATGAGTTTTGTTCAGTGTCCATGCATGCTCACAGAATTCTGTACTCTGGTGAATTGTCAACATAAACAAACTGTAGATGTACGTCACACAGTTTATAGACAGCTTCACTGATTATAACAAGATTTTTGTTTTGGAGAGTGCTTAAAGTCATGCTAGGCTGAAATCATTTTTGTAAATGTAAATGTTATTTGCATGGTTTCTCTGTATAATTTATTCACTATTTGAATTACTGTGGAAGCGAAAGTATTTTAATTAGTAAATTATTATGTTTTTTTATTCAATTATATTTGTAGCTACACTCACATTAAGCTACTTTTGGTAGCCTTCACTGTGCCATTAAGTTGTTGGGGGCCTATAGAGTTTACACATTTACATTTTAGCATTTTACAATGCCAAAGTCATACTTATTTGGTTATTTTTGTGAAATTCAAATGATGCCGAAGTAGTGTAACATATTACAATTCAGAGACAGCAATATTGTAATGTAACTAATTATTTTCAAATGACAGCAACTAGCAATATAATGTCTTGCATTTTAGAAGTAACTTTTCCAACACTGCACTTGGGTATACAGTAAGTGAATAAATCATTGAAATGTACATTTTATGAACGTGCCTCTATTATAGGCAACAAAAAATAACTACAAATGCAAATAAATGAAAAATTATGAAAAACTAATTAACAGTGATTTAAAATTTAAATAAAATATAAATTCACCTCCTTGTATTTTGCTCTTCACATTCTGTAGTTGATCTTTTTCTGAAATTGATAATAAATACAAGAGAAATGTACATTAAATATATAGGCCAAATTTCTGGTTAAGGAACAGCTACTTCAAATAAAACAGAAATTATATATATTTTTTAAAAATTGCAAAAACGTACAGGACCTAAGATATGCACAAAAGCATACACAGTGGCTGTTAAGTAAATATTTTTGTGGAAACACTCTCGACATTAATAATAAAATTATATCTTAAAAAGACAAATTCACCTTGTTTTTTTGTCCTGTTCTCATCATTTAGATGATAAAGTTCTGAAAAAAATTAAGAACAAAGGCAAGAGAAGACAACATTAAATAGAGATAACATCACATCACACGTGGGTACACATAGTAACTGAATAAATTAACAATTCAAATGCATATAATTTTTTTTTTTAATTTTAAATATGTTTTTACATGTCCATCAACAGCTGTGGTGAGTCAGAATTATTTACAATCACAGTGATTAATGGCTTCTCCTTGCATCTTCACCTGCACCACTTGCTACACGTTCTGCATATCTTTCTCTGTCAGCAGTGAGGGGTTTACATTTGATAAATTCAAGAAAAATGTTAGGCTGACAGAGAATATTTCAGAATTAGGAAGATGCATCCACACTTTAATTGAGAACAGTAAGAATGTGAGGGCCTTAGATAAGGATTTGGATGCGACTAGTTCAGCGAATCATGTACATTGTTCACTTCCAGTTCTAGAGCCTGTGCAGCAGGGAAACTGGGTGACAGTGAGGCGGCATAGTTGTGGGTCAAAACACAGCTCTTCCTTTCCTGTCAAATCATCAAACAGGTTCTCCCCACTCAGTGACATACCCACTGAGAAACCTGATTAAAATACTCTAGTTATTGGTGATTCTATTGTACGGAATGTGAAAATAGAGGCATCAGCCACCATTGTCCAGTGTTTGCCAGGAGCCAGATCACCTAACATGTTGGTAAATTTAAGTGCTGGCTAATGCTAAACAAAAATTCAGTAGGATTGTTATTAGGGATGCAATGATACCATTTTTTCAGAACCGATCCGATACAAAAAATTCAGAGTATCTGCCAATAGCTTTTTTTTTTTTTTTAAATGTTGAATTTCTATACTTTGTGTTGACCTGATCATCACTGTTTTGTGTGTTAAACACAATCTAGCACATATAGACAATGTCATTTTAATGAAAAAATACAAATGTTGATGGATAATTTAGCAGCAACAGAAACTTACAAAAGAAAAAAAGTGTACAACTAAATCTGGTAAACTTAAATTAAAATATTTGTTATAATGTAATAACATAATATAATGTTAAATATTACTGTTGTAAAATACATTCATGAAAAAACAAGTATATTAATTTACAAATATATGCTATAAAATTAAAAGACATTTCTTTTAAATGTCTAGAACAGTAATGAAGGCATCAAGATATGATAGACAGGACAGAACAAGAAGGATTATTAATAATCTTTCATTGCGCAAAAAAAAGTATTATAATACAAAAGGCTCCAATACAGAGCAGCACAAGCCCTCCGAGTCTGCATTAGGAAAGTTCAAAGATACAAAGGGAAGCGATATTGAAGTGTAGTGTATTAAATCTGTGCATAAGTTTATTGAGCCTTTTCTTTACTGTCTTGTCTGACAGATCCCTGATCCGGCAGAAATTGCACTGCCGGATACTGATACTGAGTATCAGATCGATGCATCCCTAATTGTTATTCACATCAGCACTAATAATGTTCGACTTTGTGAGCCAGAGATCACTGAAAATAACATTAAAGAGGTGTATTAACTTGCAAGTACAATGTCAGATACTGTAATATGCTCTGGTCCCCTCCCTGCTTACGGGGGTGACGAGATAGACATATGACGCAGAATAACATAGGTTTAACAAATAGGGCAAATTTTTGGGGCAGACCTGACCTGGGTGGTGCTGCTCTTCTTTCTAGAAATCACATAGTCTTAGAGTTCATACTTGACTAACTGGGGCCCAGGTCAGGAAGCAGACAGACTGGCTAAACCGAATGACAAAACTATTGAAATGCATAGTTGATAATTGTTACAACGGAAGCTTCCGCACGTTCTCCTCTGCACCACCAGAGGGAACCTTCACCGGAGTTTTGACATCCATTCGGACTCAATCTCCCATACTCCCTCTTACCTGGGGCTGACCACACCCACACACACACCTGCACTCAATCACTCCTCATCAACTCACTGCATAAAAGCCATGCTCACGCTCAGACTTTCGCGAAGTCTTGATCTTGCCCCGGCTATCATTTCTGAGCGTTTTCCTATTGTTTGATTACCTGTTGTGACCTGGACTGTATTTCGACCTGTGATTCTTCTCTGTGCCCCCCGACTTGGATTGTCTACTGGATTGTGATTGTTATCAGCCTGCCCCGAACTTTGCCTGTCTCTGTTTACGGTACTGTCTTGCCTCTTATATTGCTGATGCTGGCTATTGACCCCTGTCTGTCTGACCACCCCTTAATAAAGCTGCTTATGGATCCAAACGCCTCTGACGCTGCGTTACAGAAGACTTCGCCACAAAGCGATCCAGCAGCCGTCATGCAACTGTCCTCCGAGCTTTCTGCTCAGGCTTCGCAGATAGCCATGCAACAGCACCAGCTGAACCGTCTAACCACGCTCACGGAGGAACTGGTAAAAGCTCTTCAGTCTCTCCAGCTGTCGGTTCCCTCACCCGCCGTTGTGCCGCCATCTCTGTCAGCCCACGCGGCACCCGAACCTCCTCCCACTGTCAGCCCACGCCTAGCTTTTCCTGAAAAGTTCAACGGAGATGCCGCAAGATGTAAGGGATTTTTGCTACAATGTTCCCTATTTGTTTCACAACAACCTGCTTTATATCCCACAGATTCGAGCCGCATAGCGTTTGTTTGCTCACTTCTCACCGGGAAAGCTTTGGATTGGGCTACAGCCATCTGGCGACATGACAGACCTGCTTTCCCGACTTTCGAAGGCTTCCTCCAGCAGTTCCGGGAGGTTTTCGATCATCCCGCCGAAGGAAAGAGCGCCGGTGACCAGCTACTTACGCTCACTCAGGGAAGTAGACCAGCCGCCGAATATGCGTTGTCCTTCCGAACCCTGGCCGCGCAAACCTCATGGGTGGAGGACACGCTGAAACTCCTGTTTCGCCGGGGTCTTTGTCAAGAACTGCAATCGGAGCTCGCCTGTCGGGATGAGGGAAGGACCCTCGCCGAATTCATCGAGCTGGCAATTCAGGTGGACAATCTAATTCGTTCTCGCCGTCCCATTCGCGCGCTGCCACGCGCCACGCCACAGGAGGGCGCAACAGCTGAACCCATGCAGCTCGGAGCCACTCACCTCACTGCAGAGGAACGCCACCGCCGTTTACAGAACCATCTCTGTCTCTACTGCGGGGAAGCCGGTCATCTGATAGCCACCTGCCCGGTGCGGCCTCCCAGCGGTCCGCGTGCGGTGAGTTTGAACTCCCTTTCTTCCCGTGCTGACTCCGTTATCAAATTACCCGTCCAAGTAACCATACGTGATAAGCAAGTCTCTACAACAGCCCTAATAGACTCTGGAGCAGCCGGGAATTTCATATCACTTGAATTCGCTCAACAACATGACATTATTCTCACCCCGTGTGATCTCTCTCTGGCAGTGGAGGCGCTAGACGGCCGGCCTCTCGGCGAGGGGTCAATTCATCACACAACTGAAAAAGTAACCATGCACATTGGAGCCCTTCACACCGAACGTATCCAGTTCTACACCATTCATTCTCCTCATCACGCAATAATTCTGGGTCTTCCTTGGCTGCGTACACACGAACCACACATCTCCTGGAAGGAGGGACAAATCACTCAGTGGAGTGCAACTTGCCAGCAGAACTGCCTAAACACCGTTACACGACCCCTCTTCTCCGAAGCCTCGGTGTCAAAGTCAAACCCCGATGTTCCCGATCTGCCACCAGAATATAAAGACTTGGCCGAGGCCTTCAGCAAAGTTAAAGCTTCCCAACTCCCTGAACACCGTTCTGTCGATTGTGCCATTGATCTCCTGCCAGGCGCCTTTCCTCCCAAGGGAAGGATCTTTCCGTTATCTCAACCCGAATCTGAAGCTATGAAGACATACATACAAGAGGAGTTGGCTAAAGGATTTATTCGACCATCAACCTCACCAGCTTCAGCGGGGTTTTTCTTCGTTAAGAAGAAGGATGGTGGGCTTCGTCCATGCATTGACTATCGCGGCCTTAACGACGTAACTATCAAATTCAGATACCCCCTTCCTTTGATTCCAGCAGCATTAGAACAGCTTAGACAAGCCAAATTCTACACCAAATTAGACCTCCGCTGTGCATACAATCTAGTCCGCATTCGTGAGGGGGACGAATGGAAGACTGCCTTTTCCACCACTAGTGGGCACTATGAGTACTTGGTAATGCCCTTCGGCCTAGCGAACTGCCCGTCTGTCTTTCAATCCTTTATGAATGACGTCTTCCGTGATATGCTAGACAGATGGGTGATCGTTTATATTGACGATATACTGATCTATTCAAACTCTCTGCAAGAACACATCCAACATGTCCGGGCTGTCCTACACCGCCTTATTCAGAACCACCTCTACGCCAAGTTTGAGAAATGTGAGTTCCACTGCACACGCACTTCATTCTTGGGGTATGTCATCAGCCAGGAGGGGGTGGCTATGGACGAGAAGAAGGTGGAGGCAGTACTGAGGTGGCCGCAGCCTCAAACCCTCAAGGAACTGCAGCGCTTTTTGGGGTTCGCTAATTTCTACAGACGCTTCATCCGAAACTTCAGCACGGTGGCAGCCCCCCTAACCTCCATGACTAAGCAACGTGCCACACGACTAATTTGGTCCCCAGAAGCTAGGAGATCGTTCGAGGATCTGAAGAAATGGTTTACCACCGCGCCCATTCTCCACCACCCAGATCCTGATCGTCCATTTATCGTGGAAGTTGACGCCTCCAGCACGGGCGTGGGCGCTATTCTCTCCCAACGTCACGGTACCCCTGCCAAAATGTACCCCTGTGCATTCTTCTCCCGTAAACTCACCGCTGCAGAACGGAACTATGATGTGGGCAACCGCGAGCTTTTGGCCATGAAACTGGCTCTGAAGGAATGGCGGCACTGGTTGGAGGGAGCCACTCACCCATTTATCATCCTTACGGACCACAAAAATCTGGAATATCTCCGTGCCGCCAAACGATTAAACCCGAGACAGGCTAGATGGGCACTTTTCTTCACTCGCTTCCAATTTACAGTCTCTTACCGGCCCGGAACCAAGAACGCTAAGGCAGATGCTCTATCTCGCCAGGAGGAGACACCATGCAGACCCGAGGTCCGAGAAAACATCCTGCCCAATAATCTGCTGCTGGCTCCTGTGCTATGGGACATGATCACAGAAATCACGCAATTCAACCAACACAATCCGCCACCCACCGACTGTCCTCCCAACTTCCTGTTTGTTCCACAACCCTTCAGGGACAGAGTCTTGACACAGGTCCACGAAACTCCCAGCTCAGGGCACCCCGGCATGACCGCAACCATTCACCTGCTAAAAAACCGGTTCTGGTGGCCCACACTCACCGCAGACGCCATCCGCTTCATCCGTAACTGCTCCACCTGTCAAACCTCAAAGTCACCCAGGCACCTCCCTGCTGGTCTCTTGCAACCCCTACCTACACCCCAACGTCCTTGGTCACACATCGCAATCGACTTCATCACTGATCTCCCCAACTCTCAAGGTAACACCACCATATTCACCATCGTCGATCGCTTCTCCAAAGCCTGCCGCTTGCTGCCACTACCCAAACTCCCCACTGCATTCGAAGCTGCTGAATTACTGTGCAACCACGTCTTCCGCTTCTATGGCTTGCCAGATGACATAGTTTCCGATCGTGGACCCCAATTCACCTCCAGAGTCTGGGCTTCATTCTTCAACCTGCTCGGTGTGAACATCAGTTTAACCTCAGGCTACCACCCTCAGTCCAACGGCCAATCTGAACGCCTCAACCAAGAGATCATTCGGTTCCTCCGAGCCTACTGCCAGCAACATCAGACCGACTGGAGTCGGTTCCTTATGTGGGCAGAATATGCCCAGAACTCCCTAGTCAAGCCCGCCACTGGTCTCACACCCTTCAAATGCATCCTTGGCTATCAACCGCCCTTGTTTCCTTGGTCAGGTGAACCCTCCGATCTCCCCTCAGTAACTGCCTGGCTACAACGTAGCGAAGAGACCTGGGACCGAGCTCACACCCATCTGCTACATGCCGTCAGACATCAAACTCATCAAGCTAACCAACATCGTCGCGCTGGTCCCTCTCTCGCCCCAGGGCAGTGGGTATGGCTGTCCACCAAAGATCTCCGTCTCCGACTCCCATGTCGCAAGCTCAGCCCTAGGTATGTAGGTCCATTCAAAATCATTAAACAAATCACTCCAGTATCTTTTCGTTTAGAGTTACCTGCTAATTACCGCATCTCTCCCACTTTCCACATGTCGCTCCTGAAACCCGCTGGTGGTCCGAGAGGAGACCCGGAGGAAGGAGATCTTCCGCAGCCTCCCCCCATCATGATCGACGGTGAGGAGGCCTATCAAGTGCACGAGCTGCTCGACTCCAGGCGCCGGGGCGGCACGCTACAATACCTGGTAGACTGGGAGGGGTACGGCCCGGAGGAACGTTCTTGGGTTAATGCAGGTGATATCCTTGACCCCACTCTCACAGACGAGTTTCACAGAGCGCATCCGGGGAGACCGGCCCCTCGCCCTCGTGGAAGACCCCGGCGCCGTGTGCCTCTTCGCGTCAGGAGCCGCTCGCAGGGGGGGGCTCTGTTACAACGGAAGCTTCCGCACGTTCTCCTCTGCACCACCAGAGGGAACCTTCACCGGAGTTTTGACATCCATTCGGACTCAATCTCCCATACTCCCTCTTACCTGGGGCTGACCACACCCACACACACACCTGCACTCAATCACTCCTCATCAACTCACTGCATAAAAGCCATGCTCACGCTCAGACTTTCGCGAAGTCTTGATCTTGCCCCGGCTATCATTTCTGAGCGTTTTCCTATTGTTTGATTACCTGTTGTGACCTGGACTGTATTTCGACCTGTGATTCTTCTCTGTGCCCCCCGACTTGGATTGTCTACTGGATTGTGATTGTTATCAGCCTGCCCCGAACTTTGCCTGTCTCTGTTTACGGTACTGTCTTGCCTCTTATATTGCTGATGCTGGCTATTGACCCCTGTCTGTCTGACCACCCCTTAATAAAGCTGCTTATGGATCCAAACGCCTCTGACGCTGCGTTACAATAATACTAAACTGGATGACCTTTAATTTCTTTCTGCTGAACTCTGAAAAAAAACAACAAAGGGGTTACTTTCTGCATGTAAAAACCTTGGGCACTGTGCGACCATATTAGCCCAGTTCAGTCAACTCTGCACTGGATCCCTATTAAACATTGTATTCACTTTATAAGCTTGCTAATTATCTATAACGCCTTGAATGGTTTAGCATCTCTGTATGTGAGTAAGCTCTTATCACACTATTGTCCTCCAGGTATACTGCACTCTCAAAACTCTGGCCATTTGATAATTCCAAGAAATATCAAAATCAACTGCGGGCGGCAAGTCATTTTACTATTTAGCACCCAAACTATGGAACAAACTACCTAACGCTCTTCGCTGTGCAGACAAACTCTGACACTTTAAATCTAAATTAAAGACCCATTTCTTTAACCTGGCTTACACATAATACAATATTGCATTTCTAAGGCTGCATTAATTAGGTCAACCAGAACCGGGAACACTTTCCATAACACCTTATATACTTGTTACATTGTAAGAAGAATGGCATCTATGCTAATATTAGCCACCCAGACCCAGACTGTATCCAGATCAGATGGTCACTGCAGCCACTCAGATCCAGTCCATATCCTGATCAGATGGTGGATCAGCACCTAGAGATGATTTCTACCGCCCTGTCAACAGAGACCAGGACAATTAAATGTGCTCCAGAGACTGTTCCCCTCCGAAGACTCCTCACCTAGATGGCTATCAACACAAGACCACAGGAAGTGTTCTCTTTTCTTTGTCAAGAAAGGAACACTGTAGAGACAACATTCTACCTGAAGGGGGAAGTTATTATGTGGAAAAATGGCCAGTTATGGTACTTGCACAGGCCCTGGGACAGCCGTGCACTAGTGCATCTGTGCTGAAGGGATCACAGAGAGCAATGGTTGAAACAACTGCAAATCTCCTGATCCCTTCTTGGGAGAGTCTCCATTCTCCTCTGAGCTTGACTTGCCGTAAGAGTGCTCCTGCCTTGTGATTGAGGACGGAATGTGAGTACCTTACAGTGACTTCAGGTGGTGGGCAAGTTGTTACATGCAATGGGAGCAGACACTGCCCTGACAGTTGATGTATGCCACCACAGTAGTGCTGTCCATTCAGACCAACATGTGATTGTCCTGAACGGACAAAACTTCCTCAGGGCAAATAGCACAGCCAACAATCCTCAGGAGTTGATGTGTCAGTGTAAACAAAGCCATGTCTAGGATTTCGAGACTGTATGTCTGATGCACATGCACCACACTCTGTCCTGAGGCAACTGTTGTTACAATTCAGTGGAACTGTTGTCTTGTTGAACACGTTCAAGCAGTTCAGCAATGACCGAGAACAATTTCCTTCTGGGAAGATCTTGCTCTTCTTCCAGTTGACCTGAATTCCCAGTCAGGATATGTGTTGAAAATACATTCTCCATCAGTGCTAATTCTTTTAGAGAACCCCACCCTTTTATAGAGAAACTTTTTTACTACAGAATATTCTCTTTTGGAAATTTCTCTTTCTAGTTGCTTGTTGAAACAAGGGGGAACTCTCTGTCAGAGAGAGCCGCTAAAATGCACTATAAGATTCTAATGAAGCGTCTAGGCAGAGATGAATAGAGAGAGAAGCACAGATCTGTCCTCTTTGCTTCAAAGAACAAATCTGAGTGGACTGACAGGTAGGGAACATATGACAACTAGCCACAGAATCCCTTATTTATTTACATTAAATATACTAAATAACAAATAAACAAGAATTTTACCTCGGTTTTTATGAACAAATGCAACTATCAGCATTCCAGCAATCACAATGAGTACAACAATAGCTGAAATCAAGATGACTGATATCCTCAAAGGATTAAACCTTTTGTCTGCAAAACAAAACAGTGACTCACAATTGAGCACATTATGTCCAGTCAAACATTTGTTACTGTTTTATTAAAATGATTAATAATGTAAAAACATGATACATTGTTATACATATAGAAGTATGCAGTGAAAAAACTGTAATTGAATGCACAATAAAACTTAAAAATATATAATAGATAAAATAAGACAATTTAATGCAGTAAATTAATAATTAATTGATCTACTCAACATCATCAAATAACCATAAAAATGTCATAAAATAAATTACAAAACAGTTGTCCATACTTACTTGAGCTGATAATCATTGTCTCCAGCATGTGATGCTTCAGTTTGACTCTGCAGTGAATCATGCTGTCTCTCTCATACACAGTGGTGGTGTGTTTCACCCTGAATCCGTCTGTGTTCCTGTGTGTCTCTGTAGTTTCTGAACTCAAACTGACTCCTTTACTGTTCAGCCACTCAAGATCAGGTTCAGGGTTCCAACCTTCAGATTCACACTGTAGATGAAGCCCTCCTGAATCATCAAATCCATCTACAGTGATCACTGGAGGAGTTCCTATAGCTATAAATGAACATTAACAGAGTGAATGTGTTTTCTGTCTATAAAAAATATTTTAGTTCTGACTTTCTTTCAAGGCTTTCTTTCTGGCTTTCTTTCAAGATCACCAAACAATATAATGAAGGAGAAAAAATAAGAATGGGGATATTTGTAACACTGATTTCTTTGATTATGATGATGATGATGATGATGATGATGATTATTATTATTATTATTTTGTACTATTTATCTCTAACACTGATATTATACCACATTTGTCTGCTACTAATTGAAGTTTTCTTGAAATCTGAAAAATATATGGATTTTTGTACATGCATTCAAATTCACTTTTCAAAATAATTTTTATACCATCCCCATATCAACCCCTTCCCCCAAATATATTTTAATTCAAAGGCTAAGGATAAAATAGACAAAGAATATAAAAACATAAAACAGTGTTCAATATTTGTGGGTCCAGTAGAAATAAATGATGAAAGCTTAAAGATGAAAGCTTAAAGGTGCTGTATGTAAGTTTTTGACTCTTCTTATTTGTAGATATTTAGGAAACATGTTTTGTTCACGTAACTGTTTCTCTGAAAACTAATCCTATAGCCAGTAATTTTAATCTGAATTGTGCAATTTCAGGCAGATTCTGGTGTTGTTCACATTTTCCTGCTCAGTTTATTTATATTGGATTACTCACCTTCAACAAGGACATTAACATTAGCATCATCAGACCAGGATTTGGACTGAATAAAACACTTATAACGTCCTTCATCAGAGACTTGGACTGATGAGAGTTTGAGTGATGCATTTCCTCTCTGTAGCTCTTGATGATTCAGTCCTGTTCTCCCTCTGAAGGACTCAGGCTGCTCTGTGTTTCTGTCTTTATGATCCTCATAGAGATGCACTAGTTGTGCCTCTTTCAGATCTGGTCTAAACCACTCCACTCTCATGTCCACAACACTGATGTTGGGTTTGAGAGAACAGGGCAGAATTACATCTTCACCAGCTACAGCAAATACAGCATCTGCAGGACCCATGACTTTATATTGCTCTGTGAAATAAATATATAAAAGCAGCCTCAACATGTGAACTGAGCTCTCATCACTTACTGACCCTCATGCTGCTCTAAATCTATATGACTATCTTTCTACAAAAAGAGATATTTAGCATTATGTTCATATATTGCTGGACAGTTACAAGGGGTGGTCAACCTCCAAAAGGAAATTGACCATTGACCACCCTGACACCACTCATCACTGGTTCTCAAAAGTAAACTTATCACAACACATCATATTTGCTTTTAGGGGAACAGTAAACTTACAATGACAACCAAATGTTGGTCTGTTCCTTACGAAAAGCTATCATCTTCATACTTTTATTCTTTATACTATACTTTTACTGGATTTTTTGGCCTTTGTGGCCTTATATTAGACTTAAGGGGGTCGCACACCGGACGAGAAGCGCAGCGCCGCGCCGTGCTGCGACAAACTCAGTGTATTGCACGCCGGGCGCGCACATTCTAGCTGCGCCTGGTCCACCCACCTGTCAGTCAGGCCCACTCTGCTTCACAAGGTAGTCGAATCTCGGCCGAGTCCCAAGTATAGGTCTCTGGGAAACAACAATAAGGTGCTTCCCACTTATTTAGCGTTTTCAAACCGGTCTAGGAATTATCCAACCATCCAATCAAGACCGTACAGAAGCCCGTGCAGAAGCGAAAATGCGTTATTAGGCTATTTCAGTTTTTTTTCTTGATTTTTACTATTATGTCGATATCACCACAACATTTATGTCGTCTCTCTCCTCATTTCACCACTTTCTCGCTTTATCACTCATATCTGGTGGGAAAAGCGCATCATTGTCGCCGAGTCCGACCTGTGACCGTCTTTTTCCCCCTTATCCCAAAACAGCTTATAGCTACTGTTTCAGCTAATAAAATAGTTACATTTTGTATATAATGGCAAAGTGATTATATTTCGTTTCGTGTTTTTATTAAGTTAATTTAGAAAAACGTTTGGAGCATTTTTTGTTTGTTAAATATAAGTTTTCGTTTTTACAGAATCGAATACTGTTATCAGTCTGTTTGATTAATTTACCTTTTCAAATCATCACGACATGTCTAAAATAAGATCTATAGATATAAAACAATTCAAGTAGCTATAAAACAATGTTAGTTAGATAAATGTGTGCTATTAGGTGGATATCTAATCTTTTTTTGCGGAAGGGGGAACCTGAAGCCGCTTTGCAGGACATGGAGGTGCTGCGATTATTTTCATTTTTTTCAGTGGAAACAATTTAAAATTATCCGTCATTTTTGCTCACAAAGGTGAGAGTAATACATAATTCGGAGATGTAAAGGGTCTACTTTTATTTGTGTGCACTCACTATATCAACAAAACGTTACAAACAGTAGTTTTATAAAATAAAATAAAATAAAAACAACCATGATACGTTCCCTTTCGATACTTTCACTCGTACTGCGGCGTAAGCCGCTATAGGGAAAACCTGTTTTTCTCAGAAGACTGAAGCACTTTTCAATAATGCAGTTTTAACTGCAGGGCTATTGGCCGAGTCAGTGATAACTGAGCGAACCAATAGCCGAGCAGCAGTGCTGCGCACACCTATGGCAAAGCAGGCCGCCAAATTCTCGCACGATCCCGCCAAAATGGGCGGGGTAATCGGCTATATAAGCGGGCGCTTTGCGGTGTGAATAAGATTTTTCTTTTGCGACGACTTCAGATCTTCGCTCAAGACTCAAGCCTTTTCGCGAATCAGCTCTTCTAGACGGCGCTCCATTGAACAGGCATCTGCAGTGGACAATGTGGTTTCCTGCTCTGCTTTCCTGCCTCGCAGCCTCAGCGACTGCAGTAGAAGCGTCACGTTCCCTGCTGCCATCTGGTCCGCCCTATTAGAGCAAATTTCCTCTAAAAGAGCAGCGGCGTTGTTTCAAATGCCGCACCGTCGCTGTCACTCGTGCAGCACCTGCTGCACGCTAATGACAGTCACGGTGAGTGCGCTATGTGCTTAGGCACCGCCCACGCCGAAGCTGCGCTCAACGAGACGGAATGTCCCCACTGGGAGGGTATAAGTCTCTAAGCTTCTCGCGCCCTCCCGCTCTCTTTCTCCCAGGAACCTGTGAGGAAAAAGCAGTGGGGCAGAGAACCTCAGCGCTCGGCTGCGGGTGAGCTCACGCCGGCTCAGCACCCGCGTGTCTCGCCCTCGCAACCTTAAGAAGCTTCTCGTTTCTCCTCTCTCAGCAGGGCTCGGAGACAGAAACCGTGGAGTTAGATATTAAGCATTCGGGCTTGAGTGATTTCACGCCAGCAAGGTATCTGTGTGCTCGCTCTCCCAGCTGCACTTGATCTGCTGTTATGTCTTATAGTGGGAATCAGCGCTCCTCATTACTTCGAGCGGCTCTCTTCTCTTATGTGGACCAGAGCAGAACACTGTTGTCTGTGTTGTCAAGGGAGACGGCCGCTTCACGCGGAAACAGTCTCCCCCTGTTCGCTCGCAGAAGGCGCCCCCGCCTTCCCCGCTCTCATATTTCTATTCTCCCAGTGACCTCGGAGGTAGTAACAGCGAGCTTGCGAGTTGAGCGAATAGGCTTGACTGACACACACTCTGCGTGCCCCTGCTGCTGGCAGCTTCGCGTTTGGTGTGTGCATCGCTGATGCTGCATCCTCAAACGACCTTTGCTAGCAGTCTGCCACGGCACATAAGGCTGTTTTGCTTCAGGCAGTCGGAACAGCTTTTTGTATGTTTCAGAGACCGCTCCAAGGGACGTTCGGGCATGAAACAGAGACTGTCCAGATGGATAGTCGAGGCTATCATGCTAGCCTACTCCTCCTTGGGTCTTCCTTGCCCCTTAGGAGTTAAAGCCCATTCGACTAGGGGCGTGGCCTCGTCTTGGGCGTGGTCTAGTGGCATAGCCATATTAGATATATGTGAGGCGGCAGGCTGGGCCTCTCCGTCTACATTTATTAGATTCTATACCTAGAGATCCCGGCCCTTCAGTCCCGGATAATTTCTGTTTAACCCTTATACAGGTGCGCTCTTAGCCCTCTCAGGAGTGCCGAGGCTGTACCCCTTGAACTGACATCGGTCATGACCTCTTAGTCTTGAGGCTAACGTCTAGAATCACTTGTCGTCCCCACTAGTGCGTCGGGATTATACTGGTTCCCCATAGCAGCTTACGACACAGTACGACTGAAAGTATCGAAAGGGAACGTACTCGGTTACTAACGTAACCTCGGTTCCCTGAGATACGCGAACGAGTACTGCGTTCCTGCCGCGCTATCGCTGCCGATTCAGTCCTCGCTTCGTAAGGATCTGATTCACGCCGCAAAGCACCCGCTTATATAGCCGATTACCCCGCCCATTTTGGCGGGATCGTGCGAGAATTCGGCGGGCTGCTTTGCCATAGGTGTGCGCAGTTATCACTGACTCGGCCAATAGCCCTGCAGTTAAAACTGCGTTATTGAAAAGTGCTTCAGTCTTCGGAGAAAAACAGGTTTTCCCCATAGCGGCTTACGCCGCAGTACTCGTTCCCGTATCTCAGGGAACCGAGGTTACGTTAGTAACCGAGTATGTTTTCTGCCATCTTGAAATAGGCGACCTTCACAAAAGTGAACCAAAACGCATACATACCTCACAAACATGATAAATATACAAATAGAATAAATAGAATAGAATAGAAATAAAACAAATAATAATAATTAAAAAATCCTTTTTGATTATGCAATCTGTAAAGATGCAGTTTTTTCAAATGTGCGTCGAAGAGGAGATTGCAAATCAGGGTCTTTGCGACACTATCTCAGAATGGTTTATTAATGAATAATTCAATTGTTGTGTTTATTATACATTTAATTCTATGTGTTTACATTTTTTTAACTAATGCAAGCTATTATTTTGCAGCAGTGGTGTCTTTGCATAATGTATTAACGACGATTTGAGAGAAATATGATGTTATTTAATATAAAACCATGCAGAAGGCGCTCTGTGGCGCGGCAGGATTTTGAACAGCGTCCTGAGTCGTAGCTGGGCGCCGCAGACAGACGCCGAACCGCGCCGCCGGTGTGTGCACACTAATAGAAAACAATATGTTCGAATTTTAAAGAGGTGACGCTGCGTTTCTCGTTCGGTGTGCGACCCCCTTTACTGTAGCAGACAGTCTGTTTGTTCTACAGACCTACAGCAGTTACAATACATTTTGTAATTCTCATATTTTTCACATGATACAAGATGTTGTGTGTTGTCTCTGCAGTTTCTACAAGACATCAAAACAATTTTGAACATTTGATAAACTGCATAATGTACAGCAATCCTGTCATGAATGCAAAATTAATTCCTTCAGTTGAACTATGTCCTGCTGATTTCACAATATCCCTTAAATAAGTTACTTTTTAGATCTCTTTTTCTCTCTGGAAGTACAAAACACACGAGCACAAATATTTACCTGATCTTGAGTAAGTAATTCCACTAATAATCAGGAGGGTCAAACAAATAAACTTCATCTCTGAAGAACATGAATGCTGAAAAGAAAAATCTGAAAAAGAAGGGACATGCATTATGAATGTATCAGAAAATTCACACAATGGCGAGTTAACATGCATGTGTTTTCTTTACATTACAAATAACCGGAAGATCTAAACTCAGAAAATCTATGTAGAAATCTAGGTAAAAGTATTTTTCTGTTCTTCTATGACTTACCTTTAACTAAGAACTGACTTTTTTCAAAAGTGTTAATAAATAAGATAATACAAAAGATCATACGGAGATCACTCCTGGTTTAGTTTTACTTTCTCTTATAAACAGTCCCTCCCCATAAATCTCAACCAAACTGCATTACGTGTTGGCCTAGTGACATTTAATAACATTAGGCAGACAGAAAAAACCTTTCAATATAAGTGAGATACAAACTTGACATCTACAGGACAAAAGTGTTATTGCATGTTTCTTCCTATTTAATTTCGTATAATACCCTGCAGGTAGGCTATTAAGTAGGTTCCTTCCTGAGTTTTAACCTAAGCAGGGGCGGATCTACCGGGGTGGCACGGGGTGGCAACTGCCACCCAAAAAGCTATGCCACCCCACCTGCCACCCTAGAATTATCACAGAATAAAATGTATATGTAAGCAGTGTTTCGTGTGCTTTTCACCCGTGGCAATGAGAGTGTAACGAAAAATAATAGGCAAAAACACACTTTCAATAAACTGCAGGCTGGTTGCACGCGCACGCAGCGCGCCCAGTGTAGTCGACCTTATGAACAAATGACTCTTATGAACCGGTTCAGACACACAAACTGCGGCCCAGTTCACTAGCGAATTGTTTTCATTTGTTCGTGAATAAAATAATGCTTCTCGGCTAACTCAGAAGTCCTCTGAGAAATCTAATCCCGTCCGGATATGTCTAAGATTCATCGCGTAATTGTTTGCTGATCCGATTCTCCGACCGCTTGCTCCACTGCCATATCCAACCCAGCCACATAAAAATACGTACCTCTGGGTACTTTTTAGCAGGACCTTTTTACGTACCTTACTACACGTTTCCAACAAGAAGACGCCGATAACGGAAATTAATAGCAAATATAGGTAAGAATCTAGTCGTATTGCAGTTTTTTAGATAACAAAATATAATTGTTTATTAATAACTGTTAATTCAGTTTTCAAAAAGAAATTGTTTAATTAATAAGTTAAATATTAGGTAGCAAAACTAATTAGAAACTCTGCATTCTAACAATAGAGAGAGCGTGAACGAATCACACACGTTTTATTTACACATTCAGTATAATTACAGTACAGTACCAGTACATTAGATGATGGAAATGTCACAGTATGTACAGTAAACTGTATCACATGTTGTACACCTTCAAACGTGTTACAGACTGTTGAATTTTATTTGTAAACATTTCTTATGTGTACTGCATTTTGCAGAACTGAGAAATTACTGCCTAGAAATATTAGACGACTGCATATATGAAAAAAAAACACCTAACCCTAAAAAAATTCTAACAAAAGGTTTATCAGCTGTTTTTTGTAGTATTTGGTGTCCTTAATAACATACTAAAAGTTTACCCAAGTTTGACCACTAGAAAGGTGTAATTTTTAAGATGGCGTCCAAGAGGGGCAGGAAGCCCTTAAAATACCCTAACTCCTTTATTATTTGACCTAGCCATGCAATCTTGGTGTCTAACCCCATGTTTTCTGGGTCTGTGAATCCATTGGACATGTCTAAATTGCACTGACATGATTACATACTTATGGAATACATGTGCATCTCAAAAAATTAGAATATCATGAAAAAAATTTTTTTTTTTTTTTTTTTATTTTAACTTATTTTTTTTTAATGAAACTTTCATATATTCTAGATTCACTCATTTTTGTTTTAATTTTGATGATTAGAGCATACAGCTCATGAAAGTCAAAAATCCAGTATCACAACATAATAGAATATATACATTTGAGATTCATTAAATGACCATCACTACAGTATAAATTCTAGGTATTTCTTGTTCTTTGAAACCACACTAACGGGGGAAGACTGCTGACTTGGTCCAGGAGACAATCATTGACACCCTCCACAAAGAGAGTAATTCACAGAAGGTCATTACTGAATGCAGTGGCTGTTTACAGAGTGCTGTATCAAAGCATATTAAATACAAAGTTGACTAGAAGGAAGAAATTGGGTGTGCAAATGTGCACAAGCAACAGGGATGACCGCAAGCTTGAGAATACTGTCAAGTAAAGCCGATTCAAACACTTGGGAGAGCTTCACAAGGAGTAGAAGGAAGCCGGAGTCAGCGCATCAAGAGTGACCACACTCAGACGTCTTCAGGAAAAGGACTACGAAACCACTTCTGAAACAGAAACAACATCAGAAGCATCTTACCTGGGCTAAGGAGAAAAAGAACTGGACTGTTCTTGGACTAGACTGCTCAGTGGCCCAAAGTCTTCTAATCAGATAAAAGTCAATTTTTCATTTCACGTTGAAATGATGGTTCCAGAGAAGACTGGAGAGGCACAAAATCCAAGCTGCTTGAAGTCCAGTGTGAAGTTTCTTTAGTCAGTAATGATTTGGGGTGCGTGTCTGCTGGTGTTGGTCCATTGTGTTTTGATCAAGTGCAAAGTCAATGCCATCTACCAGGAGATTTTGGAGCACTTTATGCTTCCATCTGCTGACAAGCTTTATGGAGATGCTGATTTCCTTTTCCAGCAGGAGTTTAGCACCTGCCCACAGTGAAAAAAAACACTTCCAAGTGGTTTGCTGACTATGATATTGCTGTGCTTTATTGGCCAGCCAACATGTCTGACCTGAACCCCATTGAGAATCTATGGGATATTTTCAAGAGAAAGATGAGAAATAGTGGATCCAACAATATACAGACAATCTGAAGGCTCAATCACTTCCATGCCACACTTCACTGATGCTGTCATTTGTGCTAGGAGCAAGTCATTTGCTGTAATCCCAAGTACCAAGTATTGAGTGGATAAATTAACATATTTTAAAGAACCTGAACTTGAACTTTTCTGTTTTGCAAATCTGTTTTTGATTGATCTTAGGAAAATTCTAATATTATGAGATAAGATAATGGATTTTTGAATTTTATGAGCTGTAAGATCTAGTCATCAAAATTAAAACAAACAAACAAAAAACTTTAGAAATATTTTACTTTACATGTAATGAATCTAGAATATATGAAAGTTTCAGTTTTTGAAATAAGTTTTTTTAAAAAATTGCTTTTTCATGATATTCTAATTTTTTGAGACACACCTGTACATGATTTTGTGAGATTACTGTAAGGTTTTATCTTTGTTTGCGGTGAACCAGAGATGTAAATGATTTATCCTATGTCACGTAACTCCTACTCGGTACATGTTTTTGGACACATACCCTTTTTTTGCTAAAACACAGACTTGACATTCAATGTAAAAAGTTATTGCACCCAAAAGTAGCTTAAATTGGAGTTATATAACTTTGAGCATAAATAACTCTGAATTAGCCTGAACAGAGGCCTGTGTGTGAACCCTCTGAAATGGTCACTCATTTCAATTTGAATAAGGTATACATATGTAATGCATCCTCTATAGATGTTTTTGAGTTTAAAGGTGGCATGCTACTAACCCCAACAAAACTAAATTCACAACTTTCAGCAATTCAGAAGATGGTGGAAGAGAATACTGACATTTGATATTGCTTGCCTAATTGAAATGTTGTTGGCAGCGAAGTGTGTACCACTTTGCTCAAACAAATTTCATCTTTGACTACTTAAAAACCACCACAGAAACCACCAACACTAGGCAAAATAATATGAGAAAGAAGAAATATAATTTTAATAATTTTTAATTTATAATAATTTTTCGCATAAATATTCTTGTAACAAATTGCTTTAATATATAATTGTACTTGTAATCACTTTTCTGTCATGCAAATATGCTAATTAGAATATTACATGGCCAAACATGTATCAGGCACCAGTATTACTGATCTAGGAGGAACACAAAGGAGTAATGGTCATTTTAAGGACCTGACGGCCACCATTTTGAAAATGGGGCCTTTCTTGGAGTCAAACTTTGGTAAACTTTTAGTATGTTTTTAGGTACATCTGATACTATTGTAAACCACTGAGAAACCTTTTGTTAGAATTTTTTTGGGGTCAAGCCATATTTGCAGCGGACTATATAGCTAGTTGTGACAGGAGACCAAGAAACTGCTATAGTACTGTGTAATGCAATGAAATTTGGCCAAATGTGCAGAAGATGCTGAATTTCCTTTTTTTCCTTTCCTTTTTCCTTATTTTTGGTATTTGAGGTATTAGTGCTGTTCATAAACTTCAAAATTACTTCACAGTAGTAAAATGAAAATGATTTTCGTTGCTCTTAAACTTCCAGTAAAACGTGATATATACCATCTAAGTATAGCCGGTGTAATTGTAATAGAACCAGGGGCGGATTGGGACCAAAAAGTGGCCCTGGACTTCCTGGCCCACAGCGGCCCACCACAACCCACATCATAATACATTGGCTCATTAATGTGGAGACTAATTTTTTAACACCACTTACTAGCATAAGAATATAACAAAATATAGAAAAAAGTGCTATTTAAACATTTATTTGAAGCATCACTGAACATTTATTCGGTCATATTTGTAAAACAAAGCAACAAATGTAAGAACATTAAAACATGATATAAAATTATAAACAATATTGCTGGTCAGGGAGCATCATCTTGATTCAGTGAAAGCGTATCATGTTTGTTTTCTATATTTAATAAAAACCACTGTTAGTAACGTTTTGTTAATATTGTGAGTGCACACAAATAAAAGTAGACCCTTTATATTTCCGAATGATCTATTACTCTTACCTCTGTGAGCAAAAATGACGGAAAATTTAAAACAGTTTTCAATGAAAATATGCATACGATCGCGCTGGCGCCTGCATGTCCAGCTAAAGCAAAAACGACTGAATATGCGCCTAATAGCACACATTTATCTAGGTTTAACGCTTAAACTAACATTGACTTGAACTGTTTTATATCTATAGATTTTATTTTAGGGAAGTCCTGATGATTTGAGAAGATAAATTGATTAAACAGTCTTCCGCTGGCCACTGTTTGATCCTTTAAAAAAACGAAAACTTATATTTAACAAACAAAAAATGCTCCAATCGTCTTTCTAAATTAACTTATTAAAAAAACGAAACGAAATATAATCACTTTGCCATTACATACAAAATGTAACTATTTTAATAGCTGAAACACTAGCTATAAGCTGTTTTAGAAGAAGAGGGGGGAAAAAGACAGTCACAGGTCGGACAATTTTGACAGTGTAGGTTACTGTCAAAAACTGTCAGAAGTAGCTTGAATGGCGAGAAAATAACTTAGTATATTTTAGTATAATGACTTAGAAGTATATTTTCTGTTTTCTTCTTACCTCCTCTACCGCACTACTGTCCTCTGATGCAGCAGCCAAATTGAAACCTTTCCTGAACATTGCAGCATTTTTCAGCGTCAGATTTGAGAGCCTTTTTTTTGTTTTCTCTGAGCTTTTCAGCACCGCCTTTCCTTTTTTTTACAGTCCATGTCCATCATCTGACTGCTCGTGTTGCACTTATGACATTCTTGCTTGATTTTGATTACGTGATATCCGCAACCTCTGATTGGGTCGGTCGGCCCATCTCGAAACCAGCCGGCCGTCGCCGACTGGGCCAAATGCTTAACATTTATTATTATTATTTTTATTATTATTATATTATTACTATTATTATTATTATTATTATTATTATCATCATCATCATCATATTCAAATCTTGCAAAAGATAAAACTGACCGGCCCACATTTAAAAAATGGTCCGGCCCTTCTGGCATTTGCCAGAATTGCCAGATGGCCAATCCGCCCCTGAATAGAACCACGTCTTCCTGATATAAGCTCAGAAATATTTATAATCTATAATGTATAACCTAAGTTTTTTTTATATTGTGTATTGACTTGTTGAAATGTTATTTATTTTTCATTTTAAACAGTATAGATTACTTAATGGTAATGCAATATTTGTGAACACAACTGTGTATGTCAGACTATAAATCCCCAGATACTATGCATGTGGGTTTGCTTTGGTGTTGCCACCCCTTTGCCACCCTAAAAAATATTTTCTGCCCCTGAACCTAAGATGTTTTTTTCTGAATCTTCACAACTTGTTTTCCTTTTATTTAAAACATTTTCCTCAAAGAGACACCACAAGAGAGCATGACAGGGGAGATGAGTAAATAATAATTTGTAAACAATAATACAACTAATTATCAGAATAAGAAAGAGCTTTATTGCCAAGTATGCTTGCGCATACAAGGAATTTGTTTTTGTGACAGTAGCTTCCAGTATACAACAACAACACAGACAATAAGAAAAATACTAATAAGATGAGAATACAAAAAAATACATATTTAAACATAAATAGACAAAAATATATAGAAAATTAAATTAAGAAATAAGTGGTATGTACAATTGTGCTGTTGATGATAGAAAAAAATAGAAAGAGATTGTTGATTACTAATTTTAGTGATTTCCATTTAAGCGAATAAAATAAAATATAAAATCTAATAAAATAGCTAAATCATAATAGTGACTTGCGTCTAGATTTCAGTAAATTCATTTCATCATTTATTTGGCTTTAAAACACAACATCACTCATATTTCGTGAAGTACAGGGATTTTTCCCTATATCAAGTATTGCTTCTGAGGTTAAAGGGTAGCTTACATAACATACACAGCCATGATTGAAAAAAAGCAGCCGAAACTTGTACCAACCCGGAAGTAAGATTTTCAGCACAGAAATCCTCTCTCATTCATCCAAATTATATTTTTTTGTCATTGAATAAGATCTTTGGCCATGTTTCCAATCCAACTCTTTAACACTGTAAACAACTCTGAATACATGAAACACCATTGAATCCCCCCTTTAATCAACTTGTAAGTACATTGCCCGCATATCATGTTTCAAATGATTCAGGTATTAGTACTACTGGCTTCATGTGCTGTTATTATAAAATGTTATACTGGAATAATGGGGTATATGCGCAACAGACTTCCGTTTAATGCTAAACATGTCTCGTTGTTCCTGGTTCACTCATTTTGCGTATGCTTTGTTAAATATGAAGATGATTTACTCAAGATGCCTTCAGATTAGACACTAAAGATTATCATAACCAATGTCCAGCACACGTGGATTGATACGTTTTTTATTTTTATTCTTTCACTAACATTTATATATAAATATCAAATAAAATGTCCACAATAAAAACACCTAGCTTGTTTAACGGATCACCTTAAAAGTAAATTTACATCGTCATTATTAATTATGACTATTAACATGTTCTCCGACAAGTGGAAGCGATGAGACCTGTTTTCCGGGTTGGTCAGGTGGCGTTCAACATATACCACATTTATATTTGTTTACTAAAGTAATTTCAGTCAGTAATCTTTAAATGAAAGCATTTTAAAATAATGAGGGACATAAAATCACCCTTTTCACAAGTAGTGTGTAAATAATATTTAATATGTTACACTTTTTGCAATTTTATTTCCTTGCACTTCACTTGATGTAAATTCATTATTAATCATTACAGATCTGAAAGTTTTCACTCCACACATCCCCCAAACAATCAAATGGATAAAGTTTCTCATCAAACAACTGACCAGTGTAAGAGTAAATACGAGACATGGACTCAACATCATAAAAGGAGATGAGACCCAGCTCATAATCCACAAACACACCGACCCTCTGAGGACTCACAAGCAGAGAAAGAGAGACATAGTGAGATTCACAAGCCAAATAAACGCCTCTTCTCAGGCCCACAGTCCAGTATCCATCCTTAGGACTCAGAGTGATCAAGCCCTTCCTGTTAAATGTTTCTTTGGCCACTCCTACTGTTAAACTGTGTACGAAACTGTTCACTTGTTCACTCATTCACTCATACACTAATCCCTATATAGTGTATGGCAGTTGAGTGGACTATATCAGAAGGAGTAAACGAAATGAAGTGAACGGATTCGGATGTACTTTTATATTACATGTACCTTATTTAAAAAAAATAATGTTAATAGCAATAATACTTAATTACATACTAAATTAAATACTTATAATACTTACTTAAAACACTTAATTTCTTTCTCATCACATTTAATCAAAGTCAACTGTTTTTGTATAGAGCTTTTTGCAATATATATATTATTTCACATGATTGTTTAAAAAAACAAAATGGTATGATAACATGCCTACATGTTTGATTAACTGTTCAACTGATCAAATACTTGTCAAAAGTTTTACGATGTTCTAGTGTAGGTCTCTGGATGATAAATTACTGAAAAGCTATCACAAAAGTGAAATCAAGTTTATTGAACTCATTCATGAAATGCATTCATTCTTAATCTTTTGCCTAATATGCAAAAAAGCTCTGAATATGACTGTTGACTCAAACATGAGACACCTGAAGCACAACAATGTGCTGCCCACAAGGCTATCGGCGCCGACAATATCCTTGTCTTTCATAATGTAAATCCAGTCACTGGTCATATTAGTAATCATCACAGATAATCAGTGGTGTGAAGTTTTCATTCTTCTGATACCCCAAGCTAACAATTGGATAAAGTTTCTCATCAAATGACTGATTAGTGTAAGAATACATAAGAGACAAGGACTCCACATCATAAAAAGTGGCAATACCCTTCTCATAATTTACAAACACACTGATCCTCTGAGGATTTACACTCATAAAAAGATCGACACATGAAGACTCATGAGCCTGATACTTCCCATTTTTCAGACTCACAGCCCAGTATCCATCATTAGGACTTAGAGTGACTGACCCCTTCCTGTTAACAGATTCTCTGGTCACTCCTAAATACCACTCAGTTTGTCCTTTCACCTGAACCTCAAAGTAAAAACACAGTGAGGAGAATCCATGCTTCCCAAGAACACCAAGATGATCATTAAATCTGTCTTTTTGTGGTTCACTTCTATCCAATTCATTTTTGGGTGCTTTTCCAAGTTTTATTTGTTTCCCATCACAATACACAATGAGACGTGGATGAGCCGTATCAGCATCCAGAATCACATTCACTGTTGAAAACAATGAAAATTCTGCTTTACAGATAAGTATAGAAATATATAAAATAAAAACAGCTACTTACAGGAAACGTGGTAGCTTTGCAACAAGACAAAGGAAAATAAAATACGTGTCAAAAGTCATTTTTGCTTTCTTTATGCACAAGTATGTAGCTTTATAAAATTAAGATTGAACCACTGATGTCATAGACGATTTTTTAGTTGCCTTTGCTAACTTTCTGGGCCTTGAACATGGTAGTACCATTGCTGTCTATCCAGGACCAGAAAGGTTTCAAATTTCTTAATGTGTTTCAAAGATGAACAAGATCTTATGGGTTTAGACTGACATGAGGGATAGTAATTAATGCTAGAATTTTTATTTTTCAATTAATTATCTCTTTAAGATAAATAAACCTTAGAAAGATATTTTATATACACATAGATATTTATGTATCTTATTTATGTATATATAAATACAAAGATTTATAAGGATCTCTACATTCATTCAAAATTCTCATATGACATGCAATTTAATTGTTTGATATGTGAGTCCACACATACACAAGATGGACGTTGCTGTAAAAACCACATAATTAAATATATTTAAATTCAAATGGCTTTTATTTAGTCATTTCTTTAGCTGAAATGTATAGTTTTGTCTTGCACTTGTCTTGAAACTGCATTTAAAAAATCGTATGATTGCATATATGCAATATATTCTATTTGACATGATGATGAGATTAATAATTATGCCATAAACAATAAATAATTTTTACTCACCCATGTATGTTCTTAAGTGTTTTGCTAAAAACAGAAACGTATAAAGTTATAAAGTGTTCATAACATAATAATGAGATCAGACATTTTAACCAATAAAAAAAAAAAAAAAAACACCTTTTCAAAAAAAAATAAAAAAATAAAATTTGATTTATGTTTTTCATGGTGCTAAGACAACCAACAGCCACATGAATGCCGCAAAGTTTCAACAACCATTACAATGGAGGGGACAAAAAAAAATGTCAAAAAACAGATACCCTCACAACAGAGCAGGGTTGTTTAACTTCAGTCTTCGGGCCTGCCCTCACTTCGCATTGTTCTGTAGTCGTTTGAGCGCTATAGCTTCCTCTTATCAGCTCAAGTTCCGTGGTTACCGCAGTTTCACCCTCACTGGACATTATTTAGGCTAAAGTAGTTTAGCAGTTAACCTGTCAACCCGGCTCATCTACCCCTGTTTTCATATAATTCAGTTTGATCAGTGTATAGCATTTTGCTTATTGTGAATTTCTGTAGCGGGACCACGCAATCTTCCGTGGTAGACACACGGACAACCTCAGGTCTCACGCAGTGTTGTTTCATTTAATATAATGGCCCTGCTGTGTACATTCATCAACCGAAACTGATGACTGCGGTCAAGCGGGCCGCGCTTTGAAAAACACGGTCAAGCCAGCCGCACTTTTTTTACATGCGCGTATAATCATGCACTTACGGTACAAGTGCTGAGACCGGTCATATAAAACCGAAAATTCGATGAGGGATGTAGGCTATAATGCAAATGTGAGTTGCCTATAACGTATAACTGAAATCCGTGACTGGATCACGGTGTCCAATCCGTGGGTGACACACAGATTGTCGGTCTGGTTAATTGGCCTCAATCAGAAGCTTTAAAATGTAATCTATTAGAAAGTCTAATAGTCAACTTTGTTACAATGTCATTTTGTTTTACCCTGTCCTGATAAATAGCCTAAATAAATAAATAATCTGACCGATAATTGGCCAGGCAATTTTTTTTTTTATACTTATAACAATCACAGGGGATACAGTAAAAAAATAGAATACATACAAAACACAATCATAATCCAAAGCAATAACTAAATAAAACTAGAAAAATAAGTAAAATAAATAAATCAATAAATAAATGAATAAATAAAATATTACAATCTAATATAATTTATCACTAAAAATATTACATAAATCAAACTGAAATAATATTCAGGCGGCAACCCTTACATCACAGTCATTATACTTTTTTCAAGAGTGCTTTTGTTTTAGCAGCTTTCTTATTAAGAGATGAGCAGAGAGATTCATAAAATAATTTTAAATCAATACAAAAAATCCTAAAGTTGGGCACACAGTCAGTAACTTTACTTAAATGGAGATGAAATAGGCCGCACAGAGTTAAAAGTTTTAACATATCATCCAGCTCCTTAGATCCTGATTCCCAAAATAAAAATAATACATTAGTAATTTCAAAATTAAAAAATTTGTTGTGACCTGAGAAAACAAGCCAAGACACTTCTTTCCATAAAGTCTTTGCATGATCACACTCAAAAAATAAATGTGTTATTGTTTCCAAGTTAGAATTACAGAATGTGCATTGTGAAGAAATGTCTACAGGGATAGTACATATGAAGAATTTTATAATGAAGTTCTTTCATTTTGTTAGGTAACAAAAACTTGCTAAAACCAGCCCATATTTTTATTTCAGAAAGAAAGGGGTAAATTAATTTCCATTTATAAAATGCTTTAGGGTGACAACTAAACTTTTTAGTAAGGGCTTTTCTAATCCAGAAATTATTACATTTAATATTACTAATCTCCAAACCTCCAATACAAATTTTGGGCAATTCACATTTCAAAGATTCATAACAACTTGCCCTAACCAAATGTAACAATTTAGGCGAGATAGAGTTAATAACCCAATAATACACTCTAGGTGAGGTATCTACTTTAAAGAGTTCTGAAAAATCAGAATAGGAGTAGAAATTACCATCCATTTTTAATAAGTCTAAAATAAAAATAACACCTTTATCAAACCAGTCCTTAATAAAGACAGATTTTTTTCCACGCAGCACATTCTGATTATTCCACAGAATAGATCTATGAGGGGAGAAATTGTGACAGAAGGCAAGCTTACAAGCATCCAGTGCTTGTTTATGAAAATTAGCGATCTTAACTGGGAGTTTATTGCAATTAAAATCGCAAGCTAACAAAAAATTTAGACCTCCACATTTTTCAAAAAACAATTTAGGAATCCAAAACCATATCAAATTAGGGTCAGCATTCAGGCAACGTTTAATCCACCCAATTTTGAAAACCTGATTGAGAGTAGTAAAGTCCAAAGCATTCACACCTCCCTCCAGATTATTTCTAATCAGTGTCTTCCTTTTAACATAGTTAGTCTTATTTCTCCATAAAAATTTAAACAACATCGAATCGATCGATGAGCATGTTTTTCGGTCAACATATAAACCCAAAGCTGGGTAAACAATCCTAGAAATACGTAAAGTAAGTATCAGCATGCATAATCCTGAAAGTATCCAATAGAGACAGGAAACTACAAAAATAATTTATAATGGCATTACATCTGCGTGATTCTTGTTTTGAAGGGAATCTATCCAGAAATAAATCGGGAGCGTCGTTAAAATCTCCTCCTACTATAACTGCAGCTGAAGGATACTTACTTTTTAAATCAGAAATTTTAGAAGAAAGATCCTGAAAAAAAAACTGCTGTTTTGCGTATGATTGTTAAAACCATAAACATTGGCCAAAATAAACAAAAAGTCGCCCATAAGAGTAACCACAATAATCCATCTGCCCTCATTAGAAAAAAAGGATTTAAGTATAGAGCCGCTAAAATTGCGATCAAACAAAATAAAAACTCCAGCGGAGTGGTTAGTACCGTGACAAAATAAAATATTAGGCTACCTCCCCACTGATTGCGCCAAAATGTTTCATCATTAAAAGAAGAATGCGTTTCTTGAAGAAAATAAATATCTTTTTTCTGTGACATACAAAATAAAAATAAAGCCTTGCGTTTAGATAAGTCACGAATTCCCCGTACATTAAGAGAAAAACAAGAAAGTCTAACTGACATACGAACAATAAGAAAACTAGAGACTTTTTTAAAAACTACTATAGAAATAAGAATATGAGATGTTACAAAATAAAAGTGCAAAACTTGGAACATATTCAAACCCCTCTATAAGAAAGTAAACTCTATTGATTTTACTACCTCTGTTTTCTTTAACATATTAACATAACGGTACTGCATAACAAATTCTTAAAAAATTACCGTGCTTAGCCATATAAATTTCACACTGAGAATGGCAATAACAATAATGGCAAAAGAGCTCTTAACCTCTTATGTCCATTTTGAGTCAGATATCGTCCGCACAAATCCTCTTTCCGTCAACAATAGCAAATGGACCCTTGAAACCAGCACGACGGCCATCTTTTCGGGCTTTCTCCACCATCGGCCATAATTTGTTCCTGGCTTCTTTCGTTCTCTGTGTCAGCCCAGCAAGCAAATTTTGGTTTAAAAGTCGTCTATTAGACATTGAAACACAGCCCTGACGTCTAGGCTAAAACATGGCAAAAAATGGGCTGTCAGTGAAAAGTTAATAGACGTCTAACCATAGCCCAAGACTAAACTAGTCATCAAATAGACATCTAATGAACGCCTACATATATACATCTAATAGACAACAAAATGACAATCCATTTGTATAAACAAATATACAGCTTTTATTAAGAAAAAAATATTTTAACAACTTTAGACAATACAAATGCATAAAAATGCTAAAGAATTATTGACAAAATAAAATCTTATAAATACAATACACTTAAATATAAATATTATGATAGGGAATTTAATGTTAACAAGAACATAAAAAGGAAAAAAAATTAAATAACTTAAGATGTTTAAAAGAATAAATCTAATACAAATCAAGAGCATATTATCACACTTAACATTAAAACATTACGGATAAATGACAATGTAAAAAAATAACCCTTTTGTTGGTTTATTTAACAAATAAAACAACCATAGTGAACAGAAATTATTAATTATTGCTTATACATCTTTTATAAAATGCTTCCAAACTGCATTCCTCAAATCCAACTCTGTTGCTGCCGGGAAGTTGGTCATCACAGCATCTGCCAAATAAGAAAAAATAGCACAAGTAAAGCTTTTTTGACGCATTTATTAACACTAATTGTGACAGAAAACAAAATTAAATGTTTTACTTTACATGTGGGGAATCTATATGAAACTTTAATTTTTTGCAATAAGTTACAATAAAATAATGAACCTTTTCATGATGTTCTAACTTCTTGAGCTGCACCTGTATATTGTGTATCACCATTCAGTGTGTAAAAATGAGAGAAGCTCTCTGGTAAATGTTTTGTGTTGTATATACATACCTCTAATGACCGAGAACAGTGCAGTCTTTTCAAATGTCTCCTTCTGCAGCAGACCACCCTCCTTCATGTTGAATTGAAAACCCTCAAATATAATACAGATTGAGGTGGCTAATAATTGCAGACAAAGTTTGACATTTCCAAATGACCAGTAAAGGATTTTTAAATTTCTGAATTGCATTGTAGCTTATTAAGTATTGACACCACAACATTTGAGTAATGTGGCACGTTTTGAAGACTTTACCTGTCCAGAATCCTTCTGGTGCTGTCTTTGAGGTTTCTTCCTTTAATTCTGCACAACTGTGACACCTGAATAACAAATGTCAGGTAGTATTACATGCGTCAGTGAACAAGTGTCCAAAATTGTCTGGCACAACTGATTTCATAACAACACAGTGATAGCTGCTGTAAAAAAAAGTTGCCCAGTACACACATTAAACATGGAATAATAAATTCACCCCTGCAGTTTTTAATCATGTTTTCTGATTGAACTGTTTAGTTTTTAATGCTGCATTGCACATCTTAGCAACATGTCCTCCAATTTATACGACCGACTAAAGTCGTTTTCACAAATCCTCTAATACGTCTCTGTAAAGCGTATTCAACATTTGCTCCCTTATCAGTAACAGGTATCTAACTCAACCTTAGCATTATGTGTAGGTCAATTAGTAGCGCGTTGCCCTGCGGAGTGGTATAACCATATGAACACAGGTTCGATTCCAGAGAATGCGTATGTTTTCATTGTATGTTTTTTTATTTTTTAAATATGCACTAGAAATCATGATTTTGCACTATTTCTGTAAGGGGTAGGTTTAGGGTAGGGTTAGGTGTGGTCATATATACGAATTACACCTAGTAAAACACGTTTAAATTACCCTGAAATCGTATAAAAACTCATACGTCATTCGATGACGTCAGATCCAACGCGACACTGTCATTATTTTTACGACCGCTAGAGGGCGCTTAACTTTAAAACGTAAGAATGGATCGTATTTGGTCGAGGGGGTGGAGACCTTTGACAGAAGGGCACTTTGGGCATCTGAGCAAAAGGGGCGGGTGCTCGAGCACAGTTTTAATATATATATATATATATATATATATATATATATTAAAACTGACATAAAAGAAGACATACTTTTAATAAAGTTAAATCACTTTAAGGAGTTAAATATCACCTCGTAATCTGAAGGCAAATGTTTGATGAGATTATTTGATTATTGATTAGAAGGTGTTCCTAAAATTTTGACTCTGTAAAATTTTTTATGTGTTCTTGAAATATATTTATTATTTTATTGTTATACCATTAAAATGTTGTATGAAAGAAGTGTTGTGTTCCTGAAATATATTTATGATATTTATTATTATTATTATTATTATTATGACATTTTATCTAGATTTAAGGTTTATTTTATGTTTAGATGCACATTTTGCACATTTGGGTTAATAGAAACAAATAAATCCAGTGCAACACTTGTAGGACAGTGTATGTGACTATTAAATTACATCTTACATCTTATCCCAAATGTTGTTGGAGAGGACGCATCACTAATCTCAAAACAAGTCTATCTAAAATTAGTCAATATTCCATTTAAAATTACAATATGATTAAAAAAAAGCATCTTGCGCATCAAAACAAGCATTTACTTCCATTACGGATGAACTCGCAATAACATTAACAGCCACTTGGTGGCGCTTGATAGCACCTCAAGCCCCGCCCCCTAGATCCAGTGAGGGGGAGCTGGAGAGCTCTAGCTCCTCCCATTTGGCTCTGCAGCGAGTACCACTTGATAATAATAATGAAATGAGGTCAGAAGAGGGGGAAGAGAAAAGGGGGGAAGAGAAAAAGAAGGAAAAAAGAGAGAAAAAATCAAGCGTGATTACAACCTTTGAACGATTAGTGACCCTAGAGCTCATGTAAACATAATAGGAAAATAATAGTAAATATTGTGCATTCTTTGCAAGTATTGGACAATCACACAGATGTTTTTAATTTATTTATAATGATAGTATATATATTTGAGCTAACAAAATAATGGCAACCATTACAACAATTATTTATTATTATTTAAAGGTGTTATATGATAATCAATCTGGAAAAAAAAGAGCATAGTAACTACACTTGTGTATAGTAAAACAAATTATTGTAAGGGATGTCTATATCTACAACTAAAACATTGTTTTTTCATTCAAATTATTATTTGTAGCACTTGTATACAAATAGTAATCCGTCTGCAAACACAAAACTTGATTGCTACATTCGCACTATAGCAAAAACCACATTCAATTAATGAAAAATGACTGTTTACAACGTTCCGTTTTTTTTTTTTTATCCAAATCGAACTTAAAAAAGACTAAATGTGTTTAATATGCAAAATTACAGGCAAATGGTGTTTAATTATGGGCAAATCGTGCGTCAACAGTTTATAAACGCAAAATGGATAAATGACTAACGGAAACGTAATGAGTGACCAATTGAGAACATGGTAAACAGAGAGGGAGAAAAAAGATATTTAGCGTTCGGCAACACGATTGGCTCGTCACAATGGAGAAAGAGCGATGCGATTGGCTCTCGTCCATTCTGTGAAACGAAGAGCAATTGGCGTCTCGTCCATTCTCATAATGGACAGCGAGCCATGCGATTGGCTCTCGTCCATTTTTACAATGGAGAGCGAGCGACGCGGTTGGCGTATACACTCTATGGAGACATATTTTGAGGATTTGTGAAAACGACTTACATCGGGTGTATAAGTTGGAGGACATGTTGCATAGAACAGCCATTTTTGGTCCCCTAAAGAACCTTTCAGTGAACAGTTCCTAAAAGAACCATTTTGGAGAACATTTTAAAAATAAAAATCACCTTATATTACCTTAACACATGGGAGGACACAAGCTCTATGCTAAGAACTAGCAAGGTGTGTCTCCCAGCCCGAATCACCGCAATATCCGTTATAGAGGCACCGTGTACCAGCGCATAGAAGAAAACAGCACTCCAGAGGAGTGAGCTCTAACTCCTATGGGGCGTGGTTCACTTTGGGATACGTAACCAAGGTGATGGCAACCACCCAATAGGGCAACTTCAGTATAGGGACAGCATCCCCTCTGCTGTCCCCAAGCAGATAAAGAGGGGTTCAGTGATATTTCAGTCCCCTAGAGTTTCTAAAGTGGTGGTTCACCAAAATTAATTGTTAGAAGCTTTTTACAAAACTTTGGAATTCCCATATAATGAATAAAAAAATATTGCATTTTAATATTTTTATTTTTTTCATAAAATAATGTCTTATCTTAAGCCAAGCATTTTGTCATGTCTCTGAGGCACTTCACTGAGTTTGTACTTAAAAAAATATTAACCAGATGTGCATAGTGTCTGTGATTTTATTTATTTATAAGCATTTATTTATGTTCCTTTCTTGTAAAAAAATATTTTTCTAAAAAAAAAAAAAAGCTAAATATTTGATAAAAAAACAGACTTGAAAGTTATGTCCCTCAGTATGAACTCAGCCCCAGCACACTAACCATTTTACGCCCCCAAAATAATTTAGACTCCACTCTTATGTGGCATCATTTACCAAAAATTACATCATCCAGGTCTCTTTAGTAATAGAGCAGAAAATGGTTAGTACAATCATACTTTTTATTCATATTTTTAAGCCATGTTATAGCAAAGACTATAGGTGTCATGAACTGTGCCATTATGGCTCTTGGACTATGGACCATTACACACTCTATCATGGACTCCATTCCCCATAATCCCTTTTTGTTTCTCCTGTCACCTCTCACCCCTGTCGGGCCATCTTGCGCATTACATTACAGTATAAATAGACCGGTTCTTCCACAGTCACGTCGCAAAGTTTTGATTAGTATTACTGTCAATTCCGAGCGTTTTTCCGTGTTTGTTTCCCCGTTGCCGTTTCCCGTCTGTTCCCTGGTTCCTCGAGTCTCCTCCACCCGCCTATCGACCCCTTGCCTGCCCTAGGATTATTCTGTTTGTTTGCTGCCGGCCCCTGACCCTCTCACTCGGATATTGGCTGCCCCCTGCTTGTTCTTCGTTGTCGTTGTTTGTTCCTGCCTGACACTGCCTGTATGACTACGATTTCTGTTAATATAGCTTTGCACTTGGATCCAACTGTCTCCATCCCATTTGTCACAATAGGACACCCATGAAGTTTCACTCACATAGTTTTTAATGGGGAAAAATGCAACGCTCATTATGGCTGCAAAACCCCGCCTTCTTAATGAAAGAGTCAATAGTTGATTAGTAAAGTCAATGATTAATAAAGTTTCAAATATGAAATTTAATTATAAACTTGGTGAACATTTTTTTAGAAGTTCATGTTTCCCCATTCAAAAAGAAAGGAGATGGACTTGCATGCCCGAGAGGCTTTTCAAAGATGGCCGCCAAGTTGAATGACTTGCCTAAAGGGACTTTGGTTATAGTCAGGGAGGGTACTGTCAATCTTAACAACTCAACCCTGTCACATTAAATTAAGATGGAAAATTATTACTTTTTTAACATTTTATTTAAATTCACAAGTATGTACTTCACAATGTACTTATTTTATTGCTGCAATATATATATATATATAGTCTACTCTGCTACACTAAATGAGGAGCAGTGGCCATTTTGAGTGAAAAACCACAACCCAGTCACAAATATATGTATTTCTCATTCTTACGGGGTAGTAAACAGGGTTGAGTTATTTGCTTCATTTATTAATAATTTTAATTAAAAAATATAAAACAGTCAAGGTTTCAGTAAATGTATATATTTCAAAATCATGACAATGTATATTTTTGTTTTAAATAGAATTTTGTAATTAAGCATTAAGCATTAAGCATTGACAAGTATAATTTCAAGCATCAGAAATTGCACCCACATTTGCAGCAGTGTGTGGGTGGGCACTGTTGGCCATGCAGACATGTTGACCCAGAAACAAGGGGTTAATTTGAGAAAGAAACAAAACCAAAAATTAAAATTTTGGCAATCTATCCCTTCAAATGTTACAGTCTCCACCCCATCACATGTCACATTAATGTTTGTATAAAAATATAGGGAAGACAATTAAGAAAAAAAGTATTTTTGCTGATTACCATCTGACATGTTAACGGCTAAAATAATAAAAATGTGGTATTAATTGAAATTTTAAATAAAAAAAATATATACACTCCCTAACAAAAGTCTTGTCGCCTATCCAAGTTGTAGGAACAACAAATAATAACTTGACTTCTAGTTGATCATTTGGAATCAGAAGTGGCTTATATAAAAGGCAAAGGCCCTAGATTATGCTTATATTACCAAAATAAAATTTAATCATGCCTTGATTTTTAATTATTTAATTAGTACAGAAAGGTCAGACTTTGCTTAGACAAATGTCTTGTCACTTAATAGAAATTAAGTACAGTACAGAACATAAAGTCATGGTGCAGTGTAAAAATAATTAATATTGTGTACGACTCCCATGAGCTTGGAGGACTGCATCCATACATCTCGGCAATGACTCAAAAAATGTATTAATAAAGTCATCTGGTATGGTAAAGGAAGCATTCTTGCAGGACTCCTAGAGTTCATTAAGATTCTCTGGTTTCATCTTCTATGTCTCCTCCTTCATCTTACCCCAGACATGCTCAATAAATGTTCATGTTTGGTGACTGGGCTGGCAAATCCTGTAGCACCTTGACCTTTTTTGCTTTCAGGAACTTTGATGTGGAGGCTGAGGTATGAAAAGGAGTGCCATCCTGCTGAAGAATTTGCCCTCTCCTGTGGTTTGGAATGTAATGGGCAGCAAGAATGTCTTGATACCTCAGGCTGTTGATGTTGCCATCCACTCTGCAGATCTCTCGCATGCCCCCATACTGAATGTAACCCCAAACCATGATTTTTTCTCCACCAAACTGATTTTCGGGTGAATCTTGGGTTCATGCGGGTTCCAATAAGTCTTCTGCAGTATTTGTGACGATTGGGATGCAGTTCAATAGATGATTCATCGAAAAAAAATCAACTTTTTGCCACTTTTCCACAGTCCATTCTTCCTGTAAGCTGTGGGCCTTGGCAAATGCAACACAATTTTTTAGTTGTCTTCTGTTTAATGCTGGTTTCTGAGCACTAAATCGGCCATTGAGACCACTGTGTGAGAGAATTCGACAAACTGTTCTTGTACGTAGAGACATTGGTTTCTGGTGACCAGTTGTTATGTAGCTCTGCTGCATTTGAAAAAGTGCTGGCCCTGGACTGTCAAACCAACAAACGGTCCTCTCGAACAGTTCTGCCTGACCTGGGCCTGTCAAGAACTTCACTGTTTTTTTTTTATCTTTTCCTTATCCTCTCCACTTGAAGTTTAGATATTAAAGATGTCTGCCACCTCAGCAGGAGACTTGGTCTTCAGGCTCTTGATGATCAGCACTTTGGTCTGTGGTTGAATCTTTGGCATGCTGTCAGAGATCAGGATGCATGTCAAATGAAGGTTGGGTGTGCTTGGGTTCTTCTTCTACACACATGGGAATGTGTTAATTACAGTATTTGTCACAGGTGACGCTCTAATCTGTGACTGGTTGAATTCTTTAAAGATGTGACAAGACTTTTGTCTAAGCAAAGTCTGACCTTTCTGTACTAATTAAATAATTAAAAATCAAGGCATGATAAGATTTTATTTTGGTAAAATAAGCATAATCTACAGGCCTTTGCCTTTCATATAAGCCACTTCTAATTCCAAATGATCAACTAGAAGTCAAGTTATTATTTGTTGTTCCTACAACTTGGATAGGTGACAAGACTTTTGTCAGGGAGTGTGTATATATATATATATATATATATATATATTTACAAAAATAAAGAGAACGTAGACACACAACAATTTCTGTGTAAAATCCTTATTAAACCAATCCCATTTTGTCTGTTATGGGCTTGAGAAAAAAAAGGTGTCTAAAGCTAAAAACAACTAAAAATAATAAATTGTCTTTAATGCTTGAGGTAGGAAAATATGATTTGGAGGTTTTATATGTGACTAATGATGTGGTGTATTTAGAAGTTGAATCAAATGTAGTTGAAAAACAAGTATATTCCAAGTTAAAAAAGAATGAACCGAATCCCAGGAATGACCCAATGTACAGTCATCACATCAGGCATTGCACTTTCACAAATGTGTGAGCTCCAACGGAAGAAAGACCATCACTCAACAATTTCAGTCTGTTCATCAGACATGGACTACTTTTATGATAAGTATGACTGCAGTATTATACATATACAAGCACAATTCATATACAAGCAGTCTTATAAAGAATAATATTCCTCACATTAATCTGACTAGAAAACAAATTCAGCAAATGCTGTTTTAACAAGCAAAGGGAATGGAAAAATGCTGCTTCACTGTCTCATTGACTTAAGGATCCTTATCAAGCCTGTGGAGATGATACAGATCTTCAAGCAGCTACTGAGAAAAGCGCAATGAACTAAAAACATTATTTACACAACACAAGGCTGTAAAAACAACAACAAACAATATAAATAAAAATATAAGTCAAAAATATCAGAAAATACATCATTAATCAATCACTTGCATTGTTTTTTTGTTTTTTTTTTTCATAAAATGAAAGTGAATGGTGACTGTCTAACATCTTTTATTTCTCACATTAAAAAGAAAACCATATGGGTTTGAACCAAAACAATGGTGACAGGTACATGACAGATATTTCATTTAAGGGTGAACTATTTCTTTAAGGACAATGAAGCACTAAAACAGACTAAACAGTATTAAATGAGAAATTGAAAATAAAGATGTTTTCATGATGGATTACATCTGGAGTATAAAGTAAGAGTTAAAATAAGAGATGTCTTGTATAAAGTGTGGCACTCAAGTAACCTTGATCTGGACAGAGATATTTACAGAATGTTTCTTAAATACAGTCTAAAGATACAGTAACATACAGACAGGTGATGCCGTATAACAGTGACTAGGTAAGACTAGACTATTTCATTAAAGCAGAACAGTCACAACATTAAATGATAATTAGAAGCACATAAGAATATCTTCACAAGCGCTTTGAATGAGCTTCCACTTTGTTGAGCATCAGTTTATTATTATACTATCATCAATTTCAGTTTTACATAAGTGTAAGATGGACTCATCATAAAAAATAGCCTAAACCTTCTCATAATCCACACCCCAGGCTCCACATGGGTTGTAAAAACAGAAAGAAAGATTATGTTGTAATAAATCCATGAAAACAGCAACTGCATATATTAAACATAAATGATCATAATTTAGATGCACTTATAGTTTGTATCTACATCTGGTAACTGAATAAATAATTTAAATATACTTGCATGCAATGTAAACATGCAATGTGTGTGTCATGTGAGTTAACAGTCATGTGAGTTAAAAGTTAGGACACCCTATTGAATTCCATGGTTTTTCTGTATCTGTATCTGTATCTATGTTTCCAAATGTTAAGACCTGCCAAGGACCAGATAATGTTTTATGATGTCCTATATATATATATATATATATATATATATATATATATAATTATTATATATAATTTTTTATTCACAAATTAATTAGATTTGTTTTAACTGTTTGGAAAATCAAAGCAGACTTAATCATTAATTAAGAGATTAATTAAGAGATGGCTAAGTGTGCATAACTGGGGGCCAAAAAAAAAAACAAACAAAAAAAAAACAACCCAAAGCCAATCTTGTTTTCTTCTCTTTCTCATTCTGTGGTTGAACACATTCTGAAGAATATTCAGAATAAAGGCATAAGAAAACATAACATAAACATAAATAGATCACACACAGGTACATAATGTAACTGAATAAATAATTCAAATATACATTTTATAAACATGCATCTGTTATAGAGAAGAACTTACAACTACAACTTTAACAACAACAACAAAAAAAAAAAAAAAAAAAAAATATATAATAATAATAAACATTTAAATAAGGTTAATAAACTCACCTTGTTGGTTTGTGTGAACTTTTCTATATGATGTTTTAATGTTTTGCAAGTTCTATAATATAATTTCTAATGTTGCCGAGCACTCCCCAGCTGCTGGCCTCATTTTCCTCTACGGAATCTAATGGGATGTGAGACAAACTAAATAATTAAATTTCACTGCAAAAGTTTTTATGATCTAAGTACAAGCGTTCGTTTGGTTTTAGTTAGTTATCTGATGCTATAAAAGCCTTCTTTCTTTCTTTTTTTCTTTCTTTCTTTCTTTACTTTTTTGATACTTACTACAGTTTAAAGTTGTACTTTTTGTACTTTTGTGCAAGTATGTTTTTGGCCAGGTATTTGTATTTGAGTAAAATTCTGCCTGTGTCTGTGCCTTCACTTCACATCTGTGCAAACTCTACATTAATAATAAAATAACAAAATAAAAAGATAAATTCACCTTGTTTTCTTTCCTCATTCTGTAGTTGGTCACGGTCTGAAGAAAATTCAGAATAAAGGCAAAAGAAAACTACATTAAACAGATAACATCAGACACATGTATATAGTGTAACTGGATAAATAATTAAAATGTACATTTTATACGCATGCACATTTCATATGTTATAAAAATATGATAATTTAAACATACATCTATATGTATGTTTAAATTATTAGTGAAATAATAACTTAATAAAAGATACACTCACCCTGTTGTATTCTTTGCTTCTCCTCCTGCAGTTGATTGCGTTCTGAAAAAAAATCAGAATAAAGGCAAAAGAAAACTACATTAAACAGATAACATCAGACACATGTATATAGTGTAACTGGATAAATAATTAAAATGTACATTTTATACGCATGCACACATTTCATATGTTATAAAAATATGATAATTTAAACATACATCTATATGTATGTTTAAATTATTAGTGAAATAATAACTTAATAAAAGATACACTCACCTTGTTGTATTCTTTGCTTCTCCTCCTGCAGTTGATTGCATTCTGAAAAAAAATCAGAATAAAGGCAAAAGAAAGCGTCTTGGTTACATGAGGTAACCCTCGTTCCCTGATGGAGGGAACGGAGACATTGTGTCGACATGAAGGACACTAGGGGTCGCTCTAGGGAGCCCGAACACCTCTGACAGCTTTGAGAAAAGGCCAATGAGAATTGGTGTGCAGTATTTGCATAGCCAGCTCCACCCTGGACATCCGGGTATAAGAGGAGGTGGCTAAGCACTATTCATTGTTCTGATCTGAGGAGCCGAATAGCCACTCGACTACACTCAGAGGCAGTCCGAGGTTGTGGCAAGGGAGACACAACGTTTCCGTTCCCTCCATCAGGGAACGAGGGTTACCACATGTAACCAAGATGTTCCCCGTCTGTCATTCACGTTCGACGTTGTGTCGACATGAAGGACACTAGGGGTCCCACTTGAAAACGCCACAACCAGCGGACTGTGTCACGAGTGCATGGAGTGCAAATAATAACAGGTCTACGTGTTAAATAAATGCAACTCACCTCTGCATGACCTTCCAATGCCCAAGAGCTTCAGCCAGCCTTTCCTCACCTTTGGTTGAACATCTTGGAGAACATTGGGCCAGTGTCCGTCCCCCCGCATTAGGAGCCACTACATGTGGAGCACCAACCTAATATGAGAGTTCACAAGAGGCAACCTAACCTCATATTAGATTCTGATAGCTAGTTCCTCTGCCGAACATAGCTACGTTGCGGGTGAACATGGAAGTGTCATTCAGGGTTCACGCCAGGAAACTTACTGAACTGGGGAAGCGTCATTGCCCGTAGGGAACAACGCTTCAGCAAGCTTCTACACCGTGTCAGCCAACAGGATCTGCTCTCTGTCCTCCCTGACTTTGCACAGGGTCTGTGCAATTAGGCTCACTGGTGGAAACGCATACTTGAGAAGGCCCTGGGGCCAGTGCCTCTGTGCCGAGGGGCACCTCGAACAGACCGTACCACAACTGGCAGTGAGTAGTTTCTATCGAGGCAAAGAGGTCGATCTGAGCCTGACCGAAAAGACTCCAAATCAGCTGAACCATCTGAGGGTGAAGTCTCCACTCGCCCCGGAGCGAAGTCTGTCGGGAGAGCGCGTCCGCTACCCGATTGAGTTTGCCCGGTGGGTAATGGGTGGCTCGTAGAGACTTGACATAGTTTCGACACCAAAGGAGGAGATGGCGGGCTAGCTGTGACATGCGAAAGGAGCGGACACCACCCTGGTGATTGATGTAGGCTACAGTCGCAGTGCTGTTTGACCAGACCAGCACGTGTTTGCCCTGAACCAAAGGTCAGAACCTCTTCAGGGCCAAAAACACTGTCAACAGCTCGAGGCAATTGATATGCCAATGCAGCCGAGGGCCCGTCCAGACCCCTTGCGGCTGCTTGCCCGTTGCATACAGCGCCCCAGCCCGTGTTGGACACATGTGAATTGGATAGCATAGCCGAGCCGGATGGTTCTGAGAAGCCAGCGAGAGAGGTTGGGTAACTCGAGCCAAGCTGTAAGACTCTTTGCTAACAGTCTCAAGGGGACCACCGACGTACCTCGGGTGGGTACGGTGTGACTGAGTGGTAAGGAAAGCCCTTTGTTTGGGGGAGCACTGTCCCGGAAGACATAAGGTGCTTTGATCGCCATAACCGACATACAAGGAAACATCAGAGGATCGCCTGAGCTCAGGGGATCGACTGAAGGATGCGCTTGATTTGTCAAAGTATGCAGAAGCGCAGGGTGTGCGGTTGAGCATGCTTTCATGTGTTTCAGTGGCTGGGTACCCCGGAGGGACCCAATCACGATGGGAGTACTGATCATCGTAACCGACAGACAAGGATCCAACAGAGGATCGCCTGAGCCCAGGGGATCGACTGAAGGATGCACTTGGTTTGTCAAAGTATGCAGAAGCGCAAGGTGTGCGGTTGAGCATGCTATGACTTGTTTCAGTGGCTGGGTACCCCGGAGGGACGCAGTCACATTGGTTTTTACACCCAGAGAAGAAGGAAATTGCTCTTTTATTGACCATGTATACATGAATACACAATGGTGTATTGATACACCATTGTGTATTCACAATTGCAATGTGTGTTTTGTCTTTTATATTTATTTATTTATTTATTAATTTATTACATTGTTTAAGGAGTCATTTAATAATTATCACTACCAAAAATTGAGTTTAAAACAGCATAACTCTACCACTAGAGAAAGTAAGCGTTGCAGGTTGCCATGGCGATGCGTATTGTTTACCTTAGACGCTACTGTGTTGCGCCTGAGGAAAGCCACAGAAGCTTACTTCTCCGTGCCTTTTCTCCTGATTGTTCAGGTATGTCTTCATAAAAAGTGAATATGTGTGTTACTATGAATGTAAAACAAGCAAGTGTACATTTCCTACATGTTTGAAAACGAATAGATTGTTTATGGTAATTAACTGAGTAAAGTTAGACAGATGAAAGTATTGGTAGAAAATGGTCTGTGTCGCGACTGATACAATCGACTCCCTGTAAATAATAATATATTTGTGAAAGTATGTGATAATTAAACAGAAATGACTCAGAAATTGTAAATGTATATTTGTTTAGAGTAATGTATATAGCTTGTGAGAGTGATAGAGAGTGAGAGTAATTTGTATTATTTGAAACGTTACAATTTGAATGATACAATTAACAGATGCATGACAGTTACAATTGAGTGTGATGGTTCAACTGTAAATGGTTACAGATAAAAGTATTTACAGAGAAAAATGAAAAAGAGGGCTTGCTGAAAGTATTTTAAAGTGTATTGTGTGTCATATTGATTAAATATACAGAAGGTATAATGGTTAGATACGTTAATGTATAGAGTGTATAAGTATTTGAAGACTTGATTGTTGTAAAATAATAAAACAGAAGGAAACATAACTGAATGTTGAATTCTTGGAAAACATGATTTGTGTATGCTGTTATGATGTTTAAGTTAGTAAAAAGACGCTACCATGTTGCTCCTGAGGAAAGCCACAGAAGCTTACTTCTCCGTGCTTCTCCGGGAGCCGGCGCCCGATGAGGCAGGATGTGTTTGATGGCCTCCGTCTGCTTCTTCACTGTGGAGAACTGCTGCGCAAATTCCTCAACAGTGTCACCGAATAGACCAGCCTGAGAAATGGGGGAGTCAAGAAAGCGAACTTTCTCAGCGTCCTTGATTTCCGCCAGATTCAGCCAAGGGTGGCTCTCCTGGGCCACCATAGCGGACATTGCCCTCCCCAGAGCCTGCGCCATGACTTTCGTATGGAGAGCATAGTCAGTCCCTGAGTGCAGATCCTGCAATAGCTCTGGTTTGGGAACACCCTCGTGCAACTCGCTTAGGACCTTGGCCTGTTTAAGCCTGCAGGACGGCCATAGCGTGAAGGGCGGACACAGCTTGTCCAGAAGCAGTATAAGCCTTCCCCACGAGTGCGGAAGAAGTCTTACTTGCCCTGGACGGGAGTCTTGGGCGGTCCCGCCAGGAGGCGGCGGTCTGCGGACAAAGATGCACCGTGATCGCGTGCTCCATTGGGGGAACCTCTGTATACCCCTTCGCTGGACCTCCATCGAGGGTGGTGAGAGAGGAAGAACTGCTAAAGCCCCGGTCAGACTACACGATTTTGCCACGATTTGCTTGTCGTAGGGATTCGTATACGACACTGGGCGTCGGGACACAAGATTCGAACGCTTCAAAATCGTGTAGTGTCATAGTCCACGACATGCCTGCGATGCTTCATGATGTCAAAACAGAAAGACTAGCATGTTTAATATTTTTTACCTCGTATACGACAAGTTCCGTCACATCTGTGACAGTGGCCAATAGGAGCACAGAAACGCATTCCTACAAGCTTTCAAACATGCCGAAACGAAAAAGAGACAATGGTATCAGTCCTGCTAGGAGGAAGCCACGGTCATTACCCAGATACCATTCATCTAGCCGTGAACGCTCAGGACGGGATGGAGAATTCCACTCAAGCCCGATCGCCTTGGCCGCCTGTTCAAGCATGCCCGCCATTTCCGCATCCGCTACTGACGGAGAGGCCCCCCCCCGCAGCTGGCGCTTCAGACAGAGCATTCGCTTCAGATGGCTGCCCACTCTCTGATGCTGCAGACACTTCCTCCTCTCCCACAGGAGCCCGAATAACCAATCCAATCCGTATTGAGACGAACTTTCAAAGTCATCTGCGAGCTTGACCGGCGGACACACAGGGTGAGAGGATCGCGGGGAATTACCCGGCGGAGAACCACTCATTCCCTCCCGTTCTTCACCAACACGCTCTGCAGCGGCCTCGTACCCGGAAGTAGAAGGACCAGCAGCGGAAGCGGTTGGTGCGAGTCACGGTCTTTTGTGACTCGTGAACGGAGTGTGCCGAGGGGCATGTCCTCGCAAGCAGAACATCCCCCTTCAGCGAACGCTGCTTCAGCATGTTCACGACCCAAACACTGAAGACAGAGCTCATGCCGATCGCTCTGGGAGAGATAGAAGCCGCAACCAGAAGGACACGGAAGGAAAGGCATTGTAAACACGCAAACCAACTGTGTCTGACTCTTTTAGAGAAATTTGCTCTTTCAGTTTTGTTAAGAGGAAATCTGCTCTTCAAGTTTCGCCATCGAAGCACCCAGGGGACTCTCACTGCTGCCGCGTTCGAGAAGGAAGAGACCGCTGCCCGTGCCGTAGATCCAACAATGAAGACGTGAGTAACACTGCTTCTCAACAAAGAGATGCTGCATTCGGCTCCGAAGAAATAGAACAATGAGTAGTGCTTAGCCACCTCCTCTTATACCCAGATGTCCGGGGCGGAGCTGGCTATGAAAAATACTGCACACCAATTCTCATTGGCCTTTTCTCAAAGCTGTCAGAGGTGTTCGGGCTCCCTAGAGAGACCCCTAGTGTCCTTCACGTCGACACAACGTCGAACGTAAACGACAGACAGGGAACTACATTAAACAGATAACATCAGACACATGTATATATTGTAACTGGATAAATAATTAAAATGTACATTTTATACACATGCACCTATTTCATATGTTATAAAAATATGATCATTTAAACATACATATATATATATATATATATATATATATATATATATGTATGTTTAAATTATTAGTGAAATAATAACCTAATAAAAGATACACTCACCTTGTTGTATTCTTTGCTTCTCCTCCTGTACTTGATTGCGTTCTGAAGAAAATTCAGAATAAAGGCAAAAGAAAACATTAAATAGACAACATCACGGGTATATATGGGAACAGAATTCAACTGTACATTTTATAAACATGCATTATTATATAAGTGAGTGTGCCTGTGAGTGTGTTTATTTACATATGAATACACTGTGTTAATGTTTTGCAGATCCACAGACTTCATTTATTAAATAATTGATGAACTTCATTGTGTTCTGAAGAAAGTTCAGAAAACTACATAATTATTTAATTCTAATAACAAATTGTATTTAAAAATACAACCACCACCAAAAACAAGATATGCACAGAAGCATACACAGTATCTGTTAAGCAGAAATGTTGTGGATGAAAACATGTTTTTACTGTACTTTAATAATAAAATTATTATTTTAAAGACAAATTCACCTTGTGCTATTTTCTTGTTCTCATTCTGTAAAAGTTCATTGTATTCTGAAGAAAATTCAGAGTAAAGGCAAAAGAAAACAACATTAAATAAAGATCACACAGCTACATATGGTAACTGAATAAATAATTAAAATGTACATTGTACAAACATGCAATTATAATAGGGGAGAAATAATAAGAACGAAAAATATAAATAAATAAATATTTTAAATTGGCAAAAATTATTAAATTCTTGAAATTTGTGAAATAATGAGCTAATAAGGATGAATTCACTTTGTTGTATTCTGCCCTTCTCCTCCTGTAGTTGATCATGTTCTGAAGAAAATTCAGAAAAAAAAGACAAGAGAAAACAAATAGATAACATCAGGTATATATGGTAACTGAATAATTCAAATGCACATTTTATAAAAATGGATCAATAATAGGGGTGGATAATAACTACAAATAATGAAAAAGATTAAAATGACAAAATGTTTAAATTAATAGTGAAATAATAATCTAATAAAGATAAATCACCTTGTTGTATTTCGCTAATCTCTGTCTGCAGTTGATCATGTTCTGAAGAATATTCAGAATAAAGGCAACATTTAATGTTGTGAAAACAACATTATATATATATATATATATATATATATGAAGAGTTCAGATGCAAAAGCCTCTAAATCCATCTGACATCTTTCTTTAAAAAATGCATTTTTATCAGGCTCCGATGTATAGGTTTCTATGTAAGTACTGGTACTTCTGATTGGGCTGAGGGTGGCATTTTAGCAAGTTTGAAGTAAAAGTATTTGATGGGTGTATAATATGTGTCAAGAGCAGTATCATTATCTCATTTTTGACCGAGATGGCTTTTAGCTGGTTTTGCATCTGAAGTCTTCATATATATATATATATAGACCACAATTATTTCTGACTGAAGAATAACGAATAAATAAAACATTAATTATATTTGAATAAATAAATGAGAAAAAAAAAATTAAAATGGACAAAAAAATTACAGGACCTAAGATATATGCAAAAACATATTTGTTAAGTAGATATTTTATGGATGAAAGCAAATTTACATTAAAAATAAAATTATAGCTAAAAAGACAATTTTACCTTGTTTTTTTCTCATGTTCTCATTGTGTTGTTTGTCATGTTCTGAAGAAATTCAAAATAAAGGCAAGAGAAGGTGACCAAGGTGGCCAAAAATATACACTTTCTCTCATATAACAAAAAAGTACTGTATATGAATACACAGTGTCAGTTCATTAACTATTTTGTAGGTCTTTATTATTCAGTCAAACACACTATATTTGAGAGCAAAAGTAATGACATTGTAATTAAAGATTAAACATTGCAACAGCGGTATAGTATTTATTGATATTTTAAATGTAATAAGGACACATATTCAGTCACATCTGCTCCCTTTTCTTTGTGATCACTAAACAATGTCCATTAGTTCAAACGTGTGCATATTTAGAGAAATATTGACCATTTTCAATTGGTTTCATAGATCTTTAAAAAGAACTGTCATTTCTATTCATTTTCCTCTAAATTATGAGCATGAAGTGACGCCTAATGCTCTGTTTTTTTTTTTTTTTTACTTTAATTTAGTTTTTTGTAAATAAACAATTTGCAGCATTTATTTGCAGTTTTATTTTTTTAATTAATACAAATTATATTTAGCTTTTAAACAGTATTTTTGATTGAATAAAAAGACACAAAAGTAATGAGACCTTAAATTAATAGTGAAATAATAGCTTGATGACTTCAACAAAAAAAAATATTACCTCTGTATTTATGATCAAACACAGCTATCAGTATTCCAACAATCACAATGAGCGCAACAGCAATTGAGCTTAAGATGATTGATGTCCTCCAAAGATTAAAACTTTTACCTGCAAAACAAAACAGTGAATCCCATTAAACACACTGTGTCCAGTCAAACATGGAATACTGTTAGATTAAAAATGATTAATAATGCAAACAAGATACATTTGTATAGTACATACACAGTAAAATTAAAAGCAATGCTGCTGATGCTTTTTGATTTGCATACCCTTATGTAATGCATTAAATTCAGAATTAAAGTGTACCTACTTGTTTTGTTAGACTGTAAGTAGTATATGTAAATAAACAAGATTTTAAATTTTATCAAAACTCCGCCGGATGATGCAAAATGAGTTATCACCAAAAGGATGTGTTTTGCATCATCCAGAGTTTTGCTAAAAAATGGGATATCTTGGTACACATAACAAGGAGAAAAATTAAAGCTTGTTCATTTAAATCTACGACATTCTACAATACATAGCAAGTTAAGAAATCTGCTAAGTTACACTTTAATTGATTTACTCTACAGCATCAAATTACTATAAAAACATCATAACAATTTCACAACAAATGTGTTAGTACATACTTGAGGTCACAATCATTGTCTCCAGCATGTGATGTCTCAGTTTGACTCTGCAGTGAATCTTGTCAGCTCTGTGATGTACAGTGATGGTGTGTTTCACACTGAAACCGTCTGTGTTTCTTTGCACCTCTGTAGTTTCTGAACTCAAACTGACTCCTTCACTGTTCATCCACTCAAGAACAGGCTCAGAATCCCAACCTTCAGATTCACACTGTAGATGAAGCCCTCCTGAATGATCAAACCTATCTACAGTGATCACAGGAGGACTTCCCACAGCTACAGAGACCAAGATGAAGAATATTCACTGAGTGGATACCCATATTTTTTTTGCATACCTGTCTTTTTGTGATGCTGACAAGAGCATCAAACAAAATCACAAAGGAATAAGATACAGGGGAGACTGTGGATAGTTGTAACGCTTTTTGCTTTAAGGTCTATAATTTGCTATAATTTTCTGCAATGCTTATCTCAAACTTTTAGATAATGTCACATTTGTCTGCTACTAATTAAAAATGTTTTGACAATTTATTCTTGCAATGCAAAAGTTAATGTGGAGAAAGTTCTGTTGTTACAACCTTCCCCAGTACCAAGGTGAGTTGATATGGTGATGTGTAACACTAATAGAAAACATGGACAACATTTATATTACATACATGCATTTATTCTTATAACCAAATTATTTTTTTTCTAAATCATTTTTAAACCACCCGCATATCAACACCTTCCCCCAGCTCCCCCTTTTTCACCTTAATCATGATAGATTAGTAATTTCATAACTTAAATTCATGATATAAATGTATTCTTCATGTGTGTATGTACAAATGTTTTGTAAGATGTTCTCCTGTGCATTTTAATATGAATAATCCACACAATTATTAGTGAATGAGACCCATAGTGTGTACTTGTTAGTCACTTATAGTTAGTCAAATGTGGGCTTATGCACCCTCTCATTTCAAATCATTAGGTTATTAGATAAAAGAACATGTTCCATGAAGATATTTTGTAAATGTCCTACAGCAAATATAACAAAACTTAATTTTTGATTTGTAATATGCATTGCTAAGAACTTCATTTGGACAATTTTAAAGGCAATTTTCTCAATATGTAGATTTTTTTTTTCACCCTCAGATTCCAGATTATGAAATAGTTGTATCTCTGCCAAATATTTTCCTATCCTAACAAACATACATCAATGGAAAGCTTATTTATGCAGCTTTCAGATGGTTTATAAATCTTAATTTAAAAAATTACTGGTTGACTGATTTTGTGGTCCAGGGTCACATTTCATTGTGCTCAGTCTTTGTGGGTCCAGTAGATGTATATCATTAAAGTTGTGAGACAGTTCTTCCCATTTGGTAAACATGACATGTCTTATAGACCCTCTGACAACTGACTCAACAATGTTACAAACATCCCAGTCTACTCTTGGCCAAAGCTTCGTGTCTAAATTTATTAAATGTTTGTTTACATTGGTTTACTCACCTTCAAGACGGACATTGACAGTAGCATCATCGTACCAGGATTTGGACTGAATAAAACACCTGTAATGTCCTTCATCTGAGACTTGGACTGATGAGAGTTTGAGTGATGCGTTTCCTCTCTGTAATTCTTGATGATTCAGTTTTGTTCTCCCTCTGTAGAACTGAATCTGATCTGTGTTTCTGTCTTCATGATCTTTATAGCGATGCACTAGTTGTGAGTCTTTCAGATCTGGCCTAAACCACTCCACTCTCATGTCCACAACACTGATGTTGGGTTTGACTGAACAGGGCAGAATCACATCTTCACCAACTACAGCAAATACAGGATCTGCAGGTCCCACCACATAAAACCGCCCTGTTATAAAAGAAAGAAAGCAAGTGTAAAATGTGTCATAAGGTTACCTTTCATATGCTTCACTGCCATTGCATCAGTTGCTGAAGCTTTTGGGAAACTCCTGTTCTCTGAAATACTGAAGTCTGCATTGAATCTCATCCGTGCACTTGCACAGACAAATGCCATTTCAATGTCTACTTATATATGTCAATACTAAATGCCATTTCATCAGAATCGTTCTCCTTTCTCCCTCACTGACTCCAAAGAAGAAGAAGGAGCCTTCCTGCTCACCTTAACAGAGCTTTAGCAGTGGATTATGACACTAACAGCATTCTCAGCAGAGAATGGTGCTTCTCCCTTGTGGGAAATTGTGCATTATCTGGGGCTGGCTAATCCCGATACATCTTGTTCAGTTCCAGGGTAGCGGGGGTATTGTGTTTGTTCCCAGTGTTGGGACTTGAAGCACTCCAGCCCCTCACCACCTAAATCCAGGCTTGGGCTTTATCTTGGGCTGGTCTCCAGAAGGAAAGCAGTCACAACAGATGCTTCCAACTTGGGTTGGGATTCCCTGTGTGTTGGCAGACTAGTGTGGCAAGGCAGGTGACAGTCTATCCTTATTGGCTCGTTGGTGTGTGATTGTCACCCACACTAGGCTATCGGAATCTGTCTTTGCGGGTATTTAAGGCTGACGTTATGCCATTTTGAGTGCATCATAGTTAGGACCGCCTCCTTACGGAGTTCACCTGCGCTTGTGCCACTGGTGTGTGAGTTTGGTTGTTTGTAGCTGCTCGGCTAATGGAGAGGTGGGCATGCAGACTTAAATAAAAGCTTTTTTTTCTCTGCAGTGCGTTGAACAGTTGTTTGTCGTGTTGAATTGCCGGCTGTCCATTTGCATGTCAGGTATGTGTTTGTCCTTCGTTGTACGCCGCTTGTTTAGTGTTGGGTGACGTAATCTGTGTTTATTCACTCCCTAGCTGTGAGATTTTTCTGGGGATGTGTCTACCTGCAGGAGATTCTATGTGTTTATGAACTGTGGGCAACAGTACAATTCGTGTTGCATGATTCAATTCGGTAGGTGTGATTTTGTTCTCTTTTGTTGGTGAGTAAACTTTTTCTTTTAGTGTGCTGCTTTGTTTCTCTTTTTCGGACGCCGCACCGGTTAGTCACATGAGGGCGCCGTTTAGAGGCGTTTAGAGGACGGCGCTGCTGTTTTCTCCTTATAAAACTCAGTTTTCCTCAAGTGCTCAACTGCCTTTTCAATGTTTTTTTTATATTTGTGCTTCCTTTTAGTGTACTGTGTTTTATATAATTTGTGCTATTTTGGGATATGCTCACTGTGCTATTGACGGCCGAATGCACTTGCTTTTCTGAGTTGCTCTACTATCTATGAAGGCCTGACACGTTGTGCGTTTGGCTGTTTTCCTTCGTGCACCTGTGCTGTGAAGTTCATTTGTAACCCTTTGAGAACTACAATTTGAGGTGCTGTCGTCTCAGTGAGCATTTAGATCATTTTAATGTGCTGATTTCTTCTTTTTTATTTTGTTTAAATATAATGTCTTTTTGTGTTTTAAATATTGTTTTTGTTGGTGTAGATTTAATATTGTGATACATTGCTTTTTTGTGGTTTAATGTGACCATATCTTTATTGTGATTCTTGTTTAATGATTGTTGTTTTGTGTATTTTGGTTTATTTTAGGCACTGTCAGGCCCTGGGCTGGGAGGCTAGCTGTTTTCGAGTGTTGGTGGTGGTTTAAGCTGTGGAGTGCAGTGTTCCCCTTTCAGTCGTTTCACTACGACGTTACTATGGGAGCACTGCGACCAATCCTCTCTGAGCTACAGAGAAAGGGCCAATGAATATTGGCGAGTGGTTAGCGCCAGCCGCCACTCCCCCGTACATACGGGTATTTAAGATGGCGGCGCGCATACACTCATTCAGACTTCTGCTTCAGAGCCTCGCTGCTGAGCTGCAAACTGAAAGCTGATTTGGAAGAAGAGATTGCTGTGGGGAATCGCCTGATTGCCGTGCCGCCGTTGAAGATGATCTTCCGCCGCTGGCCGCCGCTCCCGTGTAACCGGAAGTACCGGTGTGCGCATCCAGCGAGCCGCGGGTGCCGCGAGTACCGCGAGCCGCGTGCCGCGACCCGCGAACCGCGAGTGTCGCGGCCGCGTGCCGCGAGTGCCGCGGGCCGCGGTCCTCCCTGGGCACGCCGGGAGTGCCCCTTTCTTTCACAAAAGAGCAATTTCTAGCAGTTGAAAAGGATGTCCTCAGGGGCTTCTTTTCGACTGTGCGTTTCTGGATGTGGTAGTTTCCTGGCATCTGTTGACGGTCATGATCGCTGTCTCACGTGTTTGGGCCAAGATCACGCTGAGGCAGCTTTCATGGATGGTACGTGCCCACACTGTGAGTGTATGTCCATGGCCACGCTGCGGGTCCGCCGCTCGCTTATGAGACGGCAGCCTTTGTTCTCTACCCTAGCCAGCCTGAGGGACTGTAAAGGTTCTTCGGCTGACTTCGCTAGAGACTCAGGTGACCCGTGGGTGTCGAGTCGGAATGTGCCGCCGGGTGAGCCCCTACGGTCTTCCGTTCCACCCCGTGGTTCCGTGGAGCTGCCTCGGCACGATGTTCGCCCATTTCACGGTGGGCTGGACGTCTCCCCTGGTGGTTCTAACGATGTCAGATGTCTATCACAACATCAGAGGGGAAGCTTTCAGCTCGGCGGTACATCTCTGGCGGGCGGGACCCCCGCCCCGCCGGAGGTGGGCGCCGAGCTGTCGGCTCTGCTTTTCCGGGCTGCTGCTGGGCACGGGCTGCGGGTGTCACTGACGCCCCCTCCCGATGTCCCGCAGCAGAGCAGTTGGGTGCCGGTGTTGGGTGCCGCGGCACGTCCGCGCCCCCCCCCGGTTCCTTTCTTTCCGGAGTTGCATGAGGAGCTTGTTGGGACGTGGCAGAATCCATTTACTGCTCGCTTTCCTCCGAGCTTCTCACCCCTCACTACCCTCGATGGTGGGGCGGCCAGGGGGTACGTGGATCTTCCCCAGGTGGAGCGTGCGCTCGCGGTGCGTCTATGCCCGCAGGGCGCCCCCGCCTGGTCGGATCGTCCGCGTCTCCCGTTCGGAGCAGGTAGGCGCCTGTCAGCTCTCGCTGCCACGGCCTATACTGCTGCGGGCACGGCCGCCACTGCCTTGCATGCCATGGCTATCCTGCAAGTCTATCAAGCCAGGGCACTGAAAGAACTGCACGAGGGTAGTTCTGACCAAGGTGTGTTGCAGGAGCTGCATGCTGCGAACTACGCTGCTCTCCGGACAGTGATGCTCGCAATGCGGTCCCTTGGTCAGGTGATGGCCACCGCAGTGGTCCAGGAACGCTATCTCTGGCTGAGTTTGGCGCAGATGGCTGCCGTCGACAGAGTGCGCTTTCTCGACGCCCCCATCTCCCAGACCGGCCTTTTCGGCGACATTGCCGGGAACTTTGCCCAACAGTTCTCGGCGGTGCACACGCAGACGGAGACTGTTTGCCCCCAGCGTCAGGCTCACGGGCCCCTGGGTGCTCAGTCCCTGTCTGTTCGCCGAAGGCGCCCCCCTGCGGGTTCACCACCAGCTCCGTCGCCCGCTGCCTCTACTGAGGCGACCCCTTCACCACGACGTCGAGCTGGCCGCAGGAGAGCGGCGCCGCCCGCTGCTCAGGTGTTTCGTGGTCGAGCTCATTTGTCCTGACATGGGTGTCAGCATTTGTTCTCCTACGAACTGCGACGTTCTTTCGCAGAGCTGCAAAGCTCCCTGACGCGGGCAGACCGGGATGGGCGGAGATCGCTCTCTGGGGTTGCCAACATCGCCCCACCCCCGCTCCTGAGCGACGCATCGCCTCCTCGGACCCGGACTCGGAGCGGGGATTCGCCAACGCGGGAACCAGGTAGAAGGTAAGTGCTGCCCCGTGCAGCCTAACTTCAAATAATAATAATAATAATAATAATAATAATAATAATAATAATAATAATAATAATAATAATAATAATAATAATAATATATAAATAAATATTTACTGAACTAATCCCTGTATTTGTCTCTTCAGCCCTTCCCGCAGGCTGCCCCACCGTGGCACGTCGGTCAACGTCCCGTCGATCCCACTTGTACGTGGGCTCCAGCCCCTCTCGTGGTTGATTCGGGCTGTACGGCTCGGCTTGTGGTTCACTCCGCTCGGCCCCCCCCCCCCCAGGTTTTGTTGCTCCACCATTAGGTTGGTGCATCTCTTCTGGGTGTGGAAATTGTGTCCTCCTGGCGAAGGACACAATTAGGCCGTCCCTCCAGCCGAGATGAGGTCTGTCTGACTTCATCGTGCCCCTAAGACGGTGGGTCTCGGCTAGGTTCAGCCTCTCCTCAAAAGAGGTTTAGGACCAGCTGGCAGCCTTTGACCCGATAGCTACGTACTCTCATGTCCTGGTTTTTCTACTTGGGAGTCAGGCATGTCAGTACGAGCTCTCCCTGGTTGTCCCTGCTCCCTACGTGGTTTCTCAAACACGTGGGATGCTCTGACCCGCTCTTGGTGTTAGGGCCTCTGCACTTCACAAGCGACTGGCTTATGATAGTTCACTCGCAAGTCTTGTGCCTATGCAGGGACCCGGTGCTTCTGCACCTTGGTCCAGGGACCTCGGGTCAACCGAGAGAAGACTAGCTTAGGGTTCCCTCAAGTACGCCTTCCCCAGTGAGCCTCCTTGCACAGGCTTGTGCAAGTTCAGGGAGTCGAGGAGTAGGTTCTGTTATTTGCGCATATTAGCTGCCCGAACCTGGTTTGCCGGCCTTTTTCTCCTCGCGGCAGCCTCCCTGAAAACCCCTGGAGTGTTAATTCCTTCAGGCGGTGCGCACTCTCTGCACCCGTGTCCTGGTTTTCTGCATGTTAGACAGGGAGACCAGACACGGTGGACCTTGACTGGCTGTGACAGCCTGTCACTCAGTTTTAAAGACCCTACGTGGATAGTCTTTTTGCTGAGATGAGGTCTATTCGCTGACTACGGTTCTCTTCAATAGAGGACCTTCAGGAATGTTGATTAGTGTGACACTTCCTTCCCCCAGAGAAGTTGAAGAGCAGGCTGTCCCTTCAACTTTGGAAAAGTAGGTTGCGTAGCTGCACTTGCTGTTATGCGGGTTTTTTAAAATGGAGAGTTTCACCTAGTCATTAGGTTATGTAGGGGTGTGTGGACCAAGTGAAACCTTCGGTCCACACCTCTCCCCTCCCGGGGCTTTCCGCAGTCTTCTGAGAAAAAAAAAAAGAACGGCTACGATGTGACCCTTTATTCGAGCTTCGCGTTAGTAGAGCTGAGTCATCCTCGCTCCTGACCGTGCTCCCACTCTGAGGAGGGTAAAACCTACAAACATTTTCTGTCAGCGAAGCGTGCCATTAGCTATACCGGCCGGCCACTCCCACGCTTGCCTGGGACCCGGCCGGTGGAGTGCCAAAATACATTGCAAGCTCTGCTCTGGAGGAGGCAGATCTGGCCTGTGTCATAGTTCCCGTCCAAACCACGGTTTACGGGTCCAGCACTCGGGGCCTTCATACGCTCCGAGCAGCCCCGTGTTGCTTTGGTGGACAGCAGAGGGGAATGCTGTTCTCAGATAGAGGTTGGCAGTGGTGGGTTGCCATCACCTTGGTGGATTTCCAGGGTGAGCCGTCCCAGGCATCTCTCTGTAGCGACATGTACAGGGCTGCAGGCCAGACGACACCGGTACTTTCGCGAGGTTCAAAAAGACAAATCTCGCGTTGAGCTTGTGTCCTCCCGTGTGGTATAAGAAGATCAGGTTTCTGGCGGGAGGACCAGCTTGGTGTCGGCGTGCTGCGCCATTCCTCCGGGATCCGTGCGCTATATTCCCAGTTGTTTCCATCAGTGTACTCTGGGTCCTCCTGGCCCCGCAGTCCGGACTAGGCCGGAGTAGTCCGCGGCTGTGCTCCGGCGGGAGTTCCTTCGCCCGCCGGTGGTGGCATCCTGTCTCGAATACATGGTTAATAAGTCCTCACGATTACGATCGTTTTCCCCTTACATATCTATAGCTAGAATAGATAGTTGTTTTTATTCCTTCTTCACATGACCATACAGCTTGTCATTGTCTCCGCCCCCCGACGACTGCTCCTAGCAACTCCGCGGGTCCCTCCCTTACGGGCTCCCGGGGCGTCGGGCAGGTTACGTCTCGGTGTCCATTTCCACTGGCACGCTTGCCTGTCAGCAAATCGGACCCCACGTAACGCAGCTTGGGTCTGCGGCGTTTTCCATGGGTGTTCCCATAGTAACGTCGTAGTGAAACGACTGAAAGGGGAACGTCTAGGTTACGAAGGTAACCCACGTTCCCTGAAGGAGGGAACGGAGACGTTACTCCCCTTGCCGCAGTCCCAGGCTGCCCCCTGGGGGGCTGAGCCAAGCTCGGCTCTTCAGCAGAAACCTGAATGAGTGTATGCGCGCCGCCATCTTAAATACCCGTATGTACGGGGGAGTGGCGGCTGGCGCTAACCACTCGCCAATATTCATTGGCCCTTTCTCTGTAGCTCAGAGAGGATTGGTCGCAGTGCTCCCATAGTAACGTCTCCGTTCCCTCCTTCAGGGAACGTGGGTTACCTTCGTAACCTAGACGTTGCTTGGATTCACATTTCACTGTGTGTGTGCGAGTAGAAAACACTAGTGTAGAGTAAGGACTTCACATCAGCTAGCCTGCCCGTGTTGTTGGAAAGCCTGTGCCTGTTATTTGTTTTTTTTATTATTATTATTTATTTTTTTTTTGTTGTTGTTGTACACAGAGTGTTTTTGTTGTACACAGAGCTGCCACATTTGGATACATTGTCCCGGATTGTGATGGACCCTCAGCATTGTTGCTGCACAGTGTTTTAAATATCTATTACAGAAATCTGAATAAAGTGTTTTGTACATTGTTCACACGTTTCTCTTTGAATTCATTTGGCCAAACGAATCTGTGTCCCTTAATTGGGTTAATTCCCCGTTCCTATACGGGGTGGCGTAGTCCGTTTGTTTAGTTATTCATCCTCCCCTCCATCTTAGCATTGCCACACTAGCATTCAGCTCCTGGTTAAGCCTGCAGCAACATTAGCAAATCAACTACCTAAAAATGATGCCAGTTTTTTTTGGCACTCAAAGCCTTCCTGCCAAATCTGAGAGGGCATCACGTCCACTCGGACAACATGATGATGGTGGCCTACATAAACCACCAAGGGGGACTCAGGTCGCACCCTCTGTACAAGCTGGTGAGGAGTTTTCTCCTGTGAGCACAACACAACCTTCGTTCAGTGAAGGCAGTGCACCTCGTCTTTCAACAAAAAGAGATATGGTATAATTTATAATGTTCATACTAAGCTGGGCAGATAGAAGGGGGTGTCAACCTCCAAAAGGACAAGAAAGTGGTCCATAACTTAGCAAATCAACTCTTCCAAAAACAGCCAGAAACCATAGAGTTATGATTGATGATCAGCTGAATTTCTCAGACCACATTTCTAAAATTGCCCAGTCCTCCAGATTTGCTTTATATAACATTAGGAAGATCAGGCTCTTTCTTTTAGAACATGCTACACAACTCCTTGTTCAAGCTCTGGACTACTGCAGTGCTATTTTGGCAGGTCTTCCAGCCAGACTTATGTGCCCTCTAGAAGCTTACATTCTGCAAGTAAATGATGCATTATTGTGCCATCTCAAAGAGGCACAAAATCACTTTTAAGGACTTTCACATTAGCTGAATCTCTTCACATTAACACATTTCACATTAACAAATCTCTTTCATCTGTACTTGACATTCAAAATCTAGCACTCTCTATTTTAATTCTATCTAATCTATTTGTTTTCATCATATTTGACATTAGGGCTACAATGAAATAATAATGACAACAAAATGTTTGGTCTGCTCCTCACAAAAAGCAATTTTCTGATACTGTCACACTATGCTGCTGAAAGGAACACAGGAAGGACACTGGACACACAGAAAAGGTTAACAGTCATTAATCAATACCCACAGGGAAAAATCCAGACCAGGAACACACCAGGATGACGTTTAACAGTGGACGCTCAACACAGGGTTTATAAGCACAGTATAATTACAAGGACAGTTGAATGGAATCAAACTAAACTCAGGAACAGATGGTGCATTCAAGTCATGTTGGATAGATTGTATTTACGAGTTGAACGCACATGAACGCCACCACAAAGTCGTTATTACGAGTGGGAAACTGGAAATTTTCTATAAGCCCTGAGTTTCCGAGTTGGGGGCGTGTCAGTGAAAAAACATGCAGGATGCAGTGGACACAGTCAAAAACAATAGATATGCAGCGACGGTACATTTGTTGAAATGAATAAAATGATTTTTTTTTTGTAATGTACAATAAAACTGTATAAGTTACACATACAAAATATTATATTATTGTATAATTACCATAGGATATATAATAATGCAGTTTACCTCACCTTCATAAACTGAATAAAAGAAAAAAATGCAAAAGCACAAAGATGCACATTCTTTATTCGTAATTTTTTAGGTGCAGAGTTTTTTGCCATGGGCATCATTTCTGAGCGGTTTCCCTGTGTTTGATATCCTGTTGCTGACTCTGTTTGTTACTCTACTTTTGATTGTTTTTCTGCCTGCCTACCAATAAACTGCTTGTTTATCGGATTACTCTTGTTTGCTAGCTGTCTGTCTCGACCCCTTGCTTGGACATTGACAATTCTCTGGTACTTCTACGCTGTTCCTGTCTGCCCCTCTCTGACCTTGCCTGTTGTACCACGATTAATATTATTAATAAAGTTGCACATGGATCCCTAGTCGAGAGCCTCCTTGTTACAGAAAACAATTCCACAATCCTGACTTTTGTGAAACTTAGCAGGGCCTGGTCACTATATGCTTTCATTTTATGCAAAATAGCTAAATAAATTAAACATTCTGTCTAACATCTACTTCTGTGTTCCAGAGAAGAAATACAGATTTGAAATGACATGAAATGACATTTAAAGGGATGATGAACTGTTGCTTTAGATTAGAAGCAGCAGACAGTTTGTTCTACAGATTTAGGACAGTTAAAATACACTGAAGAATTCTTATCTTCATTATAATAAATGTCTACTATGGACTATGGACTAGGACTATGACCAGCTGATTGTACATTGTCCCCTATATAAGTTACTTATTATTTCTCTCTTCCTCTTTATTTTACACATGAACACACACTTGAATACAAATAGTTACCTGATCTTGAATCAGTAGTTCCACTAATAATCAGGAGGGTCAAACAAATAAACTTCATTTTTGAAGGACATGGACTCTGAAAAGAAAACACACACACACACACACACACACACACACACACACACACACACACGTATTATAATCAGAAAACTCACAGAATGGTGAGTTAACATGCATGTGTCTTCTTTACATTACACATAACCTACAAAATTTAGATTCAGAAAATAGACTTACTTGTTCAGGTGTTTTTTCTCAATTCTTCCATGACCTTAAACTCAACATTGACTGCTCTCAAGAGCGTGAATAAATGCAAGATCAAACAGATCACTCCTGGTTTAGTTTTACTTTCTCATTTCACTGAACATCTTAAGTGATTACACAGTTCTGCCAATCACACTAGTGTTACATCCTCAGAGTCTAGGAGCAGGGAGGAGCAACTTTTTATTTTTATTTTTTTTTTTTTTTGTATGACATGTGAGAACCTCTCTACTGCCTGAAATCAACATCTTCAGTGTATGAGTATACAACTGGCATTTGTGGATAGGTTTGTGATTTAACCTTATGAATCAATTAGCAGGTTCTAACTACAAAAGAAAAGTTGGGACATTTTGTGAGATGCAATAAAATCAAGAATGTTCATTTTTATAACCACTATTTGATTGATTAAAGTACGAAGAAACAATGTCCAATGTTTTCACTGGCCAACTTAATTTTATTTTGTAAATATGAACACATTTCGATTTTGATAGCTACAGCACAAAAAAAAGTTGAGACAGAGGCATGTTAATGTAACACATAGGGTGGCAAAAACACCAATATATATTAAAGGACAATATATTACTGAGACCCAAGACTTTTTTTACCAATCCCAACTCGGAATGACTCAAATTCACCACTGAGGGCAAGGCATCAACACAGAAGAAGTAGATTGCATTACAACAAGCACTTTATTGCAATAAAACATAAGTTTAAAACAGCATAGAAAAGGGAATGGTTCACAAAGAAAGGTGGAATTCATAAGCAGTCTGTGTGGCTAGGGAGTGGTTACTTGGGTGGGGAAATTATGTCCCCACCAATGTCTTTTGTTCCCAATAAAGGGGGATATTGGGAAAATAGAGAGAAACAAACACAGAATTACTTCCAAAACGTATTACAAGGATTACTTACAAATCCATATACAGTCATCATGTAAAAAATACACCTTACTGAATTCCATGCTTTTCTGTATCAGGTCTTAATGAAAATTCAGGACATAATAAAAAATTATCTGGTCCTTGGCAGGTAAAACCTCAGATGAACAAGAAAACATGAGATATCACACTGTGTCATAATTTATTTAACAACAATAAAGCCAAGATTGAAAAGTCATGTGAGACAAAGTCAGAACACCTTATGTTTCAATTGCTTGTAACCTGAGCAGCAATAACCTGAAGTAATTCTTTTCTGTATGGCTTTATCAGTCTGTCACATCATTCTGGAGGAATTTTGGCTCACTCTTCTTTACAATGTTGCACCAGTTTATTTAGATTTTTAGCCATTTGTTTATGTACAGCTCTCCCCACAGCATTTCAGTCAAGATGAAGTCTGAACTTTTACTTAGCGTTTGCAATCTCTTTATTCTTTTCTTTTTCAGCTTTTGTAGATTTACTGGTGTGCTTGGAATCATTGTCCTGTCACATGAGCCAATGTTGGCCAAGCTTTTGCTGTCAGATGAACATCCTCACATTTGACTCTTGAATACTTTGGTATACAGAGGAGTTCATGGCCAACTCAATGACTATGAGGTGCCTAGGTCCTGTGGCTACAAAACATCAGCCCTCCACCGGCATGTGTGACCTTTGGTATGAGGTGTTTGTGCTGATAAGCTCTTTAGGTTTTCACCAAATGTGGTGCTGTTCATTATGGCCAAAAATCTCCACTTTGGTCTCGTCTGTTCAAAGGTATTGTTCTACAAGTCTTTGATGCAACTTTGCAAACCAAAAACATAATTGTGAGACGATCACGCTGAATTTCTGACACTGCCAGAAAATGATCGTATCTTTGGTAGCAAGACTGTGAGAACGGTCGTCTTTGAACCTCTCTCACTATACGACACAAGACCACCATTTAATGAGCCACGATCCTTTCGTCTGGGACGGCTGAAAATCGTGCAGTGTGTCTCCGGCTTTAGGTGTGTTTGATCAGGGTTGGAAACAAACTCTGCAGAAAGGTAGATATCCAGGAACAGGGTTGGAAATAAACTCTGCAGAGAGGTAGATCTCCAGGAACAGGGTTGGGCACCCCTGTCTTACAATCGTACATTGTTTTGTTTGCTTTCTTTCTTTCTTTTTTTTTTTTTTTTTTTTGTATTTACATTTTTGGCTATAGCTGTATTAACCTGAATTGAATGTTTTCTATTTTGTACTTAATAAGATATAGTAGCTGAAAAGTGAAAAAAGTGATTTAAAGTGAAAGAGATTTATTGTTATAGTAGATTAATAGTACAGGTCCAGTGTGGGCCTAGTGAGGGCTTCCTGGGGAGGGCTGCCCATGCAGGACCAGTGCTAAGGGGCCAATACTTTGCAAATTCTCAGGGGCCCTGTGCTGGCAGCCCACTGGGGGCCCTTAGGCTAGCCCTAAGTGAGCCTGTAAGAGGCCAGTGCAGGCTTGTTTGCAGGGCTTTCTTCTGGCAAACCTTCCAAACATGTCATACTTGCCCCATATTTTTCTAATTATACTAAAATGAAATATATAATTTAACATGCTATCTGAGGCCTGAATCTGCGGTGAAATTTTCAAGTTGTCCGCCATTCCTCTGAGCATTACACAGTCTGATCTTGGGCTGGATTTAATAAGGTGTCCTAACTTTTTCACAAGAATATACAGAGCATTTACAAGTTTTAACCCACATGTTGTTTTCAGAGTACATCACAGCAGCATCAATCTGTTATTTTATTAAGCAAAACAGTTAAACAATCATAGCAGTGTGTGTTTACTTGCGAGTCTTGAATGCACCCCATCTACAAAAATTAGACTGTCCTCCCTCAAAAATGACCCAATAGAGAAATGTGAATTTACGTCACGCCATGTTGCATGTTGGGGCTCCGCTTCTGGGAAGATCACCCTATGCTGAAATTAATAAGGAGACCTGCTTATCATTTGTTTTGTTTTTGCCTTTAAGTTAAATATTCACATTTTTTATTGCATCGACTGCAGAGAAGAGAATTTGAGAATCCTTCAAAAAAAAAAATCTTGACAGTAGAGCGGCTTCCTCCATCTCTGGGTCGGGAAGTGTTGGATGGACCAGCTCTGGACTTCACTCACTGTCTCCTCTTGCCAGTGAGCAGCAGTGGATGGTCAGAGAGCGCTGCAAAATGTGCTACTCCCATTCCGTCTGCCAGAACGCAGGTAAGAGTCTTTTGCACACAGCACCCAGACACTCAGACCCCGCTTCAGACGGGCACGAGACGCCCGAGTGGGGTGCCTGCGTTCTATCTCGCTGCCCCACAGTGGTACGCCGGTGGTTCTCTTGGTGCCGCTCATATATTACCTGGAAGCCTGGTCAGGTCTTCCCAGTTCGTCGTGCTGGCTCCTTCGGACCATCAGACTCGGCTATGCGATTCAGTTTGCCTGGCACCCTCCCAAGTTCAGGGGCATCCTCTTCACCTCTGTGAAGACTGCAGATGCTCCTGTCCTGCGGGCAGAGAACGCTACCTTACTGGCGAAGGATGCGATAGAGCCGGTCCCTCCAGCCGATATGAGGACAGGGTTTTAGAGCCCCTACTTCATAGTACTCAAGAAAGGAGGTGGGTTACGACCGATCTTGGCTCTGCGCATCTTGAACCGAGCTCTCCACAGGCTTCCGTTCAAGATGCTAAGCAGTCCAGCTGATTTGGAGACAGGAAGGCTCAAGTGGACTTATTTGGTTCACCCGAAATGTCCCATTGCCAGTTGTTTTACTTCCTTACCGAAGGAACTCTCGGCTCGGGCATACTGGCACTCAGCTGGCCGCGGGATCTACGCAAATATGTGTTTCCCCCAGTGAGTCTTATCGCACCGACACTGTGCAAGATCAGGGAGGATGAGGAGCTGGTCCTGCTGGTAGCACCATACTGGCCCAATCGGACCTTGTTCACAGAACTAATGCTCCTCATGACAGCCCCTCCCTGGCGGATTCCTCTGAGGAAGGATCTACTGACTCAGAGATGGGGCACCCTATGGCACCCGCGACCAGACCTCTGGAAACTACATGTCTGGTCCCTGGACGGGACGCGGAGGTTCTAGGTGATCTACCCCAAGGAGTGGTAGACACCATCACTTTGGGGGAGCCGAATCCACGAGACATGCTTACGCCTTGAAGTGGAACCTGTTCGGCGATTGGTGTAACTCTCACAGAGAGGACCCCCGGAGATGCCCGATCAGAGTCATGCTGTCCTTCTTGCAGCAAGGGTTGGAGCGAAGGCTGTCCCCCTCCACCCTTAAAGTCTACGTGGCTGCTATTGCTGCACACCACGACCCCATACAGGGGAAGTCGGTAGGGAAGCATGACCTGGTCATCACGTTCATACTCTCTTGGGACTTGTCTTTAGTGCTCACAGCACTACAGCAGGCCGTATTTGAGCCTTTGCAGTCAGTCAAGCTGAAGCTTCTTTCAATGAAAACTCTGCTTCTGCTTGCACTGGCTTCCATCAAGAGGGTAGGGGACCTGCAAGCATTTTCATGTGACGAATCATGCCTAGAGTTCGGGCCGGCAGATTCCCAGGTAACCCTGAGGCCAAGGCCTGGCTATGTGCCCAAGGTTCCCACAACTCCCTTCAGGGACAGCTTGCAAGCGCTGCCCCCAGAGGAGGCAGACCCAGCCCTAGCTTTGCTATGTCCCGTCCAAGCCTCAACCCCCTGGGGTCGAAGGTGGTGCCGGTAATGCCACATGCATATTTTCTAGATGGCAGCAAAAAGAACTCAAACTGATCCGTCAATTTTGAATGGAGACATAAAAGTAATACATCACCTGAATCTGTAAAGGGTCTACTTTTATTTGTGTACACTCACCATCTTCACAAAACTTTGTGCTGTTTTTAAACAAAGAAAATATACAGTGTCCTTTCAGCCTTCCGAGTCTCCTTGAACAACCATTTTAAACGCTTTACTCTCTCTGTTTACTCTAGATCCGCACACACATTACACACAGACATACAATTTATATATTTAGAAAGCTTGATATGTCTACTTTTAAATGAAGTGAGTCTTACCGAAATCAAATATTGTGTTAAAGTAATCTGTATGAAACCAACGCGATGTCCCGTTTTCCCCCTCTGCTTCATTGTCTCCTAATGTAATTGATATTATAATTAGCCACGTGGAGGCGCAAGACGCAAATGCCCACATCACCAAGTGAAACAAAGCTGCAACACGTTCATCTCGGATACTTGTATTCTTTGGAAGAAAACGCTGACAGGATTAAACATTGTATTCACCCGAGAGCCACGGAGGACACCGTTTATACAGTGTAAGTAATGTGTCTTATTGGCAATAGATCATGTGTTGTTGTGATATAAACTTGAACGCATTTACTAGTTGGACTTTTCCAAAACTACTATTCCTGTCTTAAATGTGTGAAATCAATCGAGTGCAATGTTTTGAAACACGATAGGCAGTTTCATTGCATCTGTATGGTGTCAGAATAAACAATAGGCTACAACATAAAAGTAATGTTTAGACGATACAAAAGTAATGTCTAAGAATGCTTAGACCAAGCAACAGTGCAATACTCTGCAAATATGTTCTCGAACATTTATAATGTGCTTAATAATAATTTAGTTTCTCAGGTGTTGTTTTTGTACTGTGTGATAAATACAACGAATGTGTGCATATCACACAGGCAATATTAGCGATTGCTAATGAAACAATAGTGTTGCTCCTGGTTTATCAATGTGCTCAATGACTTATTCACTTATTTTAGTGACCATACCTACACTCTTGAAAAAAAATAAAGATGCTTCACAATGCCATAGAAAAAAATTTTTTGTATAAATGGTTCCATAAAGAACCTTTGAAAATCTGAAAATGGTTCTTCTATGGCATTGTGTGAAGAAGCTTTTGAAGAAAGTAAATTTGAAGATTGTTTTTTTTAAATAAATGATATAAATAATACTTTTATTTAGCAATAATGCTTGATCAAAAGATAAAGACATGTATAATGTTACAAAATATTTCTGCTTTATCTAAATGCAAATGTTTGTATTCATAAAAGAAACCTGAAGAAAAATCTATTCAAACATCTTACTGTTTAAAAACTTTTGACTGATAGTGTATATATACTTGTATATTGTCACCATGTTTGCTGTCTTTGTCAGATCATTGAGATGCTCACATCCATTTGTTTTCTCGTGCAGTTTTTGCTGTCTGCTGTTTTCAAGTGATCACTGTTTTGAATATTTTGACCACAACATCTTGACTCTTCTGTTGTTTATTTATTTGTTGGTTTCTAATAACTGCAAGTAAGTGAATCTCAACTTATTTTGTGTTACAGTTAAATATATTCTCAATAAACTACTACAAAACATATACATTTCTTTTGTCCTCACATTATTGTAGAAATTCCCTCTCAGTCACACTGACTGAAAGGCTCATTATGGAGCTCATTATTCAGGCCTTTGTCTTGTCAGGTGTGAATCACAGCATTATTCATGATCATTCGCGCCTCCTTGAATATTCTTTTCCAAAGCAAAATGTGACAAAGAAAATTTACATCAATATATTGTTTTCTGAGAATCAGTGAACAGAGTATCATTTTGAAGCAATGCTGCTCACATATTATTGTAGCCCAGTTTGTGCTGAATAAAGTGTTATCAGACTTTAGCCAATAATATGTTTTTAAGATACTGAAAAAAGCACAAATATCAGGGCATGTCAAAAACTCGAAAGGGCCCCAAAACACCCTCAGACCCCAGAGGGTTAAGATGCTACGTTGACCGGACGCAAAGCTTCAGGACCTCAGACCACCTCTCTTGTCTGTCACAGAGGTCAGCAGAAGGGGAATGCCATCTCCAAGCAGAGGATGGCCCACTGGATTGTGGATGCCATCACCCTGGCTACACAGGCACAGGGTGAGTGTTGCATCGTCCTGGGCGTTGGCTCGTGGCGCCTCGCTGTCAGATATTTCTAGAGCTGTGGGCTGGGCTTCCCCTAACACGTTCGCTAGATTCTATAGCCTTTGTGTAGAGCCAGTATCCTCCTGTGCTCTCAAATCCAACAGGTAGAAGCACTGAGTGGCCCTGGCTCAGGTCGGCTTGTAAACTGCTCCAGAGTGTCCATACAGTAGACCTTTTTAAGCTCCTCCGTCCCCTCTGTGCCAACGTGGTGGAACTTTTGTCGCCAGGCCCTCACTCGATGAATCTTCAAGAACCGATACAGGGCTAGGGCCCATATGAACGACCTAAGTGGATCCCATATGTGTATTTTTCAAGGTATAGCCTTCGTGCCTGTGTTCCCCGGCGAGAAATTGCCTCTAGAGGATGCAGCCCCCCACCACACACACACTGCCTTCTGTTTGGGTCTGGCCACAAGTCCTCGTCAACATCACAGGCGATGTCCTCACAGGCTAGGCATCAGGGAAAATGTGTGTAGTGTTTTGCAATAAGTGTGTTACAGAATTGTAAACAAAGTGCAAAGTTGACAATGTGTTTAAGCTATGGTTGCACTGTGTTTAAGGTATGCTACAAGAAGTTCAGGTATTGAGGCTTTGGCTAAGCATTCAGTTTTAGTGTGTAAGCAATGGGCAAAAACTGTAAAAATAGAAACACAAAGACTGCAGTGTTTTATATAAAGCCCATCAGTGTGTTGCTGTTGATATGAAAGAGTAATTCAAATAGTGCTTGTGTGTATAGTTTTGTTGCAAGAATTTCATTTTTAGAAAGGAGTGTTAAATTTTGATTGCAGTGTTTCATTTTGGCATAGATGGTAGTTGTTAATCTCCAAGTGCTATGTCTGATTGGCTTGTGTGTAGAGTTTTGACATAATGATCCTAATTCTGCAAAAAGTGTATAAGCAATAGGCAAAAAACTGTAAATAAAATTATAAAAATGCAGTTAATGACCACTTTAAGCACAATGAAGCACTATAATGAGACATAAAAAGTAAAAAAAATAAAAAATAAAATAAAATAAAGACAAGACAAGACAAGTTGTGAATAAAGATGTTATTTATGATGGATTACATCTGGAGTAGTAAAAGTGATAATGTTAAAATGAAAGATGTCTTGTATGTGGCAGTCAATTAATAGTGATCTGGACAGAGATATTTACAGTTTGTTAAAAAAAAATATTTCTAAAACAACAAAAAAATGAATTTCTAACAATGCGAAATGTAATCTTATCAGAAATCATCACAGGTGATCAGTGGAGATTTCAAGCCAGTCAAGACCCAAACTAACAAGATTCTTATCAGTGTAAGAGTGTATATGAAACTCCATCTGAGGCTCCACACACAGGAAAAGAAAGATAAATGGAGGATCACAAGCCCAATACACACAATTACTTAGACACACAATCCAGTATTTATCTTTAGGATTCAGACCGTCCATGTTGATGGCCTAAATACCACTCAGTTCACTCCTTCACCTGCACCTCATTGTAAAAGACATCTTTTATTTCTTTCTTCCTTTTTTTGATTGAGAGTTCACTAAAAACATAAAGAAAGTATGAAGTTATAAAGGGTCCATAACAGAATTTATCTTAAGAATTAATAAAAATAATGAGATAAAAAATATTAGTCACCACTTGAAAACCAGCAAAACCAACAGGACTTTAAACAGAATACACTCTTAAAAATAACGGTGCTTTAAAAGGTTCTTCATAGCAATGCCATAGAAGAACCATTTTTGATTTCACAAAGAACTGTTTAGTCAAAGGTTTTTTTTTTTTGTTTTTTTTTAAATAACTCTTTCTTACCTCTTTATAATCTAAAGAACCTTCTTTTGCCAAAAATAACTTTTTGTGACACAGAATGGTTCCTGAGATGTTAAAGGTTCTTTATGGAACCATTTAGACAAAAAAAAAAAAAGGTTCTAATGGCATTGTGAAGCACCTGTACCTGAAGCACCTGAGTGTACTATCGTATAACAAACTGTGATACTTTGTATCATGAATGTTGATCATATTCTAAATGAAGTTCCCAATAAAGACAAGAATAAACAACATTGGCATGACAATATTTTTTTTTAGCATTTAGATGCATTTATAGGCTGTATTAACTGGTAACTAAATAAATAATTAAAATATACATGCATACAATTTAAACATGCATTCATTATGTGTGTGTGTGTGTGTGTGTGTGTGTGTGTGTCTGAAATCATATATATCCTATTATATTTATAAATGAATAGACAGTGTTTGTCAATTGTTTGGCAGCTCAAAGCAGGCACAGTAATTAATTAAGAAATAGCCAGGTGTGCATTAAACAATTGTAGTGTATGACTAGGGGCAAATAGCCACTGCAAAGCTGACCTTGTTCTTTTTCCTTGTTCTCATTCTGTAAATGTTGACCATCTTATGAAGAAAATTCAGAATAAAGGCAAGAAAAAAAAAACAACATTAAGCAGACTGAATCATACACAGGTACTGTATGGTAAATTAATAATTCAAATGTATATTTTATTATTATTATACAAGTTTGTGTGTTTGTGTCTGTGAACTGAAACTGAATTAAATGTTATAAATGTTTCATAATAATAACCACAAACACATAAACTGAAAAATGATTTAAAAATGACATTATGGTTACCAGAAATGGTGACCTTATGTGTACACTCTCCCTCATATAACAAAAAGTAAGAAAACTCAGTGTCTGTTTATTAACTATTTTGTGGATGACAAGAGACTTTAAATTAATAATGAAACTTCAAAAGACAAATTCATCTTGTTTTATTCTCGTGTTCTCTTTCTGTAAAAGTTGATTGCATTCTGAGGAACATTCTGAATAATAGCATGAGAAAACACCATAACATCACACATATATGGTTTTGCACATGCAAATGCAAAATTAGAAAAAAAGAAAGGCAAAATGGGTAAAAATGGCAAAAACTTTTTGAATTAATAGTCAAATAATAAGATTCACCTTGTATTCCACTCATCTCATTCTGTAACTGATCACGTTCTGGGAAAAAAGTCAGAATAAAACATAGATAATAAATAATATCACACATGGGTATGTATGGTAACTAAATAAATAATTCAAATGTACATTTTATAAATGAGCATCTATTATAGGAAAGAAATATTAAATACAAATGCAAAATAAATAAATAAACTAAAATAAAAATAAAGGATTAAAAATAGCCTTTAAAATAATAGAAACATTGTATTAAATAATAGCCTAATAAAATATATATTTACCTTGTTTTATTATGCTCTTCTCCTTCTCCAGTTGCTCATGTTCTGAAGAAAATTCAAAATTAATGAGCTTTCCATTGAAATATGGTTTGTTAGGATAGGACAATATTTAGCCAAGACATAACTGTTTGAAAATCTAGAATCTGAGGGTGCAAAAAAAAAAAAAAATCTAAATATTGAGAAAATCTCCTTTAAATTTGTGCAAATGAAGTTCTTAGCAATGCATATTACTAATCAAAAATTAAGTTTTGATATATTTATGGTAGAAAATTAACAAAATATCTTCAGGGAACATGATCTTTACTTAATATCCGGTAACACTTTATTTTAATGATCCCTTTTGAACATTCTGTTGACAATAAGTAATGTTGCATCTACATGTCAACTAACTCTCATTAGAGTATAAGTAGACTGTCTGCTTAATATCTGCTATCTCATTATTGTGATGGTCTCTCAACGGACATTCTGCTAACTATAAGTAACTTTGCATTGTCAACATATTCTAACCCTAACCCTGCCAGTCTACTAATACTCTACTAACAGTTAGTAGATATATAGGTGCAGCATTACTTATAGTCAAGAGAATGTGTTAAAGGGACCATCAAAATAAAGTGAAACCTAATATGCTAATGATTTTGCCATAAAAGAAAAATCTACATAGAAGCTACATAGAAAAGGCCAGAATAAACCATAGATAATAAATAATATCAATATGGGTATATATGGTAACTAAATAAATAAATAATTAAAATGTACTTTTTTTTAAATGTGTATCTATTATAGCAAAGAAATATTAACTACAATTGCAAAAAATAAATAAATAAATGAAATAAAAATAAAGTATTAAAAATAGCCTTTAAAATAATAGAAACATCGTTGTATCACGTAATTTTCTACCAAGCAAGCTACACAAAACCTGAATTGTGATGCAGGTAAAAGAGTACAAAGGATTAATATGAAAGTGCCCTGTTACCAATTATAATATATAATTAATAATAGCCTAAAAAACATTGAACTTGTATTAAATAATAGCCTAATTGTCAGGCATTCACCACAGCCACCTCCCTCAGAAGCACCTCCCACCAGATCTCAATCACCAGAATTCTAATCACCACCACCTGGTTCCAATCAGACTTCACCCTTTATAAGACTCCTCTGCTCAGTTTCCCCCTGTCGGATCTACCGTTCGCACCCCCGTACGTAGCTCTCGACCTCTCCATGCGCTCATCGCCTCCTACACTCTGGACTCTGGTTGCCGACACTCTTGTTTGGACGCTTACACTACAACTCATCAAGGACCGTCAGATAAGCCCACTGCCTTTCACTTTTCTGTTCATCTGTTCTCTAACATTCATTGTCAATAAAACTACCTCTTCTGTGTTACTCCCATCTCAGCGTCTGTGTTGTGTGACAGAAGATCCGACCGACTTACCGATCATGAACCCGGATGAGACCGCGTCACCCAGCCCCATCACTGAATTAGTGAATGCCCTGACGGCGGCGTTGAGACCACCTCCGACGCCGCCATCTGCCTCAGGATGTCCCATGGCCATGCCCGCTTCCTTTGCGGGTGAGGCGGCTGAGTGTAGCGGGTTCCTCCTTCAAGTTAAATTGTACATTCAAATGCAACCGCAACAGTTTGCCTCGGAGAACGCCAAGGTAGCCTTTCTCATATCCCTCCTCACCGGTAAGGCACTTCAATGGGCTAAAGCCATCTGGACTAACAATAATCCCATCATTCACTCTTTTGATCTGTTTGTCGGCCATTTCTCCGAGGTGTTCAACACCGCTACCGGACCACTAACCATTTCAGATCAGTTGTTTCGTCTGCAGCAGGGCTCTTCTTCGATTCATGACTACACACTCCATTTCCGCACGCTGGCGGCGGCTAGTGGCTGGGATGAAGTAGCGCTACTGGGCGCTTACCGTCATGGTCTGAACTCCAACATCCAAGCCGCCATGGCGTTCTACGATGATTCCGTCGGTCTAGAGATATTCTTGCAACAAACCACCCGCATTACCCAGCGACTGGCCGCCTGCCAGCCTTCAAATCCCGCTCCTCAGCCGACCTCGGTGGCAGCTAGGCCTCCAGTACCAGAACCCATGCAAGTGGATTCAAGCCGTCTCACGCAAGCTGAACGCACTCGTCGATTAACTTCTGGACTCTGTCTGTACTGCGGGAACCCTGGTCACCTCATTCGCAACTGTCCTGTTCGACCCCCACGCCCCGTGGTGAGTACCATACGCTCAGAAATCAATACTGCTTCCTTAACTTTATTACCCGTAACGCTACATACTGCTGATATCTCGCTGTCTGTCTCTGCTTTGGTCGATTCAGGTTCATCAGGAAATTTCATCTCCTCGAACTGTTTAAGACAACTACAACTCAGAAGTCTACGCCATCCCACCATATATTCAGTTACTACCATTCAGGGAAAACCACTGGGGCGTGGGAAAATTCGTCATAAGTCTCCATCTATCACCCTACAAGTTGGACTGTTTCATATGGAGGATATTCAGTTTCTGGTACTGGAGAACTCCACCGTGAGCATCATCCTGGGACGCCCCTGGCTTCAACTACACCATCCAGAACTCCGCTGGGACCCCTGCGACATCAGTCGCTGGGGTGAACAGTGCCACCGTCAATGTTTGTCTAACCTACCTCTTCCTAGATCTGTTGCAGTTCCCCTCGCATCTACCCAGGTTGAAAGCCCTGAGCCAGCAATCCCCGTCGAGATCCCAGCGGAGTATTTGGCGTTCCAGGATGTGTTCAGTAAGCAAGCTGCCACCCAACTACCACCCCATCGGCCATGGGACTGTGCCATCAATCTGCTGCCCGGTGCTCAACTACCTAAAGGATGTGTCTATCCCCTGTCCATCCCGGAGCGCCAGGCGATGGAGGAGTACATTGCGGAGGCATTACATCAAGGGTATATTCGTCCATCTACCTCGCCGGCCGCTTTTAGCTTCTTCTTCGTGGGTAAGAAGGATGGAGGTCTGCGTCCCTGCATCGACTACCGGCAGCTGAACTCACAAATCATCCAACAACCCTACCCGCTCCCCTTGGTCCCTGCCACCCTCGAAGAGCTTCGTGGATCCCAGGTCTTCACGAAGCTGGACCTGCGGAGTGCTTACAACCTCGTTCGTATTCGTGAGGGAGACGAGTGGAAAACAGCTTTCATAACACCTGCTGGGCACTATGAATATCTAGTCATGCCATATGGGTTATCCATTAGTCCCTCGGTCTTCCAAACGTTTATGAACGAGGTGTTCCGGGAGTTCCTCCACCGGTTCGTCGTAGTTTACATTGATGACATCCTCATCTACTCCCGGAACCAGGCCGAACATCGCCAGCACGTCCAGCAGGTCCTCCACAAGCTCCGTCGTCATCATCTGTTTCTCAAACTCGAGAAGTGTGAGTTCCATCAACCATCAGTACAGTTTCTGGGTTACAACATCAGTGCCGAGGGTGTGCAGATGGATCAAGAGAAGGTCGATGCAGTCATGAACTGGCCACAACCCACCAGCATTAAAGAACTTCAACGCTTTCTTGGTTTCGCAAACTTCTACCGACGCTTCATCCAGAACTACAGCACCTTCACAGCTCCACTGACCTCCCTCCTGAGGGGTAAACCGAAACACCTGACCTGGAACCCCTCCGCCCACGAAGCTTTCCATCTACTGAAGCAGATTTTCAGCACTGCCCCTTTACTTCATCACCCGGATCCAGAACGACCCTTCTTCGTAGAAGTGGACGCCTCCACCATCGGCGTCGGGGCAGTGCTTTCCCAAGCGGTCGGCGACTCCTCCCTCCTCCATCCCTGTGCTTTTTACTCCCGTAAGCTGTCTCCGGCGGAGCAAAACTACGACGTTGGAAATCGTGAACTGTTGGCCATCAAATTGGCCCTGGAGGAGTGGCGCCATTGGCTAGAGGGAGCCATTCATCCATTTACCATCATCACAGATCACAAGAACCTGCAATATATCCGTGAAGCCAGGCGACTCAACCCCCGTCAAGCACGCTGGGCCCTCTTCTTCACTCGATTCAACTTCAAGATCACCTATCGTCCCGGTTCAAAGAATATTCCTGCAGACGCTCTCTCACGCCAACATGCCAAGGACTCACTCCCCGAACCCGATCCTATCATCCCCTCTCAACTTCTCATCTGCCCCATATCATGGGACCTGGATCAGCAGATCCAGGAAGCCACCCTCCAGGAGCCAGCTCCGCCGGAAAGTCCAGAAGGGAAGATCTATGTACCTCGCTCCCAACGTTTAACCCTTCTGGACACAGCTCATCGGTCTCCGGGCTCTGGACATCCGGGCAGCAGAAGGACCCTCTCGCTCCTCCAATCTCGTTACTGGTGGCCCAGTATGGACCGTGACACCATCAGGTACGTCCAAAGCTGCTCAGTCTGTGCCATGTCTAACTCACCACGACAACTTCCCGCAGGCAAGCTGGTTCCTCTACCCATTCCCCAGAGGCCCTGGTCCCACCTGGGAGTAGACTTCGTCACGGACCTCCCCAACTCTGAAGGTAACACTTGTGTACTGGTCACTGTGGACCGTTTTTCCAAGTCCTGTAAATTCGTCCCTCTTAAGGGATTGCCTACTGCCATGGAAACGGCGGAGGTCCTATTCCACCATGTGTTTCGTCACTTCGGCCTCCCAGAGGAGATTGTGTCGGACCGGGGTCCTCAATTCATCTCTCACGTGTGGAAAGCTTTCTTCAAATTACTGGGTATCTCTGTTAATCTCTCCTCAGGATATCACCCACAGACCAATGGCCAGACTGAGAGGAAGATCCAAGAGCTTGGACGTTACCTCCGGTCCTACTGCTCTGAAGATCAACACAGCTGGAGCAGGTTCCTCCCGTGGGCCGAGTACGCACAGAATTCCCTACGTCAGGAGACCACCGGATTAACACCTTTCCAGTGCGTACTCGGTTTTCAGCCCCCGCTGTTTCCCTGGACGGAGGAACCATCGCATGTTCCAGCTGTAGACCACTGGTTTCGAGAGAGCGAGAGAGTGTGGGACTCAGCTCATCACCACCTCCAGCGGGCAGTCCGTCGTCACAAGACCTTCGCCGACGCTCGACGTAGGACGACGCCCTTGTACCATCCAGGGGATAGGGTATGGCTCTCCACCAAGGACATACGCCTACGACTGCCCTGCAAGAAGCTGAGTCCCCGCTACATAGGTCCCTTCAAGATCCTGAGGCAGATCAACGATGTCACCTACCAGCTTCAGCTCCCACCCAGGTACCGCATTCACCCCACGTTCCACGTCTCCCTTCTAAAACCCTTCTTTCCCTCTACCACAGACACCACCAGAGCTGAAGCTGGACCCCCTCCTCCAGAAGTCCTGGATCAACCGGAAATCTACACCGTCCACGAGATCCTGGACTCCAGGCGTCGAGGGGGCCGCCTGGAATATCTTGTCGACTGGGAGGGGTACGGACCTGAGGAACGATCCTGGGTGTCACGTGAAGACGTCTTAGATCCCACGCTTATGCTGGACTTCCACCACAGCCACCCGGATCGTCCGGCCCCTCGTGGTCGCGGCCGCCCTCGGCGCCGTAATAGGGCGTCGGGAGCCGCCCTTGGAGGAGGGGGTAATGTCAGGCATTCACCACAGCCACCTCCCTCAGAAGCACCTCCCACCAGATCTCAATCACCAGAATTCTAATCATCACCACCTGGTTCCAATCAGACTCCACCCTTTATAAGACTCCTCTGCTCAGTTTCCCCCTGTCGGATCTACCGTTCGCACCCCCGTACGTAGCTCTCGACCTCTCCATGCGCTCATCGCCTCCTACACTCTGGACTCTGGTTGCCGACACTCTTGTTTGGACGCTTACACTACAACTCATCAAGGACCGTCAGATAAGCCCACTGCCTTTCACTTTTCTGTTCATCTGTTCTCTAACATTCATTGTCAATAAAACTACCTCTTCTGTGTTACTCCCATCTCAGCGTCTGTGTTGTGTGACACTAATAAAATATATATTTACCTTTTTTTATTATGCTCTTCTCCTTCTCCAGTTGCTCATGTTCTGAAGAAAATTCAAAATAAATGAGCTTTCCATTGAAATATGGTTTGTTAGGATAGGACAATATTTAGCCAAGACATAACTTTTTGAAAATCTAGAATCTGAGGGTGCAAAAAAAAAATAAATTCTAAATATTGAGAAAATCTCCTTTAAATTTGTGCAAATGAAGTTCTTAGCAATGCATATTACTAATCAAAAATTAAGTTTTGATATATTTATGGTAGAAAATTAACAAAATATCTTCAGGGAACATGATCTTTACTTAATATCCGGTAACACTTTATTTTAATGATCCCTTTTGAACATTCTGTTGACAATAAGTAATGTTGCATCTACATGTCAACTAACTCTCATTAGAGTATAAGTAGACTGTCTGCTTAATATCTGCTATCTCATTATTGTGATGGTCTCTCAACGGACATTCTGCTAACTATAAGTAACTTTGCATTGTCAACATATTCTAACCCTAACCCTGCCAGTCTACTAATACTCTACTAACAGTTAGTAGATATATAGGTGCAGCATTACTTATAGTCAAGAGAATGTGTTAAAGGGACCATCAAAATAAAGTGAAACCTAATATGCTAATGATTTTGCCATAAAAGAAAAATCTACATAGAAGCTACATAGAAAAGGCCAGAATAAACCATAGATAATAAATAATATCAATATGGGTATATATGGTAACTAAATAAATAATTAAAATGTACTTTTTTTTAAATGTGTATCTATTATAGCAAAGAAATATTAACTACAATTGCAAAAAATAAATAAATAAATAAAATAAAAATAAAGTATTAAAAATAGCCTATAATAGAAACATCGTTGTATCACGTAATTTTCTACCAAGCAAGCTACACAAAACCTGAATTGTGATGCAGGTAAAAGAGTACAAAGGATTAATATGAAAGTGCCCTGTTACCAATTATAATATATAATTAATAATAGCCTAAAAAACATTGAACTTGTATTAAATAATAGCCTAATAAAATATATATTTACCTTGTTTTATTATGCTCTTCTCCTTCTCCAGTTGCTCATGTTCTGAAGAAAATTCAGAATAAAAGATCATGTAAAACTACACTGAATATTCGGGGCCAAGCACTAGACAAGGGAAGCATCAGATCAGCTGCAGCAATGAGTAATTAAGCCATTTTAAGGTGATTTTAGTCAAAATGGGTGAAAAATCATGAAAACAACCACTTTTTTTTCAACTGCTAACATACTTTTGTCCAATCTGTAGTTATATTTTCAAAACTCTAAACACAATTAGCACAACATCGGTCTGTTGTGACCATACCACTAACACAATTTGTGTTGTTTTCACACAATATGCAGTCAATTACCATGTTTCTAAAATGCCAACATTTTATTTTCGTACAAGCCTTCCCAAAACCAAAATCATGGGTAATTTTAGTCTTATTTTCAAATGCTTAAACACAGCATGTCAGAAATGAAGACCTAATGTTCCGAACCTTAAATACAGTATAAAGCCTCTATTTCTGTAACAATAGCAGCTCAAAATTATTGAAAATATCTCTGTATAAAATATAGTAACAACTGATACACATATTTAAGTAAAAGATCAATTAAATATTTAGAATATTTAGCTGATTCCAGAGGAATAGTCAGGTGTTAGCTATTTCCATTACATCAACATAGAGTAAAAAAGACCTCTTTGAATTGGTTTTGTGGATGCAGAACAACACAAAGAATCAGAGAGAGAGAAAAAAATGCCTAAGAGAAGGAGATAAATAGTTGTAGGAGGTAGAGGAGTAGTTGGATTTGAAAAAGGGAGAAGAAGAGGTAGGGGAGAGGAGTAAGAATCTGTGTTGGACTGTGCATTTTTGTTTTTTTTCCCCCTACACGTGTGGAACCTATGAAAGCTTATTTCTTCCACGGAATATAAAGGGTAAAGGGTAATTATGACTTTTTTATCTCATAATTCTGATAAAGTCTGAATTGTAAACTCACAATTCCAAGAAAATATAAAATTGTAAGATAAAAAGGTCACAGTTAGCCTTTACCATTTATATTCCGTGGCAAATTGTAACCAAAGACCATATATGTTGGATTTTTTGTTGATCACTGGCATCAGCGACCATGGGGGCACTATCCATATTCAACCCCTACCCTACTCACAAGCAGTGGTTCCAAATGAATTTCTGCACAGGTTACCCTATCTTTTTGTTTTGTGCATTCTGTAAAGTAATGACTCAATTCAGTTAGATAGTATGTTGCCAAGAAAGAACACATTCAACACTTTAAAATGTAAAATGGGTTTCGTTGAAGGCAAACTGAAGACTAAAAAAATAAAATAATAATATATATATATATATATACGCCAGGAGTCCCCCTTTCACAAGATCCCCCTCGGTAGAAATCGCGGTCCGGGGGGCAATTACACCAGATTTTGAATAAGGTTTGCTGTGTTTTTACAGAGTTAGTTTAAGTAGAAAAAGGTATTAAGCATTTTGAAATGTAGAGTTTGAATTTATTTAACAAAATGTGGTTTTGGAAAGAAAATTAACTATTTGGCTAATTGTGTGATGTAGGTGCGTTGCTGTGTTAAGAGTTTAGAAAAAGTACTTAAAGTATTAGTAAACGCTTGTTAGCAATTGAAAAAAAACTGTAATCTGTTATCACTTTTGACCACAAGGTGACACTGTCTCAAAACGGTTTGAGCCTTTTCAGGTCATGGTTTTGATGGTACAAAGTTTTGTAATGGTACACCAATGCATTGGTAAAAATGTAGTATTTTATGTCATAATACATCATTTCATGTTTTGTACAATTATAGTGCCATGGTATGGTGAAAATATCTCTCTTTTTTTGGAGTTATAGACATTTTTATATATGAGAAGAGAAAAAGTGACTGATGGCTGACTTTGTTTGCATTTTTTGCCACTTACTATCAAAATTTTGGCAATTGCACTGTGCCAAAACACTGCAGGTAGCCTCAGGTCATGCTTGTTATAACACACACAAAGTTTCATCTTAATGCGGCAAACCGTTGCAGAGATATAGCCTCACATCCACTTTTGCATGTTTTTCGTAGAACTCGTTCATGAGTTATTCAAGAACGGTTTGACTAATCAATTTGAATTTTCATAACTCTTTTCCAGCATGGTCTGAAGATGATCTAAGCCAATTTTGTTAAATCAGACAAACCATCTAGGATGAGTTCAAAAAAGTAGATTTTTCAAACAATAAAAAAATAGAAAGAAAAAAAAACTTATGAATTCGACACGGCATGAGCCAAGGATTCAGAGAAAATTTTTTTGCTTCTGTGCCTTACAGTTCAAAAGTTATTAGCATAACCATGTGTAAAACTTTGGAGGCGCTAGAAAGTTTGAGTTAGAGACTCCAAATTTGTTTGTGTTAATGTTGAGACTGTCCACTATCAGTGTGCCAAATTTCACAACTTTCCCCCAAGCGGTTTTATGAGCTGCCATAGACTCGAGCGGAAGAAACAGAAGAAGTAAAAGAAGAAGAAGAAGAAGAAGAAGAAGAAATTTACCTTGCTGCATTCTCTTCGTGTATTCTTCTGATTCTGAAGAAAATTCAGAATAAAGGCAAGAACAACATTAAATAGATAACATCACACATGAATACACATATGGTTTTGCAATATGAATAGTGAAATAACAATCCCTAAAAATAAATAGATAAATTCACCTTGCTGTATTCTGCTTATCTCATTTTGTAGAGTTTGACAATCTGAAGAGAATTCAGAATAAACAAAAAATATTAAATAGACAAAAGTAACATGATTACAGTAATACTTTTAGCTGTAACGCAGTAATATAATGCATTATTTTCTCAGTATATATATATATATATATATATATATATATATTAATACTAGAATTCAGTGGTTGTGATGACTGCATTATTCCATTATTTTCAGATGCAGTAATAATTTTCAGAATGTAATTATTAATAAGTAAAGTCTTTGTGAGACACCAAAGGGAAAAAAAACAGTCATGAGGGACAATTTTTTGAAATTGAGTTTTATACATCATTTGGAAATTGAATAAATGAGCTTTCCATTGAAGTATGGTTTGTTAGGATAGGACAATATTTAGCCAAGACATAACTATTTGAAAATCTAGAATCTGAGAAAAAAAAAATATATATATATATTATCTAAATATTGAGAAAATCTCCTTTAAATTTATGCAAATTAAGTTCTTAGCAATGCATATTACTCAAAAATTAAGTTTTGATATATTTATGGTAGAAAATTAACTAAATATCTTCAGGGAACATGATCTTTACTTAATATCCGGTAACACTTTATTTTAATGGTCCCTTTTGAACATTCTGTTGACAATAAGTAATGTTGCATGTACATGTCAACTAACTCTCATTAGAGTATAAGTAGGCTGTCTGCTTAATATCTGCTATCTCATTATTGTGATGGTCTCTCAACAGACATTCTGCTAACTTTGCATTGTCAACATATTCTAACCCTAACCCTGCCAGTCTACTAAGACAATCTTCCGCCGCTGGCTGCCTCTCCCGTGTAACCAGAAGTACCGGTGTGCGCATCCATTGAGCCACGAGTGCCGCAAGCCTCGGTCCTCCCTGGGCACGCCAGGAGTGCCCCTTTCACAAGAGCAATTTCTAGCAGTTGAAAAGGATGTCCTCAGGGGCTTCTTTTCGACTGTGCGTTTCTGGATGTGGTAGTTTCCTGGCATCTGTTGACGGACATGATTGCTGCCTCTCGTGTTTGGGCCGAGATCACACTGAGGCAGCTTTCGTGGATGGTACGTGCCCACACTGAGTGTATGTCCATGGCCATGCTGCGGGTCCCCCACTCGTTTATGAGACGGCAGCCTTCGTTCTCTACCCCAGCCAGCCTGAGGGACTGTAAAGGTTCTTTGGCTGACTTCGCTAGAGACTTGGGTGACCTGCGGGTGTCGAATCGGAATGTGCTGCCGGGCGAGCCCCTACGGTCTTCCGTTCAACCCCATGGTTCTGTGGAGCTACCTCGGGACGATGTTTGCCCATTTCACGGTGGGCTGGATGTCTCCTCTGGTGGTTCTAACATTGTTCAGATGTCTATCGCAACGTCAGAGGGGAGGCTTTCAGCTCGGCGGGACATCTCTGGTGGGCGGAACCCCGCCCCGCCAGAGGTGGGCACTGAGCTGTCAGCTCTTCTTCTCCGGGCTTTCAGCTGAGGTGAGGTCTATTCGTTGACTACTGTTCTCTTCACTAGAGGACCTTCTGGAATGTTGATTAGTGTGACGCTTCCTTCCCGAAGAGAAGTTGAAGCGCAGGCTGTCCCCTTCAACTTTGGAAAGGTATGTTGCACAGTTGCACTTGCTGTTATGCAGGTTTTTCAAAATGGACAGTTTCACCTAATCATTAGGTTCTGTAGGGGTGTGAGGAGCAAGTGAAACCTTCGGTCCACACCTCTCCCCTCCCGGAGCTTTCCGCAGTCTTCTAAAAAGCTACGATGTGCCCGCTTTTTCGAGCTTTGTGTTAGTAGAGCTGAGTCATCCTCGTTCCTGACTCGAACTCTGAGGAGGGTAAACCTACAAACAATTTCTGTCAGCGAAGTGTGCCGTTAGCTCCGGCCGGCCACTCCCACGCTTGCCTGGGACCCGGCCGGTGTAGTGCCAAAATAGACTGCAAGCTGTGCTCTGAAGGGGGCAGATCTGGCCTGTGTCACAGTTCACTTCCAAACCACGGTTTATGGGTCCAGCACCCGGGGTCTTCATACGCTCCGAGCAGCCCCATGTTGCTTTGACGGACAGCAGAGGGGAATGCTGTTCTCAAGTAGAGATTGGCAGTGGTGGGTTACCATCACCTTGGTGGATTTCCAGGGTGAGCCATGCCCCCTAGGAGTGAGTCCCCCTCTTGGGGTGTCATCTTCTCCTATGCGTTGGTGCACAGCATCTCTCTGTAGCGACATGTGCAGGGCTGCAGGCCGGAAGACACCAGTACTTTCACGAGGTTCTAAAAAAAAAAAATAAAAAAAAAACTCTTGCGTTGAGCTTGTGTCCTCCTGTGTGGTGTAAGAAAATCAAGTTCCTGGCGGGAGGACCAGCTCGGTGTCTGCTTGCTGCGCCATTCCTCCGGGATCCGTGCGCTATATTCCCAGTTGTTTCCATCAGTGTACTCTGGGTCCTCCTGGCCCCGCAGTGCGGACTAGGCTGGAGTAGCCCGCGGCTGTGCTCCGGCGGAAGTTCCTTTGCCCAGGTGGCATCCTGTCTCGAATACATGGTTAATAAATTCTCACGCTTACGATAGTTTTCCCCTAACATATCTATAACTAGAATAGATAGTTGTTTTGATCTCTTTCTCCACATGACCATACAGCTTGTCATTGTCTCCGTCCCCCCGACGACTGCTCCTAGCAACTCCGCGGGGCCCTCCCTTATGGGCTCCTGGGGCGTCTGGCAGGTTATGTGCTGGTGTCCATTTCCACTGGCACGCTTGCCTGTCAGCAAATCGGATCCCGCGTAACGCAGCTTGGGACTGCTGCCTTTTCCATGGGTGTTCCCATAGTAACGTCATAGTGAAACGACTGAAAGGGGAACGTCTAGGTTACGTAGGTAACCCACGTTCCCTGAAGGAGGGAACAGAGACGTTACTCCCCTTGCCGCAGTCCCAGGCTGAGCCAAGCTCGGCTCTTCAGCAGAAATCTGAATGAGTGTATGCGCGCCGCCATCTTATATACCCGTATGTACGGGGGAGTGGCGGCAAACCACTTGCCAATATTCATTGGCCTTTTCCCTGTAGCTCAGAGGTGATTGGTTGCAAGGCTCCCATAGTAACGTCTCCGTTCCATCCTTCAGGGAACGTGGGTTACCTACATAACCTAGACGTTTTGACCCATACAATGGTTTGTTGACTGTTACTACAAATGTACCCATGCTACTTAAGACTGGTTTTGTGGTACAGAGTCACATATACGGCAAGTGAATAAATCATTTACATGTACATTTTATAAACATGAATCTATTATAGGCAACAACAACTGCAACTGAAAATGGTAAATAAATAAAAAAATAAATGATGAATTAATGAAATTGCAAAAAACATTTCGATTAATAGTGAAATAACCCAATAAATAACCCAATAAAAGATAAATTCACCATTTTGTAGCTTGATCTTAACCTTCTGTAGTTGACCATCTTCTGAAATGCAAAATAAAGGCAAGACAAAATTACATTTAATATATACAGGCCATATTTCTGGTTAAGGAACAACTACTACAAATAAAACAGAAATTATAAATGAATAAAAAAATTAAAAAAGCAATAAAAAAACATATGAATACACACAGTGTGTTAAGTAGATATTTTGTGGATGAAAACAGACTTTACATTAATAATAAAATTATAACTTAAAAATACAAATTCACCTTTTTCTATCATCTCGTTCTCATTATTTAGTTGATACAGTTCTGAAGAAAATTAAGAACAAAGCAAGAGAAGACAACATTAAATAGAGATAACATTACACAAGGGTACACATGGTAATTGAATAAATAAATAATTCAAATGCATACTTTATAAACACGCATCTAAAAATATGAAAAATGTTAAAAATTTTGGTCACCAGAAATGGTGATCTAACATATACAATTTCCATTATATCACAAATGTACAATAATACACAGTGTCTTTTCACTATTTTGTTCACTATTATTTCAGAACAAAATTACACATTTGTCCAGTCATGTGTGTATGTCTACTGTTGGACACTATTAGTGGACTGGGAAATTAGTAAAACATTAGGGGTCGCACTTGAGACACCTGTGATACTTTACAAAAGGCCAAAGAGAATTGGGGAGTGTAATTTGCATGCTACTCCCCATATGGGTATAAAGACAAGGTGTGCATCCAGGTATTCAGATAACAGAGGTTACATTTTTAACTGAGGAATTCTCTATCTGTCGGTCACTTTGACATGGTGTTAATGATTAACACTAGGGGTCCTAGTGGCCTACAAGTCAAGAACGCTGGGGGTGAAGATGGTGGCAGGCCTTTGAGTGCCAGAATGATGCAACGTAACTGCAGTTACGTTGTTTTCCAACACCCAGGGTAAATTTCAAACAAATTTATTTTCTCAGTTTCTTCAGAGGCAGGACAGTGGTACCACTGAAAAACTTTCAGAGGCTCCTGCCTCTGCATATGGCATCTTCAGCTGTAGTCACGCCACACAGATTGCTTCATATGAGACCACTTCAGCACTGGCTACACTCCCAAGTCCCGAGATGGGCATGGCACCGCGGTGCACTTTACGTACCCATTGTGCTCATGTGTTGCCGCACATTCAGCCCGTGGACAGACCTTGCCTTTCTACAGGCCGGAGAGCCCTTAGAACAAGGGTCTCGGCATGTCGCTGTCAAGACAGATGCCTCCAACATGGGCTGGGGTGCTACATGCAACAGTTAGCCAGCCTCAGGGTCCTGGACCTGGAGAAAGCATCTTTAAAAATACGCTCTGCACATATGCTTACTCTTTTAGAGAAACCCACTCTTTTATAGAGAAACTTTCTTATTGGAGAATATTCTCTTTTGGAAATTTCTTTTTTTAATTGCTTGTTGAAACTCTCTTGCACTTATCAGTGTGTATGAGAGAGAGCCACTGAAATGTGCTGCAAGATTTAAATGAAGCGTCAAGCAAAGGTGAATGGAGAGAGAAACACAGACCTGTCCTCTTGACACCAAAGAACAAATCTGAATGAGTGGACTGACAGGTAGGGAACAAATGACAACTAGCCCTAGAATTTATTTCCTTATTTTTTTACATTAAATATATGAAATAACAAATAAACACGAATTGTACCTTTGTTTTTATGAACAAATGCAGCTATCAGTATTCCAGCAATCACAATGAGTACAACAACAGCTGAAATCAGGATGATTGATGTCCTCAAAGGATTAAACCTTTTGTCTGCAAAACAAAACAGTGACTCATAATTGAATGCATTGTGTCCAGTCAAACATTTATTACTGTATGATTAAAATGATCAATAATGTAAAACATTTACATTGTTATACATATAGAAGTATGCAGTGAAAAGAAAAAGTAATTAAATGCACAATAAAATTTAAAAATATATAATAGATAAAATACGACAAATAAATGCACTAAATTGATAATTAATTGATCTATTCAGCATCATCAAATAACCATAAAAACAACTGAGCTTACTTGAGCTGATAATCATTGTCTCCAGCATGTGATGCTTCATTTTGACTCTGCAATGAATCATGCTGTCTCTCTCATATACAGTGGTGGTGTGTTTCACACTGAATCCGTCTGTGTTTCTTTGTGTCTCTGTAGTTTCTGAACTCAAACTGACTCCTTCACTGCTCAGCCACTCAAGAACAGGTTCAGGGTTCCAACCTTCAGATTCACACTGTAGATGAAGCCCTCCTGAATCATCAAATCCATCTACAGTGATCACTGGAGGCGTTCCTATAGCTATAAATTAACATTTATTGAGTGAATGTGATTTCTGTCTATAAACCTATTTTTGTTGTCTTCATTTAATGCTGACAAGATCACCAAACTATATATATGAAGGAGAAAAATATAGTGAAGCCTGGGGATAGTTGTAACACTTTTTACTGTATTATTATTTCGATTATGATGATGATGATGATTTTGGACTATTTTTCTCTAACACTGATATTATACCACATTAGTCTGCTACTAATGAAGCTGTCTTGAAATATGCAAAATATATGGCTTTTTGTACGTGCATTCATATTAACTTTTTCAAAATCATTTTTATACCATCCCCATATCAACCCTTTCCCCAAAATCTATTTGTAATTCAAAGGCTATATGGATAACATATACAAAGAATATAAAAACTTTAGACAGTGTGTATGCTTCCTAGTCACTTTCATAGTTGTGTCAAATGTGGGCTTCTACACCATCTCATTTCATTGTGTTCGATCTTTGTGGGTCCACTAGAAGTAGATCATGATAGCTGCCACAACTTTCCAGCCCCAACTGGCTCCATGTTACAAACAACCTAGTTTTTTCCTACTTCAAAGCTTAATGTCTAAAGTCATTAAATGTTTGTTTGTATTGGCTTACTCACCTTCAACACGGACATTAACAGTAGCATCATTAGTCCAGGATTTAGACTGAATAAAACACTTATAACGCCCTTCATCAGTGACTTGGACTGATGAGAGTTTGAGTGATGCATTTCCTCTCTGTAGTTCTTGATGATTCAGTGTTGTTCTCCCTATGTAGGACTCAGGCTGCTCTGTGTTTCTGTCTTCATGTTCCTCATAAAGATGCACTAGTTGTGCCTCTTTCAGATCCGGTCTAAACCACTCCACTCTCATGTCCACAACACTGATGCTGGGTTTGAGAGAACAGGGCAGAATCACATCTTCACCAGCTACAGCAAATATAGGATCTGCAGGACCCAGGACTTCATACTGCTCTGTTATATATATGAAAACAGTACATCTAAACTACACAGTCCAAAAGATTTTGTACAAAAAATCTTTCTACAAAAAGAGATATTTAGCATTATGTTCATACATTGCTGGACAGTTGCAAGGGGCTGTCAACCTCCAAAAGAACATTGAAAATTGACCACATCACTCTCACATGTAAACTTATCACAACACATCATATTTGACTTTATATAAACTTACAATGACAACCACATTTTAGTTTGTTCCTTACAAAAAGCTATCATCTGATACTTTTATGGCATTGTTTGGCCTTTGTGGCCTTATATTATAAGTACTGTGGCAGACAGTCTGTTTTGTTCTACATACCTACAACATTTTGTAATTCTCATCTTTTTTCACATTTACACAAAATGTCATGTGTTTTGTCTCTGCAGTTTCTACAAGATAGCAAAATAATTTTGAGTCTTTGTTTATTTGATAAGTGTTTGTGTAATAAGCTGTATAATGTACAGTAAACCTGTTATGAATGCAAAATTAACCTTCATTTGGACTATGACCGGCTGATTTTGCAATACCCCTTATATAAGTTACTTATTATATATCTCTTCCTCTTTCTTTTACACCCAAACACACACTTGAGTACAAATATTTACCTGATCTTGAGTAAGTAATTTCACTAATAACCAGGAGGGTCAAACAAATAAACTTCATCTCTGAAGAACATGGATGCTGAAAAGAAAAATCTGAAAAAGAAGAGACGTATTATATATGTATCAGAAAACTCACAGAATGGTGAGTTAGCATGCATGTGTTTTCTTTACATCACAAATAACCAGAAAATCTAAATTCAGAAAATCTATGTAGACTTGTAGAAATTTAGGTAAAAGTATTTCTCTGTTCTTTCATGACTTACCTTTAACTCAGAACTGACTGTTCTCAAGAGTGTGAATAAATAAGATAATACAAGAGGTCATACGGAGATCATTCCTGGTTTAGTTTTACTTTCTCTTATAAACACAGTCCCTCCCATTATATAAGTTAAAACTTAACTAAAGTACACTATGTGTTGGCTGAGCGACATTTAATAACATATTAATGGCAAACAGAAAAAAACTTTCAATGTAAATGAGATACAAACATGACATCTACAGGACAAAAGTGCTATTGCATGTTTCTTCCTATTTGATTTTGTTTAAAACCCTGCAGGCAGGCTATTAAGTAGGTTCCTTCCTTAGTTTTATCCTAAGATGTTTTTCTCTGTATCTCTCTTAAAAAAATTTATTTTTCTTAAAAAAAAAAAAAAAAATTTTTCTGTCACTTCAAAAACTTTCCTTTTCTTTAACACATGCTTGTCAAGAGACACCACAAGAGAGCACAACACCATGTCAGGGGAGGTCAGTAAACAATGATGATTGGTAAATAATAATAACTAATTATTGATCACTAATCTGACTGATTTCCATTATAGTGAATAAAATAAATATAAAATCTAATAAAATAGTGACTTGCATCTAGATTTCAGTACATTAATTTCAGCATTTACGTGGCTTTAAAACATCAATAATTTTCTATGAAATACTTGCAATTTTCCCCCATGTCAAGCACTTCTTTTGATGTTAATCATCTTGTAAGTACATTGGCCGGCTGCATATTATGTTTCAAGTGATTCAGGTATTACAGGCTTCATGTGCTGTTATTATAAAATGTTATACTGGCATAATTTAATTTATTTACAAAAGTAATTTCAGTAAGTAGTCTTCAACAAAAAACATTTTAAGATAATGAGGGACATAAAATCATCCTTTTCACTGGTCATGTAAATAATATTTAATATGTATTGCTATTAAATGTTTTGCAATTTTATTTCCTTGATGTAAATTCAGTCTCATTAGTAATCATCACATATGGGGTAGTTTTCTCTCCACACATTCCCCAAACAAACAAATGGATAAAGTTTCTCATCAAACAACTGACCGGTGTAAGAGTAGATATGAGACATGGACTCAACATCATAAAAGGAGACAAGACCCAGCTCATAATCCACAAACACACCGACCCTCTGAGGTTTCACACTCAGAGAAAGAGAGGCATAGGGAGATTCACAAGCCAAATAAACCCCCTTCTCTCAGGCCCACAGTCCAGTATCCATCCTTAGTGATTAAGCCCTTCCTGTTAAAGGTTTCTTTGGCCACTCCTAAAAAACAGTTAGTTTGTTCCTTCAGCTGCACCTCAGAGTAAAAACTTCCTGAGGCGATTCAATCCTTCCCAAGAACACCAAGATATTCATTAAATGTGTCAGTTTGCTTTTCATTTCCATCCAGCTCTTTTCTGTGTAAGTTTCCAAGTTTCACTTCTTCCCCATCATCAGAAACAATAACACATAGATGAGCCGTATCAGCATCCAGAATCACATTCACTGCTGAAAATATTGAAATTGATTGAATAAAGACAATTATTTCTCTTTCTTTTTAAGGAATCATGATAACTTTACAACATAAAAAAAAAAAAAAAAAAAAAAAAAAAAAAAAAAAAAAACTTTGCAATAATTGTAAATAAATGTAATGTTCAATATATGAACAACAATGTTCATAATTTTCACATCTTATCTACTACCAATACAAATATTCTGGTTTTGCTTTTCTTGTTTGCTTTAATCAAACAAACAATTATGCCATAAAACATAAATATTTTACTCACCCATTTGTGTTCTTAGATGTGTGATAGCTAAAAACAGAAAGTATGAAGTATGAAAATTTTAATCACCATTTGAAGACCAACAAAATCCAAAAATAACACAGTTATCATAATTTATATTTCTTATAACAAAATACAATGAATAGTAAACATATATAAATGCACAGCATATTTATGTGCGGTTTTGCTGAAAATTTGACAAATAATGAATTAATATTTTTGATATAATCGTCTTCTGCCTTTGCAAAAGTCGATCACGTTCTAAAGAAAATCCAGAAATAACATTCAAATGATTTTATTTTTATAGCTCTGACAATCAAGTTTATAAGCCGTGTTAACATCTCACGAGTGTACATCTGCTAACTGAATAAATATGACCATTTACAGGCCACAATATATGCACAAAGTGAAATGAGTCTATTAAGTAGATAATTTATGCCTGAAAATGTTATGCCTAAAACAGAAAATGTAATAATTTAATGATAATTTTAAACAGACTTTAAATAAATAAAGAATTACTAAATTCACCATTTTGTATTATTCTGTTCTCATTCAGTAGTTGATCATGTTCTGAAGATAATTTTGAATAAAGACCAGAGAAAAGAACAAAATTAAGTGTCTACACAGTTAAATATTTTGTGGATGAGAACAGATTTGATATTAATACTAAATTAAATGTTTTTTTTTTTTTTTTTTTTAAACAATTCACCATCTTGTATTGTTCTCTGGGCATTCTCTAGTTGACTGTGTTCTGAAGAAATTCAGAATAAAGACAAGAGAAAATAGCATTAGCAATATACATATATGCTATGTATAGACATTGCCTTCCATAGTGTTTGGGTCAAAGACATTTTCCTCATTGCACATCAGTGAAGATAAGTGAGACTGTGTGTACATGCATAGACTATACTGTAACACCCCCACCATGATATTATATTTACTTATTATATTTATTTATTATACAATATTTGCCCGAAATTGATTTTTGACATTGTTCATGACATTCAGGGATTTTTTTTTCCTGAATTTATGAACAAACACAGCTATCAGTATTCCAGCAATCACAATGAGCACAACAAAAACTGAAATTAGGACAACTGATGCACCCCAAGAAATAAACAGGTTACCTGCCAAACAAAACAGTAATTAAGTGTATTAAGTCATATGTATTTTTATGGGTTGAATAAAATATAAAGAATGATCCATAAAATGTTAATACAAAAATCAGTAGCACTTTATTTTACAGTCCTGTTCCCATGTTATATACTACTTACTCTTTATAGTATTCTAAATATTGGTTAATGGGTAATATGCCTGAACCTACCATTAAACCTAACCTAACCACAAAATCTACACAGTAAAAAAAAATAAATCATAAAATAACAGAAAAAGTACAGCTGATTACATAGGATGTTATTCGTTAATTTAACAGACATTTCAGTTAACTCTACAAAACAATGCAATGCAGTGTATATTTCAAAATACTGGTGAAACACCTGTAAATAAATAAAAACTGAAAAATGTGTTCAAATTATACAGTGCATTTATTGTTTTAATGGTTTACTCACCTTCAACCCTTACATCAATAGTGGCATCATCATACCATGAATTGGACTAAGTTAAACACTTATAAAGTCCTTCATCAGAGACTCGGACTGATGAGAGTTTGAGTGATGCATCTCCTCTCTGTAGTTCTTGATGATTCAGTTTTGTTCTCCCGTTGTAGGACTGACTCTGATCTGTGTTTCTGTCTTCATGATTCTCATAGAGATGCACTATACCTGTACTTTATAAGTATTTTTGTTTAGGGAAACTTTTACTTCACAGCATTCTAAAGCATATCATACATTTTACTTAACTACATTTTCTAAAACCATGTCATTCAAGTCAAGTCAAGTCAAGTCAAGTCAAGTTTATTTGTATAGCGCTTTTCACGAAACAAATCGTTTCAAAGCAGCTTAACAGCAAATTAAAAGTTTGTACAATAATTAAAGTTTGTACAGTAATTAAAGTTTGTACAATAACGTTTGTTAAATTAGAATTTGTACAATAATTAAAGTTTGTACAATTTGTATAATGTTAACATTAATGATTATATGTTGCAATCAAATCACTGTAGTAAAATTCGGTAGTGATGTATGGTGTTTCAGGGCTGATATCATCTAAAGTCCTCCAAGGGGTTGGCATCATCATCTCTTCTTCGGTGCTCCTGATCCAGACTGTAGCTTGTGTTATTCCTAGTTACCACGGGATGTCAATCCCGTGGCAGAAACAGAGAACAATAGGAACATAATTAGCGTAGCTGCTGTTCAAACCAAGCAAAAGGATTTGTTCAACCAAAGCTAAGGATTCATAATGTGCAATTGATCAGATATAACAGCAGTAAGAGATTATGAGATGCGTTATGTGAATGCTTGGCTAAAAAGATGTGTCTTTAATCTAGATTTAAACAGAGAGAGTGTGTCTGAACCCCGAACATTATCAGGAAGGCTATTCCAGAGTTTGGGAGCCAAATGTGAAAAAGCTCTACCTCCTTTAGATTCCTCCATTCCTCTTTGTTTTGAACTGAATAAATCGTCACCCACTCTGAAATGCGTTAGTGGTGTCCAAATGGTTAAACGGTTCGCAAATCGCATCAGATGATTAATTTGTGTATTAATTGGACTGATCCAATTGCATCTATTCTTGAGTTAACAACTCACTGATTCAAATGAACCAGTCAAACAAGTCTTCGGTTAAAAATGTACAAGTCTGTCAGATGTTTGTGAACTAAATCAGCTGTAAAAGGGTAAGCTGTTTAAGTCCACTCTATGAAACGCTTGAATGGAGACATGTCTGAATTTAAAAATTATATATAATTAAAATGATGTGAATTAATGAATATGCATCTCCCCCCTTAAGAGCACATACTGGATAAATGTTTGCACAGCCTTGCATAAAAGCATAGCATCTTAGATTAAAAAAAAAAAAAATCTAAATCAAGATGACAACTGGGTGAACTGTCTCTTTAAGTCAGAAGAAACAAAGAATCTGTTTATGTTACAGCTTCAGATTTAAGAATTAACATTTAACATTCTCACTCTCATCACAATCCAGCACCAGAAACTACACAAGATACACACCTCTCCTGAAGCAGATGCATCCTCATTCCAAACGCCTTTGTGTAAAGCAGTATCAGACTTCCACCACTAATCAGCTCTGCATTGGTTCAGCTTTACAGGCTTTACCCACAAAATTAAACTAAACTGTTTACATCTTAATACCCTCAAAAAGTATATTCATTAATATCTGAATTGTTGTCTCCCTAGGGGTGTCACGATATGTCGCAGTACGATATTTTGCGATACAAAAATGTTGCGATATGTATCGAATTAACATTTTACATTCTCACTGTCTTTTTTCTCAAGAGTGTCTTAATAAATTGCATTCATATGAGAGCTTGTAAGATCGTAAGAAGATCATTTCTAGTTTAGTTCCCCTTTCTTGTTACACAACACTGTCCCTCCCATCATTTCAGTTGATAAACATGCTGTAGCTACTTCTGTCTGTCACAGCCATCAGCTGTGCCTGTGACAGCCACCAGAGGGCATTCTTCCCGGATCATTGTTTGTTTGTTTTGGATTACAATTCCCATCACCCTTTGCACTGATGATTGTTTCATTACCCTGAGCTGTGTGATTGATACTTTGTCTCCTGAGTGTTTTTGCTAGTGTTTTGCATTTTGGATTACCTTGTGTTTTTGCCGATTACCCTGTTTTTTTGTTTTGTTTTGTTTTTTGTTTTTGGATCATTGTTATGGACTACATATGAAACTGCACTTGGATCTTCCATGTTGACTCTGAATATTCCGTGACACTGTCACACAGAGTAACATTCCTCACTCTGATTTTAAATATATTCACACACATAACCACATATAAAATTTATTCTTGAAAAAACAAATCTATAATGCAAAGCTCATAAAAAAAGAAAGGAAAAGAAACTCAGCTCAGGCTGAGTTGTTTGTATCCCTGGATATAACTGTTGGTCATTTAACACTTTTATTGTAACACAATCATCAAATATTAAATGTTTAGCTACTTTCTCATTCTAATCTGACTAGACTAACAAAAAAAAGTGCTTTTATAAAGAAATGTAAATGTACTGCAACACTATAAAAGACTTGAAGCTCCTTGTTATTCTCCTTAGCCGTTTCAGAGACAAGCTCTGTCCTGCAAAAAAATAATTAACAATTCATTGTACAATATAAAGTTATCAATAAAAAAGGGTGTCTTTATTATTTTCTTGAGCCTGCAACAAGATTATAAATTGATCATTCCTGGTATAATTTTCTTTCTCATACCACTGAACAGCACAAGTAATAGCACAGTGCTTCACATCATTCCAGCAGATAAACAGAAACATTTTCTGGGTAAAAGTTTGTCTTACAGCTTTGACTGTGTCAATTTATAACTAATTGTGGAAGAGTTTGATGTAATTATTTATAATACATTTGAAGGATGTCAGCAGTTTTTAATATTTACTTTATGTACAACCCTTTACACAGATCACATATCTTCATTCACATTTCAATCATTTATTCAAACCTAAATATCCTTAAAGGTGCTGAATGAAAGATGTTACAGTTCTGTCATCATATCAGTCATTACACCTTCAGATATTTGTAAGATCTGCCAAGAATGGATGATTATCATGGAATAATTTCAGAAGGCTTGGACTACAAGGGGGATGGATTCAGGAAAGTTCTGCGTGCCAGGACTCGAACACGAGACACCTGAAGCACAATGATGTGCTGCCCTCAAGGCTATAGGCACAGACAATTTTCTTTTCTTTAATACTGTAAATCCAGTCACTGGTCACATTAGTAATCATCACAGATAATCAGTGGTGTGAGGTTTTCATTCTTCTGATACCCCAAACTAACAAATGGATAAAGTTTCTCATCAAAAGACTGATTAGTGTAAGAATACATAAGAGACAAGGACTCCACATCATAAAAAGTGACAAGACCCTTCTCATAATCCACAAACACACTGACCCTCTGAGGATTCACACTCATAAAAAGGTCAACACACGAAGACTCATGAGCGCGATACTTCCCATTTTTCAGACTCACAGCCCAGTATCCATCATCAGGACACAGACTGACTGACCCCTTTCTGTTAGCAGATTCTCTGGTCACTCCTAAATACCACTCAGTTTGTCCCATCACTTGCACCTCAAAGTAAAAACACCCTGAGGAGAATCCATCCTTCCCAAGAACACCAACATAATCATTAAATCCGTCTTTCTGTGGTTCACTTCTATCCAGTTCATTTTTGGGTGCTTTTCCAAGTTTCACTTGTTTCCCATCACAATACACAATGAGACGTGGATGAGCCATATCAGCATCCAGAATCACATTCACTGTTGAAAGAAAACAATGAAAATTATGTACAGAAGTATATATATATATATATATATATATATATATATATATATATACAGCTGAGGACAAAATTATTAGCCCCCTGTGAAATTGTATTTTATTTTTTTTAATATTTCCCAAGTGATGTTTAACAGAGTGAGAGAATGTTTTTACATTATTTCCTATTATTTTTTTCTTCTAGAGAAAGTCTGATTTCTTATAGTTGCTTGAATAAAAGAATTGAGGATGAAGATTAGTATCTTCCAAAACAACTAGCAAAATAATATACACTGTCATCATGGCAAAGACAAAAGAAATTAGTTTGGACTTGAGAGAAAGAATTGTTAATGCTCATAAAGATGGAGAAGGATACACACGTTTATCAAAGCATTTTCAAGTGTCAACAACTGCAGTGAGATGCATTATCAAGAAGTTTAAAGAGACCAACACAGTGGAGAACAGGACGGGCTGAGGCAGGAAGCGAAAGATTTCAAAAACTTTGGAAAGAAAACTAGTGAGAGAGGTAAAGACCCAAGAACAACTGCCAAGACACTAGTGAAAGAACTAGCCAAGTCTGGAATTGATGTCTCAATGAAGACAGTCACTAGAGCCCTGCACAGGAATGAACTGCGAGGTTGCCGACCAAGAAAGACAACCTGGGGGAATGTGATGCATACTGGAAACGTGTCCTTTGGTCAGATGAGACAAAACTAGAGCTTTTGGCCATAGAGATGTTGCCTATGTTTGGAGAAAGAAGGGAGAGGCATTCAACCCCAAGAACACCGTTCCCACAGTGAAACATGGTGGTAGGAGTATAACATCAGAGGGCTAATAATTTTGACCAGTAGACTTTTTAAAATTCTTGGTTATACATTTATTGCTATTTGTATTACAAACCCTAAAAATATTATTTTTAAAAATGCTGTGTTGATAAAATCGTCTTTCTGTTAAACAACACTTGAAAAATAAAAAAATATCTTATAAGGGGCTAATAATTTTGTCTTCAACTGTATATATATTATATATACATATATACATACACACATATACATACACAAATAATAATAATTTGGAACAACATGAGGGTGAGTAATTAATGACAGAATTTTTATTTTTGAACGAACTATCCCTATAAGATAAATAAGGTTTCTTATAAAGATATCTTAAAGATAACATATAAAGATATCTCTGCATTCATTCAAAATTCTTCTATGACATGAATTTTTTTCTTAATTTAAATGTTTAATATGAGTCCACACACACACACACACACACACAAGATGGACTTTGCTGTAAAACATAATTAGATATATTTCAGTTCTAATGACTTTTCTTTAGTTATATATTTAGTTTAAATGTATAGTTTTGTTATGTACAAAGAAACAGCATTTGATTTTTATTATTTAAATCATTTGATTGCATTTATGCAGTGTGTTCTACAAATATTTGACATGATGATGAAATTAACAATTGTCATAATACATGAATACTTTTTACTCACCCATGTATGTTCTTAAATGTATCGCTAAAAACAGAAAAGTATAAAGTTATAAAGGGTTCATAACATAATCAATAATGCGATCAATAATGAAATCAGTAATTTTAACCAAAACAGAACCAATAAAAACATATATGATACATGCTGCAAAGTTTTGATAACCATAACAAGGGTGGAGAAAAAAAAAGATACCCTCACAATAGAGCACCTTCGCTAATTTAAGGACCCACAGTGATATATATAATTTAAAACCAGCCAACATGTGTAAACATGTGAGCTCATTTGACATGACATTGCTCATGACTATTAGGAAAAAAGAAAACTAAACACTAAAAATGAGTAAAACTTTACTTCTTTACATAAAATATATGAAATAAGAATTTTACCTTTGTATTTATGAACAAGCACAACTATCAGTATTCCAGCAATTACACTGAGCACAACAAAAAATGAAATCAGAATGACTGGTATCCTCCAAGAAATAAACATATTACCTGTAAAACAAAACAGTAATTCTATTAAAATCCAATAATGAACCTAATTCTGCTAATGCTTTTAGCTTTACATAAGCTAATGATCATTAAATCTTTTTACTGCAACAAAATAAAAACAAGACAAACAATAAAAACAACAAAAAGTGTCAGTTCTTACTCGTGGTGATAATCAGTGTCTCCAGCATGTGATGTCTCAGTTTGACTCTGCAGTGAATCTTGTCTCTGTGACGTACAGTGATGGTGTGTTTCACACTGAATCCGTCTGTGTTCCTTTGTGTCTCTGTAGTTTCTGAACCCAAACTGCCTCCTTCATTGTCCAGCCACTCAAGATCAGGTTCAGGATACCAACCTTCAGATTCACACTGTAGATGAAGCCCTCCTGAATGATCAAACCCATCTACAGTGATCACTGGAGGACGTCCTACAGCTACAGACCACCATAAACAACATTCAGCGAGTGAATTAAACAATATAATAAAACAAACACATATGAGGTAAGATGGGGAAAGATTGTCAGCGTTCACTTGTTTACTTGCCTTCAACTTTAACATTAACAGTGGTATCATCATTCCAGGATTTGGACTCAATAAAACACTTATAACGTCCTTCATCAAATATTTGGACTGATGAGAGTTTTAGTGATGCGTTTCCTCTCTGTAGTTCTTGATATATCAGTTTTGTTCTCCCTCTGTAGAACTGAATCTGATCTGTGTTTTTGTCTACATGATTCTCATAGAGATGCACTAGTGAGTCATTCTGATCTGGTCTAGACCACCCCACTCTCATGTCCACAACACTGATGTTGGGTTTGACTGAACAGGGCAGAATCACATCTTCACCAGATACAGCAAATACTGGATCTGCAGGTCCCACTACTTTATACTGCTCTGTAAAAGAGAAAGAAAGCAGGTCTGTTGCATACAGGGTATTTAAATTTAAGACCCTTTCAAGACTTGTAAAAGTAAATCTAATACACATTCAAATGCAAAACATAGTAACCGCAAAGTTTAAAACACCCAAGACAAGTTTTATTCAATATACAGTCGTGGCCAAAAGTTTTGAGAATGACACAAATATTAGTTTTCAAAAAGTTTGCTGCTAAACTGCTTTTAGATCTTTGTTTCAGTTGTTTCTGTGATGTACTGAAATATAATTACAAGCACTTCATATGTTTCAAAGGCTTTTATCGACAATTACATGACATTTATGCAAAGAGTCAGTATTTGCAGTGTTGGCCCTTCTTTTTCAGGACCTCTGCAATTCGACTGGGCATGCTCTCAATCAACTTCTGGGCCAAATCCTGACTGATAGCAACCCATTCTTTCATAATCACTTCTTGGAGTTTGTCAGAATTAGTGGGTTTTTGTTTGTCCACCCGCCTCTTGAGGATTGACCACAAGTTCTCAATGGGATTAAGATCTGGGGAGTTTCCAGGCCATGGACCCAAAATTTCAACGTTTTGGTCCCCGAGCCACTTAGTTATCACTTTTGCCTTATGGCACGGTGCTCCATCGTGCTGGAAAATGCATTGTTCTTCACCAAACTGTTGTTGGATTGTTGGAAGAAGTTGCTGTTGGGGCGTGTTTTGGTACCATTCTTTATTCATGGCTGTGTTTTTGGGCAAAATTGTGAGTGAGCCCATTCCCTTGGATGAGAAGCAACCCCACACATGAATGGTCTCAGGATGCTTTACTGTTGGCATGACACAGGACTGATGGTAGCGCTCACCTTTTCTTCTCCAGACAAGCCTTTTTCCAGATGCCCCAAACAATCGGAAAGAGGCTTCATCGGAGAATATGACTTTGCCCCAGTCCTCAGCAGTCCATTCGCCATACTTTTTGCAGAAGATCAATCTGTCCCTGATGTTTTTTTTGGAGAGAAGTGGCTTCTTTGCTGCCCTTCTTGACACCAGGCCATCTTCCAAAAGTCTTCGCCTCACTGTGCGTGCAGATGCGCTCACACCTGCCTGCTGCCATTCCTGAGCAAGCTCTGCACTGGTGGCACTCCGATCCCGCAGCTGAATCCCGCTTGCTGGACTTTCTCGGACGCCCTGAAGCCTTCTTAACAAGAATTGAACCTCTTTCCTTGAAGTTCTTGATGATCCTATAAATTGTTGATTTAGGTGCAATCTTAGTAGCCACAATATCATTGCCTGTGAAGCCGTTTTTATGCAACACAATGATGGCTGCACGCGTTTCTTTGCAGGTCACCATGGTTAACAATGGAAGAACAATGATTTCAAGCATCACCCTCCTTTTAACATGTCAAGTCTGCCATTCTAACCCAATCAGCCTGACATAATGATCTCCAGCCTTGTGCTCGTCAACATTCTCACCTGAGTTTACAAGATGATTACTGAAATGATCTCAGCAGGTCTTTTAATGACAGCAATGAAATGCAGTGGAAAGTTTTTTTCGGGATTAAGTTAATTTTCATGGCAAAGAAGGACTATGCAATTCATCTGATCACTCTTCATAACATTCTGGAGTATATGCAAATTGCTATTATAAAAACTTAAGCAGCAACTTTTCCGATTTCCAATATTTATGTAATTCTCAAAACTTTTGGCCACGACTGTACATATGTAATAAAATCGGTTTGTGTACTAATATCAAACTAAATTAATACATATGAATTAGAGGCTAATCGATATTGGATTTTGCTGATTCTGAAAAACAGAGTTGCAACACTCCCACAGACTTCGCCATAGGACACTAGACAATTTCAAATCTTTAACCATTTAATAAAACCATTGCATATATTAAAATATAAACACAAAATAAGATATTTGGAAGAATGTGGGGAGCCAAACAGATGCAACTGACTTCCATAGTACCATAAAATAGACTACTATGGAAGTCAGTGTGTGAACCGAGGTGTCATCATCAAACCTATACGATTATCTACGATAGCATAATAATAAATCACTGGACAGTTACAAGAGTCTATCACCCTCCAAAAGGGACTAAAAGTTATAATAATAGTCCATAACTTGGATGTATTGAGCTAGGTTTAATGTCATTGGCACTAGTCAAATCACTCTGTCACACACTGATCACAATTAATTTGGTCTACAGTGAAAAGATAATGATGACATAATATGGATTCTCCCTTTAAATCAAATGAAATGTGTGATGACCCATGAGTTCTACAGATTTGTAAGTTAATATATATATATATATATATATATATATATATATATATATATATATTTAAAATGATTATCTTTTTCTACATTGTAATTCATCTCTTGTGTTAAACCGGCAGTAGAAACAACACAAGAGACACACCTTTCCTAAAACTATGTTTTCCTCATTCCACATGTTTCCATGTACAGCAAGTTTGCACTTGACTGTGTATGATTACTTGCTATCGCACAGCTCTCTGGAAAACTGACTCTCTCTCTTTCTTTCAATCGATGAACTGATCAGTTGTCAATTCAGTGGTGAAATATTTCTGAATAATGATATTTATCCATGACAACATAACTGACAAACAATGACCAGCTTACTGTACATTACTTCTTATAGAATTATTATGCCTTCATCTTTCTTTCCACATAAACACACACGTCATCTCTTTAAAACACAGCACTTTAAAAGTAGTAAATCATTACCTGATCTTGAATCTGTAGCCCCACTTATAATCAGCAGTGTCAAAAAAATGATGAACTTCATCTCTGAAAGACATGGACGCTAAAAGAAAAATATGAAAAGAGAAAACATTATAATCAAAAACTCACAGAATGGTGTGTTAACCTCCAAGTGTTTGCCCTTAGAATACTTATGTACTTACACCTACATTTAACCACATTTCACAAACACACACACACACACACACACACACACACACACACAATCACTTTCTGTTACAGAAAAACTGGTTAAACCGGCAGAAATATGAAACACGCAATCACACGCACACAAACAGATTTACAGATAATCATACAAGTTAATTCAAACAATTGGATCTAGTATTTTGATTTTTTTAATTCTGTTTCAAAAACATCACACCTTTCTTTTATTGACATTTACCTGTAATTTTGCATTATTTAAACATCTGACTTTAAGTCACACCCATACTAGACTTACACTAGTTCAGGTGTTTCCTGATTCTTCCATGAGTTACCTGTCTTGAGTGTCTGAATAAATTGTGTTCATATGACAATTCATAAGAAGACCATAAAGAGTCATTACTGGCTTAGTTTTACATTTTTGTATGTCTAAGAAATACAAAAAATGTTATGCATAGGATATAATTTATAATAGAATGTGTGCCAACTTAACAACTAGATTATTAAGTACAGGGCTGCCCAAACTCGGTCATGGAGGGCCGGTGTCTTGCAGAGTTTAGTTGCAACCCTAACACCTGAACCAGCTAATCAAGCTCTTATTAGGCATACTTGAAACTTCCAGACAGGTGTTGAGGCTAGTTGGAGCTAAACTCTGCAGGACACCGGCCCTCCAGGACCGAGTTTGGGCAGGCTTGATTAAGTATTAATGAGAAAATTAAGAGTTCGCTGAGGCAAAATTCATTGTTAAAAGTTAATTGGATCTTAAAGTGTGACCAAATAAAAAAACTGTTGTAGTTTAGGATTTTATCCAGTGAACATTTATTTTCTAGGCTTTCAAATTGCTAATTTCTAAAATGATCATAAATGAGCTCAAAAATAAACGCTTTACAGAGCCACTTTAACACAGAAGATCAGATATACTGATAACACCAACATTTTGTTTAATATAAAAACAAAAAACATGGTAGTATATTTGGGGGGATTGGAACAACTTGAAGGTAAATGATGACAGAATTTTCATTTTTGGGTGAACCATGCTTTTAAGATGAAATCAATGTGAAATCAAATTATTAATAAAAAATAGAATTCCCTGTCTTAAAACATAAGACAGAGGGCACTGTGGGAATGACATAATGAGCAACACATGCATGTGACACAAATGAAAACTGTCAGAAATATATTTGTTTACAAGTCTTTTCAGTCATTTAAGTCTTTAAGTGAAACATTTAAGATTAAGAGAAACATAAACCTAATTGTTTGTCCATATTTCTGACTGGCAGTGTAAATAATGTGCAATATTTATTGCTATTACACTTTTTTATTGTTTTTCCTTTTATGTCGTGGTCACTGATTTCATTAGTAATCATCACAGATGATCAATGGGGTAGGGTCTGTATTCCAAGAATAATAACATTCCCCCAAGCAAAGAAATGGATAGAGTTTCTCATCAAAAGACTGGTCAGTGTAAGAGTAGATATGACACATGGACTCCACATCATAAAAGGAGACAAGACCCTTCTCATAATCCACAAACACACCGACCCTCTGAGGATCCACACTCGGAGAAAGAGAGACATGTGAAGACTCATAAGCCCAATATCCCCCATCTCTCAGACACACAGTCCAGTATCCATTCATAGGACTCAGACGAATCAAGCCCTTCCTGTTAACAGATTCTCTGGTCACACCTAAGTACCACTCAGTTTGTCCCTTCACCTGCACCTCAAAGTAAAAACACCCTGAGGAGAATCCATCCTTCCCAAGAACACCAAGATAATCATTAAATCGGTCTTTGTTTCCATTCACTTCTTTTGTTTGTCTGTTTCCAGATCTCACTTGTTTCCCATAATGAGACACGATGAGATGTGGATGAGCCGTATCAGCATCCAGAACAGCATTCACTGCAAAAAAAAAAAAAAATTCAAAAGTTGAAAATCCTGCTTTACAGATGAGTGACCATTTTTATTTATAGGAATCATGGTAACTTCACAAGAAGATGAACAAAAATGGAAATACTTATGTCTGAATAATGAATTAAATGAAAATGTTCACAATAATTCAACTATTAAGACATTTAGTAATGTTTACATCGGATTGCAGTTTTATTTAACTTTCTAAACAATACAGCTGGTTTCTTTTTATCGAGTTACTGATAATGTTTGCGCTCTCCTGAAAGTTAACAGGATTTTGGATACCGTTTGCTAACATAGTTCTGTTTTGTTATGCACATGGATAACAAATTGGATAGGATATCAGTTTATATCTTCAGATTGAGGACTTGTTTGAATGGATTTGATTATTCAAGGGCCCGTTTCTGATTATTTGATATTCTCGACACTGCTCTGCTCACTGCAGAGTTGCATTTTTAGGCTTGTTTGCCTCAGCAGTTCAACAGTGCGTGTCAGTGTTAAATTGATTTAGATGGTCAATCAAATCAAAGTCGGCGGGGCTTTACTCTTCACAAATTCTGAGCATGAATCAGCCAGTGCAATGCTCAGTTTAAACAGTTAATAAACATTAATCAGGACTTTAAATAAGATACATAGTGGCATCAATATGGAAGATTTTCCAAAGTGTGAGTAAACTTTACTTAAGATTTTCTAATTAAAGCCACCAAGATTTGCGTATAGCATTTACTTGAAAACATGCTGATAAAGATACTAGCAATATCTGTTTCTAAAAATTTTAATGTATCTTATGACAGTAAACATTTTTACTCAAAACTTCTCTTTTAGTCTAAGAGTAAGAGGGAGTGATACATTTTGAATTTTTTTTTTTCTCTGCGCCGCATAAGATACATCGGATTGCTAATCTTCCACATGGCTTTTTATTTTTCTGTCTTGTTTGCGGTACCTATAAACTGCATTTATTGCATTATACCAAACTCTTAAAAGCATATCAATAAATATTCAATATGATGATAAAATTACAATTAATTATTGTCATAAAATATGAAGTTTTTACTCACTTGTGTATTTTCTCAATTGTGTAGTCACTAAAAACAAAAAGTACAAAGTTATAAATGGTTCATAACAGAATCAATCTTTAGACCAATGACATCAGGCATTTTAACCAACTTTGAGACCAACCAGACTATAAAATATAAAAGAAAAATACATTTTTTTTTTCTCTGTCCACATAATCAGGTAAGATGACTGAGTCAGTACCTGGTTTATCAAAAATTTGTTGACAAAAGCATGTGAATCCCCACTGTCTGTGTGTGTGCATTCACAACTGTTTGAGTTAACTTTTTGCATTGATTTAATTAAGTTGTATTTATGCTAAATATTAAGCATTTTCAACTAGTTGCTTTATTAAAATAAGATAAACCTCTTTTTCTTTTTTAAGATTTCAGTATCAAAGTTCACTGTAAAAAAAATGTTTTCATTCACTCACATTTTTTGGGTTATCAATTTCCACTATTTTGAGCTGTATTTAATTATATCGGACATTTTAACTTAATAAATGTAGTTATTTAAATTATAAAATTTAGTTTGAATAACTTCTAGGAAGTAAGATGAACTTAAATACTAAAGTTCATTTTACCTAACTTAGCTTATTTTCTTATTTAACCATTATAGTCCCTATTATAGTGAATGGTGTTGGCTTTAGTTGAGCACTTGACCCTTTAAAGGCTCCATTTTTTTTTTTTTTTTTGCTTAATAAAATATTTTATAAATATTTTAATAAAATATTTTAATAAAAAATGTCAAATAAGAAGAAACACAAACTTTACCTCTGGTTTTAGTAACAAATGTAGCTAGTAATATACCAGCAGATGCACTGAACACAACAGCGACGGAAATCATGATGACCGATGTCCTCCAATAATTCCTCCAGAAAATAAACATTTTTTTACCTGCATAAAAAGTTACACATTAAGTCAAACATACAGTGGCTGAGAGAGCTCAATGCGCTGCAACTTATGAAAAAACATGCAAATAGCAAAAGCACCAGCAAATTAAGAAAACATCTTCATCAGTTTCACAGCACATGTGCTGCAAATACTCACAACACAAACAAACACAAAAACATGCTGCAAAAACAGAAACGTGCTGCAAATACTCAACACAAATAAACACAAAAACATGCTGCAAGAACAGACCACAACAGTGGGAAACCATTGATGCTTATGAAAATTAAACATGGTTTTATTATAGAAAAAGTGATGTTGTTTTTCCACGTAGGCCTATTTGTAATTATATATTTTAATAATAAAGAATGTAGACATATTTTGGTTTAAAAACTGTAGGCCTATTGTTTCATCAGTTAGTCATGTTAGCACTCAACTAACATATCCACCATTATTGTTTTGTTATGTGTTTACAGTTTAGCAGCTAAAATTTAGCTGTGGGCACGATTTGCTTGCATTGACCAATCACACTGTAAAAACAAAAAAAATAATTGTTGAGCCAACTTAAAATAATTTAAGTACCTTTAAAGTACCATATGACCTGCTCTTTAAGAAACAATATCGAGTCTACAATACCTTTTTTTTATTGATAAATAATTTATTTATTCCAGTGGTTCCCAACCACGTTTCTGGAGGCCCCCAACTCTGCACATTTTACATCTCTCCTTGTCTGACACATCCATTTCAAGTCTTGGAGTCCAAGGTCTCAGGTCTACTAATGAGGTGATGATCTGAATCAGGTGTATTTGATTAAGGAGAAATGGAAACCGTGCAGTGTTGGGGGTTTCCAGGATCATGATTAGGAACCACTGATTTATTACAATTGCCCTAATTGCCCTAAACATTTATGGAATATGTAATTGAATAGGCTGAATTAGAATTAATAAGTCCAGCCCTGATGATTTTCCATTTCTAGGGCCAGAAAGGAGACTCCTTAAGGCAGACGTATAAAGTTGTTGTTGTTTCTGGAAAAATAAATGTATAAAATGTTTATATTTATGTGACCCTGGACCACAAAACCAGTCATAAGTAGCACGGGTATATTTGTACGCTGTAATACAACAATACATTGTATGAGTCAAAATTATTGATTTTTCTTTTATGCTAAAAATCATTAAGATATTAAAATCATGTTCCATGAAGATATAGACCATAAATATATCAAAATGTTTAGTAATATGCATTGCTAAGAACTTCATTAGGACATTAAAGGCAATTTTCTCAATATTTTGATTCCTCAGATTCCAGATTTTCAAATAGACATATCTCGGCCTATCCTAACAAACTATACATCAATGGGATGCTAAAAAGAAAAAAAAATGTGGTCCAGGGTCACATATATAAATCATCCATGCTGCTATGATGGATTAAAACTTTTTACTGCATACCATAAAAACATGACAAACAATTACAGTAAACGTGTCAGTACTTACTTGTGGTGATAATCTGAGTTTCATGCATGTGATGTCTCAGTTTGACTTTGCAGTGAATCTTGCCGACACTGTGATGTACAGTGATGGTGTGTTTCACATTGAATCTGTCTGTTTCTCTGTGTGTCTCTGTAGTTTCTGCACTCAAACGTACTCCTTCACTGTCCAGCCACTCAAGATCAGGTTTAGGATACCAACCTTCAGATTCACATAGTAGATGAAGCCTTCCTGAATAATCAAACCCATCTACAGTGATCACTGGAGGACGTCCTACAACTACAAACCAACATCAACAACAATCAGTGAGTGAATGAAACAATATAATACAATAGAAACATATACATCAAATGCATCATGACTAAACATTACATGGTTTCCTCACCCTCAACACTGACATTAACAGTGGCATCATCATACCAGGATTTGGACTGAATAAAACACTTATAACGTCCTTCATCAGATATTTGGACTGATGAGAGCTTGACTGATGCGTTTCCCATCAGTAGTTCTTGATGATTCAGTGTTGTTCTCCCTCTGTAGGACTGAATTTGATCTGTGTTTCTGCCTTCATGATCCTCATAAAGATGCACTAGTTGTGCCTCTTTCAGATCTGGCCTAAACCACTCCACTCTCATGTCCACAACACTGATGTTGGGTTTGACTGAACAGGGCAGATTCACATCTTCACCAGCTACAACAAATACAGGATCTGCTGGTCCCACTACCTTATACTGCTCTGTAAAAGAGAAAGAAAGCAGAACTAAACTACACATCCTAAAGGTTTCACCCTAATGTTGGTCCAAACAAACAGTACTGTGCAGAAGTCTTTATACACATAATGTATTATTCAGTAATTAATAAATTACCTGATCTTGAGTCTGTAATTCCACTCACAAGCAGGAGAGTCAAACATATGAACTTCATGTCTGCAGAGACACAGATGCTAAAAAGAAAAGCAAAGAAAAAAGAAAATTAGAAAAAAAGAAAACAGAATAGTGTTGTCAGCATGCATACTTTTTGCTTTAAAATACTACTTAAACTTACCTTCCTGGTCAAATGGAAGATACACATTTATACTTTCCGTTGAAAGAAAACCAGTTAAACCGGGTCAAGGCAAGGCAGGCTACAACTACAGAACGTATATCTAGTTTATATAAAATACATATAAATATAATAAATATGAAAGCAGAAAAACAATATGCTGATTTAAAAATCTCCCATCTTCATAATTACAAAATTAAGTCTTACTTGCAATGTAGCTGATGAAAGCATAAATGATCCTCAAGTCACACTCATGTCAACTTCAGGTAAACATGTTTCTCAAATCTTGCGTGGCTTCAGCTCAACATTGACCGTGTTCTCAAGATATTCTCAAGATTGTCTTAATAATTTGCATCCACATAAGAGTTTTTATGATTGTAGGAGACCATTCTGGATTAGGTTCACTTTCTTGTGTGACCAAGCACCTGAACCGACGGCATGGTCCCTCCCATCATTCCTGCTGATACATGTCACACAGACTGAAATTCTTCAGTTTAATCTGATTAGAAATATGGCAGATATCTTACATAGAAAATGCGAACACAGATGATGGCAGAATATACACATCCACAAATATAGAGAGAACTGTGACCACTAATGACAAACCACCAGAAATGAAAAGTATAGATGTTTATCGCATATAAAATGTATTCTTCAAATAAATAAATCAATAAAAAAAAAAAAAAAACTTTTCAACAAGAATTTTATTATATAAAGCTCATATATCTACATTTCATATAAATGTAACAGAAAATAGCTAAAAAAAAAGTCAAATAAGTTTAGATGATAATTTTTTTTAAAAAGTAACACAAAGTTGTAAACCAGGGGTCTCCAAACTCAGGGTCACTGTCCTGCAGAGTTTATGCTGCATTTACGCCATGTTGTAATTGCCATAATTTTGTGAGAAAACACCCCCATTATTTCTTTTTTTTTTCTGTGAAACAAAAGTTGTCCAGAATATGCCCAGAATAGTTACCATAATTTTAGTGACAATGACAGTGCCAGGGGGCATTTTGCCCAACAGGTGGAGTAAAATTTCCCCATGATGTGGGGTAAAATGCCCCTCAGTCTGACAGCAATTTGCTTTATATATTTACAGCAAAGCAGTTCAGAGTACAGGCAGTTTTATCTTAAAATGTAAAAGATTTATGAATTACAAAATTATAATGGCTTACTTGAAAAATATTGTTAGCTGATGCTTACTGGCTAGCTAACTTTCTACCTGATGCTAGCTTGAGGTCATTTTTAAATAACTCCAAATATTTTTATGCAAACAACTAGTTAGAATACGTTAGAAGGACTTGATGTTCAGAACAGTAACTACAGTAATTAATTCTGAAAATATTATTAAGGCCTTACTAATTCTCATATAATATATAACTGTGATGTTCTACAAAACAACAAGCTTTATAACACATTTTTTCTTGCTGAAAATTAAATCACTTGCTGTGAAATCCATTTTCTTTCAGGCACATCACCAGTGAAAGTTTCATGGTGAATACTTCTATATCACTCTTGTTAAAAGTCCATTGTTACATCAGAAATTTATCTTGAGTTTATCTAGTGGTTACAGTAAGGGGGAAATTGCAGACAAATTCAACCTTTCTCAAAGGGGTGCACACAAAACACTTTTGCAAGTGATAAAAGCAACATGCAAACTGGCAAAAACTTGAATTCAGTGGTCGAATTCTATGAGAAAGCAGAACAGCACAGAGCACTTTTTAGGGATAACACAGAGTGATTGATCCGAAGAACCCATGTCGGGGAATAGACTACATGTTCTTCTGCAAGCAATAGTTGACGAACATTATTAATTCAAAGGACTGTTATGAAGCTGACATCTCTGCAAGAATTTCTTCATGGTGGCTTTTTGTAGCTAATTCTGACTAAGACCACTGTCCTGTCCCTTACTCTTCTGTTTCTTGCAGGTGTTTGTTGTAACTCTCTGAAGCAGCACATGTTTCTATATTTAAGGCCTCTGGCCTATTAAACACCCTCAGCTGTTGCCACAACAGAAAAACTTATTTTGGTCACACAACAAGGCATTTATTTTTTTATAAAACTGATATCTCGCTGAGCTGCTCCCTTAGCTGCTATTGTTGCCTTTCAGCTTATTGTAATCATCTTCTGGTGTGTACTACTTTCTCTGTACTTTTTCTGGCTCAAATGTTTCAATGAAATGCCTGGACAGCTTACATGCTATGTCCTTCCAGAACATTTTTTTATTTCCTTTTTACTCTATTCCATAGTTCATTTTTGTGAGGTTCACTATCTTCCTCCAGGTGCTAATGCATTAAATTGATGAAGTGCCGTGCTTGCTGCCTGGTGAAGCCACAGTTTTCAGATTTTGAGGACTCTACGCATAGAGTAGGTTGTAACTGCTCACTCTCCTCCATATTGCAGTCCCCAGCCTTTTCTTCACTGCAAGGGTTCTGCCAGTAGTGGGCACTCATGCAACATAATGAAACGCAGCCAAGATCTTCAGGAAAGAGCCACTTTGGCCCTGACCCAAACTGTTCCCAAACCCTTACAGTCTTCCACTTTGTTTGACTGTTTGTTTTAATGTTGTTTTGACTGTTCGGTAGAAGTCTCCTGAACAATGCAAACAAACAAGGGAGTATAGCAGCCACAAAAGGGGCACTCAAGGAGCACCCTGCTGAATGGTAATATGACAAATGGGATACACTGCCTAGAACTCTATCTAATAATACAGAAATAGCATTTATTTATTGGTAAGTAAACTGAGTTAAGTATGTTTGTACTGACATTTAGTGATGCAAACATAATGCAAATGTAAAGGTTAACTTCTCTAAGGCAACATAGAATGGTCCTGCCTTGATTCATTTACTATGCAAGTGAAAGTGTTCAATGAAACATAAAATGAAGTGTATGTTTAACCATTTTAGTAAATTACCATGGACTTTGCCTTCCTTAGCTGGACGAATTATGGCCTGCCACAGTCATCTTCTCGTCTTTAAAATACCCTGTCTCCGGTATAAAATCCCGGTGAAATTTGCAAATGTATGCTCTGAGTTACATTTGAGAGTCCAAGAATACTGAATAATACTGAAACTTGTTGTGGGAATGAATTAACAAGTTGTAGGCCTACAATCAAATGATTAATAGGCCTATAGGCCCCTAGATCTATTTTAGATCTATCTATTTTTCTGCATACTCTGTACAGTGCATTTCACATAACAGTAATTCAGCAAAAAAGAAAAAAAAAAAAAAGAAAAAAAAAACAGGAGAAAAATATAAACAGGTTTTATATTAAGAATTTTATTTTGGGTGAATTATATCCTTAAGACAAAATTTATGTGACACTAAATAATGAAAATGAAATGTAATATATATTTTTTTCTATATTTATATGAGTATTTATCAGTACAAAACAGTGCATTTAAAATGAATGTGTTCTGTTTAAAGACTTTAGAGTGCAAAAGGCAGTGTAAATGATTTTGTCTCTTCACATCCTGATAGCAGTCATAAATTATGTGGTCTAAATGTATTTATATGATCTCTATGGCACTAACCTGTCTAAGTTCTATAAGAGTCACCTACGGAAAACCTGTAACAAGTAACAAGTATTGTTATAGCAAACGTCTTCACAACAACATCCCATAAACCTTGAGGTTCATAAACATTCCCTCATATCTCTTATTCATGAAGACAAACAGCCCTTGAAACCACACAGTTATAAGACTAAACAACAATGGAAAAATATGTTAAAAACAACAATAATATAACATAATATAAATGACTAATCAATTAATGAATCAATGGAATCAATATATAAATGACTATAATGACTAATATAAATGATTAAATGGAATAATAAAATTATTAAATGATAAATTATTATAAATGAATAAGGGAATGAAGAATAAATAAAGAATATAAAAAACAAAGTAAAAACAACACAAATGTATGGTTGCTCATGTGAAACAAAACACACACAATTTGCATTTGAGGATCATCAGATCCTTCACCACTGTTGTTCTGTTTCTTCCAAACAGCTATTGTCTATTAATTTTATGGTAGTTTTTCTTGTCAGGACCTGGTGACTGCTGGTTATTATGATTGTTTGCCATTTCATTGTATTGAAAAGAGCAGTAGTGAGCAGAGTGTAAACATGCTGCATTTCATCATCTTTCGTGTTCTACTGAAGCTTGAAATAAAATGACGGTGAGTAAAAGATGACAAAGTATTCATTTTTTTCAAAGTATTCATCAATCTTGTAAAGAAACTAACTTTTATAAGTTTTTAAAACTTTCAAAACTTTCTGGCCTGGCTTTCTCAAGCCAACTTCAAATTTTGTCTACGAACTTTACTATCTAGTTATTGCCGTTACCGTTTTTATTGCATTTTTTTATTTTATTTCAGTTGATCATGTAAATTCACTGATCTCATTAGTAATCATCACAGATGATCAGTGGTGTGTTTTCATTGCACCGAACCCCTAAACAAACAAATGGATAGAGTTTCTTATTAAAAGACTGATTAGTGTAAGAGTAGATATGAGACATGGAACCCACATCATAGAAGGAGACAAGACCCTTCTCATAATCCACAAACACACCAACCCTCTGAGGATCCACAGAAGGAGAGACAGGTGAAGACTCACAAGCCCAATACCTCTTAAAGTTCTCTCTCACAGTCCAGTATCCATTCTCAGGACTCACACGGATCAAGCCCTTCCTGTTAACAGATTCTCTGGTCACTCCAAAATCCCACTCAGTTTGTCCCTTCACCTGCACCTCAAAGTAAAAACACCTTGAGGAGAATCCATCCTTCCCAAAAACACCAAGACTGTTTTTTACAAAATCCACTCCTTTCGTTTGTCTGTTTTCAGATCTCACTTGTTTTCCATCATCAGACACAATGAGTTGTGGATGAGCCGTATCAGCATCCAGAATCACATTCACTGTGGAAAATATGACAAATTCTGCTTTACAGATGAGTATATAATGAAGATAATGACAATTATTTAATTTTGAAGGAATCATGAGAACTTTACAACATGACAAACAAAAATTAGGAGAAATTATTACATGTAAATAAATTTAATGTTTAATGTACATTATCTTATATTTTTGTCATATACATTTTGTTGTTTATTTTTGAAACCCTTTTTTTTCTTTTTTTTTTGGGGTCTTGCTTTTATTTAGTTATGTATGTAAAATACATAACTATAACACATAATGTATATATTTTGAAAAAAAATTCTGCCATTAAACATGCCTTTAATTTAAAAGAATGCCTTTTTACTCACCCCTGTGTGTTCTTATATGAGTGATAGCTGAAAACAGAAAGTATGGAGTTATAAAGGCTTCAGAACAGAATTCTTCTTTAGATCAATAATGAGATCAATAATTTCAATCACCACTTGAAGACCAACAAAATTCAACAAGACTTTGTAGAGTTTATATATCTTATAATAAAAAATAATGAATGTTATTCATATATGAATGCAAAGCACATTCATTCACTGTTTTGCTAAATAATTTAAAAGTAATAAATGTATATTTTAATAAGATCATAAAAAACGTTCACCTTTAGGTATAATTGTCTTCAGATGTTCTAAAAGATGATCATATTCTATAGAATATACTGAAAAAGTTGAGAAAAGAACATTATAATTCTATATTTTTTTTTATTACTCTGACAGTCAAGTTATAATCATTGAGTTGTTAATGTCACACAAGTGACATTAACCCAACCAATGAAGCCAGTTTAACTGATTAGCCAGGTAAGTTTCAGTTTACTTTGTTCCAACTCTGCAAAAATCTTTCATTACCGGAAGAATCAGTGTGTTTAACTGTTTAGAAGAAGATCTCTTAGAAGTGGTAAACGCCTCACTTCTCACTTGGACTTTTCCAAACTCCCTGAAAACTGCAGTTGTTAAGAGCACCTTATTGAACAATTATAGGCCAATATCAAATCTTCCTTTTATAGGTGAGATCATTGAAAAGGTTTTCTTAAACTCAAATGGACACCTGGACAATTTTCAGTCTGGTTTCTGACCGCATCAGAAGCACACAGACAGTGCTCATAAACATAATAAATTATATTTGAGTAAATACTGGTTCCAGCAAAATATAAGTGCTGGTACTTGATGTCAGTGCTGTGTTTGATACTGTCAATCATAACATACTTCTAGAGAGACTGGAAAACTGGACTGGACTTTCTGGGATAGTCCTCAAATGGTTCAGGTCATACTTAGAAGGGAGAGGTTATTATGTGAGTATAGGAGACCATAAGTCTAAGTGGACATCCACGACATGTGGAGTCCCTCAAGGCTCAGTTCTTATACCACTTTTGTTCAGCCTGTATATGCTCCCACTGAGCCAAATAATGAGAAATAACCAAATTGCCTATCACACACAGGGAGCCCTATTGACTCCCTCTTCCAAGTTAAAAAAAAAATGCAAAGAAACTTGTCTTTAATTAAAATAAATAATTATGCCTTTTTACTCACCCTTGTGTCTTCTTAAATACATGAGAGCTAAAAACATAAAGTATGAAAAAGAGTTTATATATATTATAATAAAACACAAATAATTGAATATGTATATGAATGCATAGTGTATTCATTCTTTGTTTTACTAAATAAAAAAAATAAAAGTAATTTATATTTTAATAATATTATATAAAACATTCACCTTTAGGTATAAGTGTCTTCAGACATTCTAAAAGTTCTTCATGTTCTAAAGTAAATGTAGAAAAAGGTGAAGAAAAAAACATTAAAATTATATCATTTTTATTACTCTGACAAACAAGTTATGATCATTCAGTTGTGTTACACTTCACACAAACATATATCAGATGCCACGAACCTGACCATGAAGCCAGTTTAGCTGGCTAGTTTTAGTTTAGTTTACGCCAACTCTGGGTTTTAGGCACCATGAAGATGGTTTGGCTTTCAGCAGTGTTCATCAACATAGTAACTTACGTTCCACAAATAACCTGCTCCAGGACCTGCTCTGGTTTAGAGACCGCAAACTGACACATCTGTGACACAATGAAGTCACTCCCCAGTTTCTCTTGCTCCAAATTAAAGGGCACTACATGGTAAAAGTCTGAGTAGTAAAAATCATCTGACTTTTAATAATGATTATTTATTGTAGTTATTCTTAAGATTGACATAAAAATCCATTACCATTTATTAGTCTAATAGGTAAAGCTACAGTCCATGACTTCATTATGTGTTAATTTTTAATTTTTATTTTTAAAGGTATATAGACAGCAAGTACATCATGAATCACTATGGTGTGCCTATAATATGTTTTTATATTCTAACTATTTCAGACTGGTTCTGGTAGGAACTGCTGCAGCATAGCCCAGAGTAACTCCAGCTACAATGTTCTTCTGCAAGACACATGCAGTTCTGTTTATTAAGCGCTAGAGTGTAAGATTTTATTTGAAAAGAATAAAAATATATACAGATAATATTAAATATAAACAAGCTTGAGACTCAATAAATAAAACCTTAAACATGACTACATATGAGCTTAGATTTTTGAGTCTCTACTTTATTATCAAATATACACACTATATACACTTCACAGCTTTGACTTGCACTAATATGGCAAGATGTTTTCTTTAACTTGTCCACTTTCATGGCCAGATCTTGTCAATGTGTTTAAATTCTTCATATTTTTAATCTTTAAAGGTGAATCACATTGACTCTCTAGTGAATCAGTTTTAAGGCATGCGATTGGTTATTCACTACTGATTTCACATTTTAATGTGCACATGCTCCTTTTTTTAGTTCTAGTTTTTCTGTCTGTGTTAAATTGCTGTGTTTGTCGTCTTAGTTACTGATTCAGTTACACCTGTCCTATGTTTAGTTAATTATGCCCTTGTGTATTTATAGCCCTGGTTTTGGTTCATTATAGGCCATTGTCTTTACTCTCTCAGTTTTCTAAAATATTGGAAAAATTGTATGTTAATAGACAGGAAAATTTTATGGAGAAGCATAAACTGTTAGTCGATAGTCAGTATGGATTTAAGAACAGATCCACATCCATGACATTAATGGAGTTAATTGAAGACATTACTAGTTATATATTTATATTTATAGATTTGAAAAAAAAAGCTTTTGATACAATTGATCACTGTTTATTAATCAGTAAATTGGAAAATTATGGGATCAGAGGGGTTGTACCTGAAATGATAAACAATTAGTTAAGTAACAGACTTCAATTTGTACAAATTGGGGAATATGGATCAGAGTGATTAGATATCACATGTGGAGTCTCACAGGGGTTGGTTTTGGGTTTTATATTGCATATAAATGTAGGGTGACAAATCTCTCAAGTCCCCCTGTAGTGAAAATCAAGATTTTTATGTTGTTAATTTGTCTGTGTATGTTATTTGTATGTCAAAGAATTGTGGTTTGAAAGAACACATTTTTTGCTACGTCACAAAATAGAACAACCAATCATGTCAAGGGATCCTTTTCTTTGCAAATTATTAACAATGCTGCAAGCAGTGGGTCTAGTGAGAAGGCAGCCAGGTTAATCTGGTATATTTTTCTGTACGTTTCGCTAGTTCATATTTTTCACTATTTTCATGCCGACATGTGCTGTAACTGCTTATTTATCAGTATTAAGAACCACTAACTTTAAAAACAACCTACGGCAACAGTGCAAAAGTAGCCTGGAGTCAGATGCACCTCTCTTGCGTTTGCGTCTGCACTTCGTAACGTTATGCTCGCGTGTGGAATCACAGTCTAGGCTGCATTCGAATATTCAAGGCATTTTGAGGCATTTTAATGGATGTTGCAGTATCCACTGTTTTCTGCTAGTAAAAACGTAGATTTATCAGTCATTATCCATGTATGAACCAGAGCAAACAGATTATATTACCTCACAAAGTTAGCTGTCATTCTCCTTGCTTACGGTGAGCATACCAGCTTCAAACATATAACGTTATGGCTAATTAAACCACTATTTCCATTTGCCATTGTATCGCATTTACTACAGTTTAGTTAATGTTGTTGGTTTAGGAGGCGCTGCCTGGCAGGCTGGTGTAAGTGAGTAGGCGGGGCTATTTTGCGTATTCGTAAATTTGCGTATAGTAAACGAGGCAAGGGGAGTTTAAGGCATAAGAAAATTATTTTCACAAGAAAAAACATTTAAATGTGCCATTTTGATGATCAAAGATGTATTTTAAGGGATACAATTTGAGTCTTTTACTTTATTTTTTATTTTTTTAAAGTCTATAGGGGGACTTTAAAATTTTGGATTTTTGCTGATGACACTAATATTTTTTGTGCTGGGGAAAATTAGCAGCATCTTTTGGAGATGGTCACAGAAGAAATGAGTAAGATAAACTGTTATTGTTATTTTATTATTCTATTCATTTTAATAGTTCAAAGCAAATAAATTATAAATACATTTTTAAGTTGGTTGTTCAGTTTGCTTTTTGACAGTGTACTATATTCCTTTTTTGTTTTTGTTTTTTTTCACTAAACAATACTGCTTGCACTTAGATCCAGTGCTATATTGCCTTTTTTGGAAACAGTCATGACAGATGTGAATAAATATACATAATATAAACAACTGGTGGTAATATAAACAACCATTTACCAGACTTAAGATATACACAAAATAAATAAATACACACAGTTAAAACAGTATTACTGCAACAAACAAAAAAAAAACAGACTTTAAATGAATCAATAATGTAATAAAGACAGATTCACCTTGGTGTATTCCCCTCTTCTCATTCAGTAGTTTCCTGTGTTCATTCTGTAGTTGACTGTGTTCATTCTGTAGTTTACGGTGTTCATTCCGTAGTTGACTGTGTTCATTCTGTATCACTGTAAAAAAACCTCGTAATTTTACAGAAAATAACTCTAAATTTTTTACAGTAGTTTTCTTTTATTTCAGATTATATTCAAAACTCTGTAAAATTACAAACAATATCTGTAAATTAACAAATGGAACATTATTTCACGCATTATATCAATAAAAACAAATTAGAGTATTTTTTGTTTTTAATACAGGCAAATTACTGTATTATTTATACAGTATTTTCTTGTAATTTTAAATTACGTTCAAAATTTTGCAAAATTACAAACAATGTCTGTAAATTAACAACTTGACCATTATTTTAGGAATTATATCAGTAAAGACAAATTAATTTTTTTTTGTTTTTTTATACAAGGAAATAACTGTATTATTTATACTGTACTTTTCTTGTAATTTTAAATTACGTTCAAAATTTTGCAAAATTACAAACAATATCTGTAAATTAACAACTTGACCTTTATTTTAGGAATTATATCAGTAAAGACAAATTACAATTTTTTTTTGTTTTTTTATACAAGGAAATAACTGTATTATTTATACGGTACTTTTCTTGTAATTTTAAATTACATTAAAAATGTTGCAAAATTACAAACAATATCTGTAAATTAACAACTTGACCTTTATTTTAGGAATTATATCAGTAAAGACAAATTACAATTTTGTTTTTGTTTTTTTATACAAGGAAATAACTGTATTATTTATATGGTACTTTTCTTGTAATTTTAAATTACGTTCAAAATTTTGCAAAATTACAAACAATATCTGTAAATTAACAACTTGACCTTTATTTTAGGAATTATATCAGTAAAGACAAATTACAATTTTTTTTAGTTTTTTTATACAAGAAATAACTGTATTATTTATACTGTACTTTTCTTGTAATTTTAAATTACATTAAAAATTTTGCAAAATTACAAACAATATCTGTAAATTAACAACTTGACCTTTATTTTAGGAATTATATCAGTAAAGACAAATTACAATTTTTTTTTTTTTGTTTTTTTATACAAGGAAATAACTGTATTATTTATACGGTACTTTTCTTGTAATTTTAAATTACATTCAAAATTTTGCAAAATTACAAACAATGTCTGTAAATTAACAACTTGACCTTTATTTTAGGAATTATATCAGTAAAGACAAATTACAATTTTTTTTTTGTTTTTTATACAGTAAATAACTATTATTTATACGGTACTTTTCTTTTAATTTTAAATTACGTTCAAAATTTTGCAAAATTACAAACAATATCTGTAAATTAACAACTTGACCGTTATTTTAGGAATTATATCAATAAAGACAAATTAATTTTTTTTTTTTTTTTATACAGGTAAATTACTATATCATTTATACAGTCCATTTCTTGTCATTTTAAATTACACTCAAAATTTAGAAAAATTACAAACTATCTGTAAATTAACAACATGACATTTATTTTAGGAATTACAAATTAAGGAAATTTAGGGGGAATAAAATTACATTTTTTTGTCTTTTATACAGGAAAATTTCTGTTTTATACAGCACATTTCCTGTTATTTTAAATTTTTCAAATTTAGGTAAAATTATACTAATAACTTGCAATTACTTGTGTACCTAATCAATATAAGGTTTATGACTATACTAACAACTTAACAGTTTTCTGATCATTTTAAACTAAGCCTTGTTTTAAATGTGTTTTTACAATTAAACTATGTAAGTCTGGATAACAAATTTGGATAGGTACCAATTAAAAATTTCTCCATGTTTGGCTCAGGAAACTTACATGACTAATATATTAACAATTTTAATAAAATGAGAGAGCTCATTAAAATTGCATGTTGTTTTTATTTAGTAATGTCCTGAATAAGCCATTTCACAGTAAAAGATACTCCACAAAACAAAATAATAAACCTGAATTTATAAAAAATTACCCCATACAAAAGTTTTCATACCACTGAATCCTAATATTTTTAATACATTTTCTGGATGATCCACAACTGTTTTCCTGTTTTGAGGTTGTTGTTTGTGAGTCCTACATTGGTCCTGAGTGCACATCCAGATTTTTTGTGAGTTTGATGTGTTCCTGGGTCAGCATATTTTGTTGACCTGGAACAACACTTTAATCTAAAAATGTAGTCTTGACCACATCCTTACACCTAAACCTAACCTTACCTATCAGTAATCCCTACATTAAGAGGAAATGTTAGATGAATGACACTGATGTACAAGCACCAAACACTGATTATAAGCCTAAACAAAAGAAGTTGATCCAGGAACATATTGCATTTGGTAAAAGCATTTTGCAGTAGGTTCAAGGGTGAATGTGATTTCACCAAGTAAATCATTTTCCTGGATCAACATCCTTGTTGATCCTGGAACAACATTCCATTCAAACAATCAGAATCAAGGCATAGCATTTCAGGAAATGTTAGTTTTAGGCTTACGAACAGGATCAGATGATTTTACACACTTAATCAGTTATCATTTCCCTCTGATTTTAGGAAAATCAGAAAATTAGGAAAATTTAGGTTTAGGGGTAGGGATTAAGTCAAGTCTATATTTTTTCAAAATAATGCTGATCCAGGAACCAATTTGAAACTTGTGCAATAGTTTCATGAGTCTCTCAGCTATCCTCCGTGCAAAATGATGGATCACAAAATCATATAGTGACTTTTGATAAAGGTAGAAGATGCTAGAAAACCAAATAATGTGCAGGAGTTCTTTTTCTGAATAACAGAAGGCAGTTGAACTGGGCTTATACACTTATATCTTATACAGTGTGTGTGTGTGTGTGTGTGTGTAAATAAAATAAACAGGATTTTTTCTTTTTTTTTTTTTTTTTTATTGTTGTTGTATTTCCCTATTATTGGAATGCTATCACACTACTGGCTGCGTCTCAGTGCATCATTCAGCATGATAGGTTATTCCGACCGTCATCATGGATCTGGCCAATGACAGCTTTGCGCGCCTTCGGGTAAAGTTTGAATATATGTCCGTTGGCCTCCTTGGCATTTGCAGACTGCAGTAGTGCTTTGATACGGTTAGGTGTTTCATACATGGACAAGAATCACAACAGTCAGCGAACATGTTGCAAACTACAGAAGGTAAGAACTTTTCAAATGTTTCTGCTATGTCAGTATTTAACAGTGTGTAAAATGAGAATCTTATCGAATTAGTACAATAGCGATATTAGTATATTTCAGTTTACTGCCAGCTAATGTTACGAAGTGCTGCTAGCATGTGTCTGCTAAGTTAGTTTTACGAATAAAATAACTGGAACTTTGAATGAATAAACTGAGAACTACTTTGTCACTGGTTAAGCAGAGCAAGTCAAACCGAATTCATTGGACACCTTAACGTGGGACTAATTTACCGGACCGGTTATAATGAGAGTATTTTATGTGGAGCTGGTAAGTAAAACTTTATAAACTCTTTTTCTAATGTCTCTGTAAAGTAATATAAAGTAAGTAACTAATATGAATTATGTCGTGTGTGTTTGTTTCCCTCATGATCCAGAAATTTGGGTAATGAAAAATATCCAGCCACACCATCAGGCGGTGAGTATTGCCATGGTAACATTAAGACAGTTAATGTATGCACACTAGCAGCCATATTACTGGACGTTTGTCTGCATGTTAATTAAATTTGTTTTCAATAGGAATGACCTTTATGTGCAAAAAGATAAATAAAATAGAAATACAAGAGAGATAACATGCAAACAATTACTTTAGATCAAACAGACTATTTTACATTTTTTCTTAAGTTTACATATAGGCTATAGCTCACCACAAAATTAATGTTGTCTTCTCAAAATTAATGTATTTTCAAACCTCTAACGTTATGGCTGTATGGCCATAGATGCTGCTGGCGAATTAAACAAAGATTAAAGGTTACACAAAAGAAAGAAAGAAAGCCATACAGGTTTGGAACAACATTACAGTGGGTAAATGATAAGAGAATTCTCATTTTTGAGTATGCTTTTAAGGACCTGTTCCCAGAGTCCAATGTTAAATTAACCATGGCTTTATAGTACATGTTTAGTAACTGTTTTATGCACATTAAATGGATTAATTATAATGGACCTCATAAAATACTGTTAACTTAAAGACAGAGCTATTGTCATGTCCAGCAATGTGAATTCGAGAAAAAAAAAAAAAAAAAAAATATATATATATATATATATATATATATATTATACTTGTCTTCATAGATAAAAACTGTTAATGATAAAACTCTTCACCTTTTTTCTATATAGATCTACCATTGGAACCATAAACTTGTTTTGGAGGCAGAACAAGCAGCAACAAAGAAACAAGCCCATCACTAGTAAGTGTCATCTGCAATCTATAACAAAACTTGCTTTTTGTCCGTTTTAATGGCATGCATCCAAAACAAATACAATATATTCTCTCCTTCATACTATAGATGTATGAAACTTTATTTCAGCTTTATACAACATGATTTACTCACCCTTAGGCATGGGCCGGTATGAGATTTTGACAGTATGATAACCTTAGATAAAAATTTCATGCTATCACAGTGTTTAGATTACAACTCTAAAATGTGTTATTTTTAAATTTCTGGGTAAAAGAACAACAACATTTCTTCTATTAAACACAGTTTGTCTTATTTTTAAGAAACATATAGAACATTTTGGAGCAGTAAACATTTCAGGCGAAATAATTAAAATTAATAATTTAATTATTCCTAATTAAATTAAGTGCAGCCACTGCTAAACTTAAAGGGTTAGTTCACCCAAAAATGACAATTATGTCATTAATGACTCACCCTGATGTTGTTCCAAACCCATTTTTGGGTGAACTAACCCTTTAAACCTCCGGCTCATCAAAACATAACATCTGTGTTGTTAAACCTGCAGCTCAACAAGGTGTTTGGAGACATGCTCATATTCTACACATTTATCTTTTAGTCCAAGTTTGCAGGAATGTTCAGGGATGCAGTACGAAGATATACAGAACGTGGTTCTCTTCTTCATTTAACACTCAACGTAGTGTCAAGTAGTGAGAGCCAGCAGTTTGTTTGTGTTTTAAATGTCGGGATTTTGAACAGATGTAAACAGTGGCAGGAGTCCTAAAACTAGACAGGATACCAGATAGCACTAAATTGCAGATACCCTTCAGGGGTCGTTCACATGTCTGTGCGCTCAAAATGAAATAGATGTGCTCGTTTTTTCTAGGAATAAATTCATTATTTTGGGGTACAAATAATAATAATAATAATAATATTGTTGTTGTTGTTGTTGTTGTTGTTGTTTTTAACAGTGCGCAGTGATCTTGAAAAGAGTGTCCATTACTGTTAGTCTATGTTTCTCTTTTGGTGATGTTTGCATTTTCCCATTAGAACATGTTTAAAGGAAAAGTTAAGAAACTAAAAATTGAAAAATTTTCTGAATATAGTTGTTTTTTTCTTCACAGATACACCAAGGATCAAGATGATTACTGTCTGTTTGGAGGATTCTTCTTAATGTGCTGTATATCTGTCTGGTAGGAATAATGGACCTATTAATGTATGCTTTGATTTTATTTATATTTATTCACTTGTATATTTAGAATGTTCAATTAAAAGACAAGTGAAATGTTTATTATCATGACATGGAGTACGCAGAGGTCAGGAACATGTGGAAACCGTGAAAATCCTGTAATTGTTTCAGTTTTCTGATTGTTTTTTGGTTTGGAATGGGTTACTGTATCCTAATAAGAATTTCATGAAACTGTTCTTCTTTTAATTACTGTAAATCTATCCTATTTCTAGTTCTATTTCATTTAAGATTTGTAACTGAATCACTCCATTTAACTTATACTTCAACATGTTTTAAATACTATACAAATGCTGTCTATTAAAGTTGCAAGATGATTTTATTGTTCAGAATTTTATCTTACAAAATAAAACTGTTAAATTACAAACTTGTGTATGTATTAATTTTATTGAAGGTATTAGATCGTAATGATTTAGGGGAAATCTGTTAAATAACATTGTTTTCTTTGTAGAAATATTGGTGTGTATTACTTAATTGAATGTATTTGATCATAATAACCTATGGAAAATCTGTAAAATAAAGGTTTAACCATGTAAAAAAGGTCCTGTAAAAAACGGTCAAATGACTAGCAGCTATGGCTGCCAAACAAAAACCGTAAAATTAAAGTAAAAGAATAGAAATGAAACAAGGAAAATCTGTAAAATAAGGGTTTTACACTGTAAAAAAGTCTTGTAAAAAAACGGTCAAATGACTGGCAGCTATGGCTGCCAAACAAAAACCGTAAAATTAAAGTAAAAGAATGTAATTGAAACAAGAGGGGAAATTGTAAAATAATTTTTTTCCCCTGTAAAACCTTTAATGAACATTTCTGTAAAAGTATAGTTTTTGCACTTTATTTTAATTAGGATGTTTTGCTGTAATTTTATGGTTTTTGTTTGGCAGCCGTAGCTGCCAGTCATTTGACCATTATTTTACCAATTTTTTTTTGTACAGTGACGGTGTTCATTCCGTAGTTGACGGTGTTCATTCCATAGTTGATGGTGTTCATTCCATAGTTGATGGTGTTCATTCCGTAGTTGACGGTGTTCATTCCATAGTTGACGGTGTTCATTCTGTAGTTGTCTGTATTCATTCTGTAGTTGACTTTGTTCATTCTGTAGTTTATGGTGTTCATTCTGTAGTTTACTGTGTTCATTCTGTAGTTGACTTTGTTCATTCTGTAGTTTATGGTGTTCATTCTGTAGTTTACTGTGTTCATTCTGTAGTTGACTTTGTTCTAAAGAAGATTTACAATAAAGAAAGAAAACACAATTCAGAAAATAAATACAAATATAATTTGTGATTGAGGAACAATATCAAATTACAGGACCTAAGATATACATAAATGTCTATGAATGTACAATATCTGTTATTTAAATATTTTGTGAATTAACTTGATATTAATACTGAATTAAATTATTGATCACAGTTTAGTTTAGGACCAATTCTCATTATTAACAAACTATTAACTAACATTTTTGCCACAATAAACAAATTTCTGCTTATTAAGCTAAACTGCTAATTAATAGTAAGGTAGTTGTTAAGTTTAGGTATGAGGTAGATTAAGATATATAAAATACCGTCCAATATCTGTATAATATTATAATACTAATAAACAGCCAATATGCATACTAATAATAAGCAACTAGTGAGAATTGGTCTCTAGTCCAAATGTTACCAAATTATTTAATTAAGACAAATGATAATAATAATAATAATAAAGGTTGTATCCTTAACATAACGTTTTACATATGAGGTAGCATATCAAAACAAAAATGTATAGACACAATTTCATTTAAAAATGTTGTAATACTTTTCATAAAACATATTTTCAGTGTGGTTGCAGAGCTTGACACAGACAACACTGTTAAATCGGCAACTAAACATTCATCCTGTTCAACCAAGTAAACCAGCCAACAAGATCATATATATGAAGTCATTCAATATTGTTGAAAGTTTTAACCATATATTGCTATTCAACAAGATACACAATCAGTTGATATGTGGTGGAAATTTAATTTGTTTATGACTTTCAGCAAAAAGGTCAAAAGTAAATCAAACTAATTAAAACCTGCAATATATAACGTGTAAACTTAATTAATAATCTTTTCTGGGGTCATAGACAACTGAATGTCCTCTACCCAAACAAAAGTGGTGCAAGAGTGCTAAAGGACAACATCTACTTGTTCATCCTTCAGCAGTGTGTGCCAATTCACACAACCTGAATAACACACATACACCTGAACAGAGTATGAATGAGCACAGGACTTCACATCACTCCTGAATTGTCATGTGTCAGGTCGCCACTACAATAGCAGCAACATTGTCAAATGTTTACAGAACAAGCAGGAACCCAGTGAACCTGTAGCTTTCTCTATTTATGTTTTATCATGTGATAGAAAGTCTAAGCCTTCTCAAGCCATATGGCAAACCTGTCTAATCTGCAACCTATTATGTGTCAACAAAGTTTGTTGTGGGGACAAAAGGTAATGCTGTCAGGTAAGCATTTTAAACATCCACTCACTTAAAAACAAACCATTTCTGGTCAATGAGTTAATAACCACAAACCAACTGGATATGTGGCTAGAAGACAGCTGCAGTGCAACAGTCCTCAATAAAACAGCTTCTCCTTTACTTTCATGAGTGTCTACAGAGCTGTTAGAGGTGGAGCTGTAGCTGCTCTATTTAAAGATGTCTATCAAAGGAAAGGAAAGGAAAGGAAGGAAAGGAAAGGAAAAGAAAAGAAAAGAAAAGAAAAGAAAAGAAAAGAAAGGAAAGGAAAGGAAAGGAAAGGAAAGGACAGGACAGGACAGGACAGGACATGTGGCCAAGTATGGTGACCAATACTTGGAATTTGTGCTCTGCATTTAACTCATCCAAGTGTGCACACACAGTAGTGAACACACACACACACACACACACACACACACACACACACACACACTGTAAATACACACCCAGAGCAGTGGGCAGCCATAGTTGTGCAAAAGCCAGACAGATTCAACCATAAAAAGAAGTTACTTTGTCTAATTTCAAAGCAATGGATGGGACATACAGTCCCAACAAGGCTCAATTCTTGTACCACTCATGTTCAGCCTGTATACGTTCCAAATGAGAAGAACACAGCTATGCAGATGATACCCAGGTTTACCTAGACTTATCGCAAAATGACTACTACTACCCATTGACTCCCTCTGCCAATGCATTGATGAAATTAACATTTGGATGTGCCAAAACTTTCTTAAGTTACAAAAAGAGAAAAAAAATTTAATTAGAAGATGAAGTTGTCAAGGTGAATGCACACCTTGACTTGGGTCAAACAACTAAAAATCAAGTAAAGAACCTTGATGTGATTCTATTATGTCAAAGCAATAACTAAATCAGCATATTATCATCTCAAAAACACTGCAAGAATGTTTTGTTTCCAGTCAAGACTTGGAGAAACTCATTAAAGTGTTATTACTCATTTGTAAATCACTCAAGGGCCTAGGACTTCAATACATTGTACAGAAGATATGCTCACTAAATATAAACCATATCTAAATATTTACTGTATAAAACAGATCACACCGATCATTAGGATCAAGTCAGTTAGAAATATATCCAGCTTTTGCTCAAAACAAGGGTGTATGCTTTTATATATTATGCTATCTGCGGCTTGAATCACTATCCTCATTTTTTATTGTTCTCAAATGTTTTAATACATTTTAAATACATTTTTTAAAAATCATTTTACATTTTTAAATCTTTTTAAAGCTTTTATTGTAGTGATTATTTGTATGATTATTTTATCATGTTTTATGTCAAGTTTATTTGTATAGCGCTTTTCACAAAACATATCGTTTCAAAGCAGCTTTACAGCAAATTAAAGTTTGTTCAATAATTAAAGTTTGTACAATAATTAAAGTTTATTAAATTAAAGCATTTTGAATTACCATTGTGTATGAAATATGCTATATAAATAAACTTGCCTTGCAAATTAAAAAAAAATAAAAAATAACAAGAAAACAAGCAATTTACCTTTGTTTTTATGAGCAAACACAGCTACAAGTATTCCAACAATTACACTGAGCACAGCAAAAACTGAAATCATGATGACTGATGTCCTCCAAGAATTAAACATATTACCTGTAAAACAAAAAAGTAATTCAGCACATTGAGTACATGCATTTTGATGAGATGATTACACGTTAATTTTCAGTTCTGAACATTGCAAATACAGTAAAATGTTTTAGCTTCACATAATGTAATGGACTAAGCTCATAATCATTAAATATTTTTACTGCATCAAAAATACCATGAGAAGTAAAAAAACAATTACAATAACAGAAGTGTCAGTACTTACTTGTGGTGATTATCATTGTCTCCTGCATGTGATGCTTCAGTTTGAATCTGCAGTGAATCTTGTTGTATCTCTTATATACAGTGGTGGTGTGTTTCACACTGAATCTGTCTCCATTTCTGTGTGTCTCTGAATTCTCTGAACTGAAACTGACTCCTTCACTGTCCAGCCACTCAAGAACAGGTTTAGGGTACCAACCTTCAGATTCACACTGTAGTTGAAGCCCTCCTGAATGATCAAACCCATCTATAGTGATCACTGGGGGAAGTCCTACAGCTACAGACAAACAAAAAGTATATGTTTTTTAGTGCATGTTAAGGTTGGAATACACTACGCGACTTTTGACCTTTCCCACATGGTGGGTAAACACGCTACTGGTTGTGTAGCATATTCAGGGTGTGAATTACGGGGGGGGTTTGACCCCCCTAAAGAAGGCTTGATCCCCCCCTGATGTAAATATTAAGATGCATTCCTATAGCTGTCTGATTTTAAAATTTAAGTTTGTCAGCCCCTGAAATGGATTGTACTGACATCTCATTCAAAGACGCGCATTTAGCCTATTGCTTGGACTTACTACGGTGCAAGAACGCCTTCCTAAATGCATGTGCAGGTTCATTTACCCTCTTCAACTTAATGCTGTTGAACTGAATTTACAAAGCCAAATATTTCCTAAAATAACCATAACCATAAGTGCGGTTTTGTCAGATGAAAGCTGCTAAAGTTGAACGTGTTGCTATAACAAACACTGCATGTTTTCATTCAGAATCAACATTGACTGATATAAAAAAAATAGGTTACATACAAGTTTTTCCTTAACAATGATAAGGTAAAGGTGCAAATAATTAAATTTTAGATGTAATTTACTAAATTATTTAAAACATAAAAAATACACAACACACCCCCAACCCAACACCCCCCGGCTCTGACCCCCCTGAAGGTCACTATGTAACCGGCATCCCATTTAATGCATGATAGCAACAGAACAGCAGGAGGAACAGCAGTCTGTAAGTGTTTTGTCTTTTTTACTCATTAGATTTTAACGCGATTGTTGTTGCTAGGAGATATTTGTTTTGCTTACTTTGTTTACCGTGTGAACCACTCGCTCAAGTCGCGTTTGTTCTCGTGGGTCTCGTGTAGTTTTGTAGTTTCGGTTAGCCAACTAGCAAGGCGTGGCCAAAGCCAGCTGGAGTACTTATTTACCGATTTGCAAGTAGTACCAGTCATAGCAACAGAACAGCAGAAGGAACAGCAGTCTTTTTGTAGTTTCGGTTAGCCAACTAGCAAGGCGTGGCCTGCTGAATTCAATTGACGTGTCAGAATATATAAGTGGTTATTACACCGCGGCAGCCCTCGTGTGAAGTCCTCCTCGTGTGACTCCTCCTCGTGTGAAGACCGACGAGTGTAAAGACCATCGACTCTACCTTGCTCGGTGGAGCAAGGACACCGACAAGGCACTTGAGTATCACTTTCCCCTTTCTTTACTTGTATACCGCCTACTCTTTCTTATAACTGATTAAATCCCTTATACTCACTATGTGTTTACAAATCCCTACTATTACTACTATCACTCGCAACTCACGCACTTTACACTGGAGGCAGCGCAACCCTAATAATCTGCGCAATGTCTCTATATCCTCTACATCTAATTCAATCTCTGTTTCAATTGGGCTCTGGAACTGCCAGTCTGCAGTAAATAAAGCTGAATTTATCTCCTCAATTGCTAATCATTCATGTCTCAGCTTTTTGGCCCTAACTGAGACTTGGATTAAACCTGGGGACACGGCCACTCCGGCTGCCCTATCCAATATGTACACTTTTTCACACACCCCTCGCCAAACTGGGAGGGGTGGAGGTACTGGTCTACTCATTTCAAATGATTGGAAATTCAGTCCTCTATCCTCTTTCACCAACAACACATCATTTGAATCCCATGCAATTACTGTTATCCACCCTGTTAAAATCCACCTTGTAGTTGTTTATCGTCCACCAGGTCAACTTGGTAACTTCTTGGAGGAGTTGGACATGCTACTCTCACACTTCCCGGAGGATGGTACTCCTCTGGTACTACTTGGAGACTTCAACATCCATCTAGAAAAACTCCAAGCTACAGACTTCAATACTCTTCTTACTTCATTTGACCTCATGCGAGTATCTACCACAGCTACTCACAAATCAGGTAACCAATTGGACCTTATCTACACTCGCTACTGTTCAACTGCCAACACTCTGGTTACTCCGCTGCACACTTCAGACCACTTCCTTATCACCTCTGACCTCACATTGGCTACAGACACAACACGCACTCCACCGCAAGTCACCTTTAGGCGTAATCTACGCACACTTTCTACCTCCTGTCTATCGTCTATGGTTTCATCCGCACTTCCTCCACCCTCTCAGTTCTCAGCACTGGACACTAACACTGCTACTGACACTCTTTGCTCCACTTTATCAGCCTGTCTAGACAACTTCTGCCCTCTCTTATCCAGACCAGCACGCACCACACCCGCTGCTCCCTGGCTGTCCGATGTTCTCCGTGAACATCGTTCTAGACTCAGGGCTGCAGAGCGGAAGTGGCGCAAATCACACAACCCTAATGACCTTAGTGCGTATCAGTCACTTCTCTCTTCATTCTCTGCAGATGTCTCCACTGCTAAATCAACATACTACCACAACAAAATTAATAATTGTCCCGATTCTCGCACCCTTTTTAAAACATTCTCTTCTCTCCTTTGTCCTCCTCCTCCCCCTCCTACATCAACTCTTACAGCTGATGACTTTGCAACATTTTTCATTAATAAGACAAGAACCATTAGCGACCAATTTTCCACACCACATACTGATACAAATTTCACAACATCAAATACTCACACTCTCTCCTCTTTCTCTCCACTCATGGAGACTGACGTCTCCAAACTTATTATTTCCAATCATCCTACTACCTGTCCGCTTGATCCTATCCCCACTCACATTCTCCAAGCCATTTCTACCTCTGTTATACCAGCACTTACTCACATCATAAACACCTCGCTCCACACTGGCACATTTCCTACAGCATTTAAGCAGGCTCGGGTCATACCGCTGCTTAAGAAACCCACTCTAAATCCAGCACTTTTAGAAAACTACAGACCAGTATCCCTTCTCCCATTCATCGCTAAGACACTTGAGCGAGTAGTATTCAACCAACTCTCTATCTTTCTTGCACAGAACCATCTCCTGGACATAAACCAGTCTGGCTTCAAAAGTGGCCACTCAACTGAGACTGCCCTGCTCTCAGTCACTGAAGCCCTAAGATTGGCAAGAGCAGCATCCAAATCCTCAGTACTCATTTTACTGGATCTGTCTGCTGCATTTGACACAGTCAACCACCAGATCCTCCTGTCCACCCTCATGAAGATGGGCATCTCAGGAACCGCACTCCAATGGTTCAAGTCTTACCTCTCAGGTAGGTCCTTCAAGGTGGCTTGGAGGAGTGAAGTTTCTGAGTCACAACTACTTGCTACTGGAGTTCCTCAAGGCTCAGTGCTTGGACCACTGCTCTTCTCCATCTACATGTCATCGTTAGGTTCTGTCATTCGGAAGCATGCTTTTTCCTATCACTGCTACGCTGATGACACGCAACTCTACTTCTCCTTCCATCCAGATGACCCCACGGTTCCTGCTCGCATCGCAGCTTGTCTGACCGACATCTCTGGCTGGATGAAAGAACACCATCTTCAGCTCAACCTTGCTAAGACTGAACTGATTGTGATCTCAGCCAACCCCGCGCTTCATCACAACTTCTCTATACAGCTAAATTCATCAACCATAACTTCCTCTAGGACAGCCAGGAATCTTGGAGTTGTGATGGACAACCAGTTAACCTTCACAGACCATATTGCTGCTACAGCTCGATCCTGCAGATTTGCCTTGTACAACATTAGGAAGATCAGATTCTTCCTATCAGAGCAAGCTACACAACTTCTTGTCCAAGCTCTTGTCCTCTCCAGACTGGACTACTGTAATGCACTCTTGGCAGGCCTTCCTGCATGCACTTCCAAGCCTTTGCAGATGATTCAGAATGCAGCAGCAAGAGTGGTCTTTAATGAGCCGAAGAAAGCCCATGTCACACCTCTCTTCATCAGACTGCATTGGCTGCCAGTAGCTGCTCGCATCAAATTCAAGGTACTGGTGCTTGCCTACAAGACAACCACTGGCACTGCACCAGAATACCTAAACTGTCTAATCCAACCATATATGTCCCCTCCAGAAGCTTGCGTTCTGCAAATGAACGACGCCTTGTGGTGCCATCCCAAAGAGGCTCAAAATCACTTTCACGTACCTTTTTGTGGACTGTTCCCAGCTGGTGGAATGACCTACCCATCTCAATTCGATCAGCTGAGTCATTGGCCATCTTCAAAAAACGTCTGAAAACCCATCTTTTTCGGCAGAACTTGACCAATTGACACTAGCTCTTTCCTACTCTTTTCAGTTTTCTATATTTATATATAAAAAAAAAACCTTGCAAGACTTATCGTGTTTATCTAACTGAAATTTGCCACAGCACTTATACACTGTCGCTCTCTTGTTGCTCTGATTGCTTCTATTGTAAGTCGCTTTGGATAAAAGCGTCTGCTAAATGACTAAATGTGAAATGTAAATGTAAGATCGTATTCCAGCCTTAGGTTTTAATGGTTTTCTCACCTTCAACACTGACATTAACAGTGATGTCATCATACCAGGATTTGGACTGAATAAAACACCTATAAAGTCCTTCATCAGAGACTCGGACTGATGAGAGTTTGAGTGATGCATTTCCTCTCTGTAGTTCTTGATGATTCAGTTTTGTTCTACTTCTGTAGGACAGAATCTGATCTGTGTTTCTGTCTTCATGATCTTCATAGACATGCACTAGTAAACCTTTCATATCAGATCTAAACCACTCCACTTTCATGTCCACAACACTGATGTTGGGTTTGACTGAACAGGGCAGAATCACATCTTCACCAGCTACAGCAAGGACAGCATCCACAGGTCCCACTACTTCAAACTGCTCTGAAAAAGAGAAAAAGCATGTCTAATTAAAAGTGAACCTCATTTAAGTTGAACTGTCACCCTTTAAATGGCAAGTCATAAAAGTAGCCCATAACTTGTCATCATATTTAAATGTGCACAAGTGTGAATGTGACTGTAGGGCTACAGCATTTCATGTAAAGCAGCAGCTGTCCTTCTCCACACATCTGAACATTTGAGAGGCTTCATCAACCACATTAGGATGATATATTTACATCTTTGCTTCAAAACACTGCCTGTGTGTTTTTCTTACATATTTTAATAATTTTATATACAGTTGAAGACAAAATTATTAGCCCCTTATATTTCATTATTTTTCAAATAACTTCCAAGTGTTGTTTAACAGAAAGACAATTTTATCAACACATATCAACACAATACTTCATTCAGGAAGCTTTTAGGGTTTGTAATACAAATAGAAATAAATGTATAACCAAGAATTTTAAAAAGTCTACTTGTCAAAATGATTAACCCTCTGATGTTAATAGTCAATAGTGTATCCCTTTTGCTTGATAACAGCCTTTAGTCATTTTCTGTAGTTCTCAACTACAGGACTACAAGTTTCAAGCATGTCTCCTGAGGAATGAAAGCCCATTCTTTCTTAGCAAATCTCTCAAGCTCCTCCAGATTTGTTGGTCTTCTGGCACAAACTCTGGACTTTAGTGTGCCCCACAGATTTTCTATTGGATTCAAGTCTGGACTTTTTCCAGTATGCATCACATTCCATTCACATAATTTTTTTTGTCTTTGCCATGATGACAGTGCATATTATTTTACTAGTTGTTTAGCAAGATACTAATCCTCAGCTTAAAGAGCAATTTAAAGCTAGCTTAACTAGGTTAATTAGGTTAATCATAATAGGAAATAATGTGAAAACATTCTCTTGTTCTGTTAAACATCACTTGGGAAATTCTAAAAAATTTAAAATGTCACAGGGGGGCTAATAATTTTGTCTTCAACTGTATTTATTAAAAATTATTGTATGGCTCTTTGTAAACTTGATTCCAATTGGTCAATATTTCTGAATAATAGCAACTGTTATTTGCAACACTGACCACTCGTGCAGGAAACCTACAGTTTCTTACATGATTGTGCTCCTGTTAAAAAAAAAAAAATAAATTCAGCTTGTTGTGTAGAAATGTGTTAATCACTTACAGTAAGCAGGCTAGTATCAGAAAAACTAAGCAATAATTATAAATAAACTCCACCTTCTTTTTACTGTATGAGCGGGAGTGACCATTTGTAAATTTTGTGGTTCTGACTTCCTGTCTCATTATGTAGTCCAAAAATGAGGTACTTGTAATTATGTGCATTCAAAAAAAAGTTACACATAGGTGCAAAATGGACATAAATGTCCATGTGCAAAAACTGTCATAAAAATATGATTTATTAATGTCAATTTTTAATCAGCATCTCTTCTATCCATAAATGCCAAACATTCATTAATTTTCAGAATTATAACCCTTTAAATGTTGTTTTGTTTACATAATGCTACAGGTGTTTTTTTAGGAAAAAATGAAAAATAGTAGTTAACTTCCATAAACTAAATGCTAAGTAGATTTTTTTTTCTTTGTATATTAGACTCTTGGGTGTGTCAGTGAATAACAACAACATTAATTATAAGGCATTCATATATTTTTTTTAAACTAACACTTGCATAAAAATGTCCATGTCAAAAAACTGTCATAGAAATGTTATAATTATTTTTTTTTTTTTTATGTTTGTTTTTATCAGCATCTCTTCTGTTCATAATTACCAAACATTCACTCTTTTTCAGAATTTTAATGCTTTAAAAGCTGGTTTCTTTCATCCTCAGCTTCTAATGCACCTGTGTGCTCACTGTCAGTGGGCAACACTAGCTCCAGAGCTTCCTCTGCTGAGTAACGTCTCTTCATCTTGCAATCAAATGACCAAGCCCTCAAGCACCACATATTTATAGGTTTGGCTGTGAGAACACCTGTGTCAACTCCAAATTTGTATAAAATCTACCAGACTAAAAAAATCTGCATTTTCTTGTGGTGTAAACATAAACAATCTGTTTAGGGGCTTCTGAACTTCTACATCAAATTCAAGCTCAACTTTTATCTCTGTACAAAAACAATAACAAATGAAAAAGTGCAATCAAAGATTATGATGTGTGTTTGGGTGAAAAAGAAAAATCCTCAAAGGTCATTAACCTTCTTTGCCCTAATTTATAGTTTTCACATGGCCCTATGACCCTGCCAAGGGTGTAACTCATATACATGGAGCGGGATTTTTAATTGCTAGTAAAATATAATTTCTTTCTAACTAATTACACACATTAAATTTTCAGTAAACACATGCAAACCACACTCTGACATCCTTACCAATATACCCACACAATTATAGCTGCATTATTTTACCAATTGACTCTATAATAGACTATAATATTGCATAAGCAGAAAACACAAATAAAGTGAGTATTTCTTTTATATGCCAAATTTGAAAAAATGTCACAATCTAGTAAAAAATGGTAAAAATGTCAAATTTGAAGCCTTGCCAATAAAATGAATACCTATTAGGAAATACTGCATCATTTTATAGTCAAATGGCCCTTGGTTAAAAATTTGTAGTTTTAATGGGTAAAGGTCCTGTAAGGTCCTGAGTATTTTTTGTACGGAGAGTAACATTTTTTGATTTTATGAAGGAAATGAGGGTGAAATATTAAACTTCCAATACAAATACACAACTGAGCCAAAATCTATGCAGTTGGCATTAACACAGTTACACTTATAACAGAAAACTAAACTGAAATGGACAAAAATGTCCATAAGGTCATACAAGTTAAATTGCTTGACTAAGTAGACTAGTTTAGGAAGTCAAACAAGTAGACTAGTTACTTTTTTATTGATTACATATTATTTACACAATATCAACAAGCATCAAGCCTAAAATTTGTAGCAGCACAGTACAAAAAACACTTAATCTATCAACACGAAATCCATACATTTTTGTCAGCACAGTCTGAAGATTATCTGACTGAAGATTTTTTGTGAAAATCAGACTAACGGTGTAGGAGTGTGAAAAAGTTTTCAACATAAATTAAAATGGTGGACAGGAATTTCATCCAATTATGAGATAACTGCTCTCGATGTTCTCGACATGATCCAAGGAATATATCAAGTTTCGTTACAATAGGCGAATTCAAACAAAAGTTATTAACATTTTTTTTTTTTTGACCACAAGGTCACAAGGACACATACCAAGTTTCGTAACGATATGCCAATACGTTTGTAAAATTTAATTTTCCAACAAAATTCAAAATTGACCATTTGCACGAAATGTTCTTTAGAACTTCCGCATAATGATAAGCCAGCTGGTAAACTTCCGGTGAAGCTCATTTTATATGTGCTATGTATAAGTAGAGACTCTTGTAACTCCTCTCCTGCCTCATTCTTATCAGAAACTGAGAAAGATAATAATTGCAACGTAAATAGTTATGAAATTTTTTTTATATTTTAAAGCCTTTATTATTTTTCAACTCTACAGTGCAATAAAATTAACTTCAAATTTACTAGCATATTTTTTTAACTCACGTTTGTCATTCATGGAACGGTATAGATGGACTTTGGTCCTTTTAGACAAGCAAAACTTTTCAAAGGACACTCCTATTACAGAGTACAGTTGACTGGAAATCACTGAGCTGGCTTGGAGACTGTCCTCAAAGAAAATACGACCCAGTTGTACGTTTTTGAATCGACCAAATACGATCCATTCTTACGTTTTAAAGTTAAGCGCCCTCTAGCGGTCGTAAAAATAATGACAGTTGGATCTGACGTCATCGAATGACGTATGAGTTTTTATACGATTTCAGGGTAATTTAAACGTGTTTTACTAGGTGTAATTCGTATATATGACCACACCTAACCCTACCCTAAACCTACCCCTTACAGAAATAGTGCAAAATCATGATTTCTAGTGCATATTTAAAAAAAAAAAAACACACAATGAAAACATATGCGTTCTCTGGAATCGAACCTGTGTTCATATGATTATACCACTCCGCAGTGCAACGCGCTACTAATTGACCTACACATAATGCTAAGGTTCAGTTAGATACCTGTTACTGATAAGGGAGCAAATGTTGAATACGCTTTACAGAGACGCATTTGAGGATTTGTGAAAACGACTTTAGCCGGTCGTATAAATTGGAGGACATGTTGCTTTATATGGGTGTGAAAAATTACCTGCTCTTGAATCTGTAATTCCACAAATAATCAGCAGAGTCCAACAAATAAACTTCATTGCTGGAGGACACAGATGCTAAAAAGAAAAATATGAATACACAACTTTATAATAAACAGACAAACTGGCATATTGTTTGCCTCTGAATACTTGCACATTTACACTTAAGGGCCAAATACAACATTTTACATACTAAAATCAACAGGTTAAATTAGTCCAGACAAAGCAAGACAAAAATGTACAATGTGTATTTACATGTAGATTTCTTTTTTAAAATGCATTTATATGGTTTAGCATCACTTAATAACCTACCAAACCAGTTAAACAAGTCTGATCTTCAGTTACACTCATGATAGACACACTTATTCAGGTAAATGTGATTCTCGACTTACCTTCGACTGACCAATAATGTGTTCACTGGAGTTCCTGAATAAATTGTTATGAATATATTGGAATTAACTAAATGTTGATACGAGAGTCCATAATAGAAAGTAGAACTTTCCTGTCTTAGAACACTTTCACTTACATGACACCACCCTCCACAACATTATCATTGATCATTAACCAGCTGCTGAAATCATTGACTGTAAACATAGCCTAAACTGACCTTAGTGCTTGTGATTTAAAGGTCGCTAATAGATATTATACAATTATTATTATTATTATTATTATTGCTATTTGTGTAGCTTACAAAACTCCACTCAGGTCACACTTAAAATAACCACAATGTTGAACAGCTTTTTTTGAAAACAAAATATAAAAAAAATTGGAAAAAATAGTCAGGTATCTTCAGACTTAGGAGATATTTTTAATTTATTTAGAAAAATAATAAACAGAACCTGAAATTTGATGAAATTTGATTAATTACATGAAAATAATGACAAAATATGTTATAAATAACAGACTTAACATTTACATTTATAAATAAATAACATTTACTCATAACATATTTTGTCATTATTTTCATGTAATTAATCAAATATACCAAATACCTTTCTATCATCAAAAAAAAAAAAAAAAAAAACGCTCGAGTAAATGTAAATGTAAAACATTTTACAGAGGAATGTATCGAACTGCACTCAGACGTCGTCGGTGAGCGTCCGCAGGGTGCTTTTGTACACTTTGAGTAAAATGAAGCTTTTCGAATAACAGAAGCTTTCCCCTCAACTGTGTTGTAAAAAATGTCATTATTACTCGAAGCTTTTTAACACATTGCACACTAATGACATCTTGTGGTCAAAGGTGGAAAAGTTGCTTTTGCATCCCCGGGTGCTTCTCATTTCTTATCTGTGCATCCTCGTTTCCTTTCCTCGCGTCTTAGCTCCACCCCCCTATATCAGGGAGAGATGCAAGGAAAGGAAGAATCAAAGGATGAACATTGGAATACTCTTGACCACTCAAGCGTCACTTCGAAGCGTCATCAGCTGCGCTAAAGGGATCTGCCCTTATGTTATGAAAGTTCGTTATATAAGACAATAATAATTAATTAATTAATTAATTAATTAAAGCAATATGCCGTGTTGAAATATATGACATGAATGTAAAAAGGTAAAATATAAATGTAAATTATTATGACAGATATGAAGGGGGAGGAGTATCTACACATGGAAAAGTATATGGTATTTTGAAAAACATTTTTAACATTTACAATGTACAAACGTGTGTCAGCTATTATTAATCATTGCAATAGACTACTTAAAATATGCTGTTTATTATGTTGTTCAGTTTTACTTTACTTTAGGTGCTACTTTGGTTGAAGGCTGTTGTCCATGCATGATACATTAATTGTAATAAGCTACTACTGAAATTTTAACATCATATATTAAATGCTTAAAACAAACAAACAAATAAAAAAAAACACTCGATTTACTTGTTTAAATTCAAACAACAATACACGTATAGCATTTAAACCATAGATATATATAGGGGTGAATTAAGCATGATTGGGACATTTTTTGTAATTCCACTTTATGTCCTTTTTTTTGCCATTAATTAAATACAGCAGCCCAATGCATGATACATTACTGTAATCCTAAAGATGTTACCTATACATTTGTGGAGGAAACATAATTATATCTAAAAAACAGAGAACGTGACATACCCATTTTTGGAAACTGAGCCAAAACCATTTTGTTTAGTAATATTTGGGTGATTGGGACACAGCATTTGGGTGAATGGGACATCATGTATTTTCATTGATTTACACACTATTTAATCCTCATTTTAGCTGTTTGATGTGTTATAGGCAAGATTTTCTTTGTCATTAAAACTCCTTGTTCATTTCTATTCAAATTTATTAGTCAATATGAAACAATGCTTTTCAATAAATGCATTTAATTCAAGTCCAACAGTCATTAAAATCATTTCACTGTAGAAAACACTTATGTAAACTGATAAGCTAAAAACATATGGGTGAACTGTCCCCTGGCCCATACCGAATAAACACTTTTAATTTAAGCAAAAATTTCAGACAATCAATCAGACAAAAACATTTCACTGAAGAAAACACTTGTCCAAAATTCATTAAAACATTTATGTACACTGACTTGTGTGAGCCAAAAATATTCTGGGTGAACTGTCCTCTGGCCCATACTGAATAAACACTTTTAACTTAAGCAAAAATTACCTCTAATCCATCAGACAAAAACATTTCACTGAAGAAAACACTCTTCAGGTCAAAAAATTAATGCAAAAATTAAAACATTTATTTAAACTGTCTTGTCGAAACCCCCGCGTGTGAGCTAAAAAAATTTGGGTGAACTGTCCCCTGGTCCATTTCCAATAAACTGTTTGTCACACACATTTAACTTGGGTAACAATTTCCCCCGATCCATCAGACCAAAAGCAGACAGTCCTTGCAGGTGAAGGAGGCGTCATCATCAATGACTGCATTATCTTCGCCACAGGAGTCATGAAACCACCGCTCACAAATAACACATGAGATCCATTCCTCTGTTTTCTTAGGGTCTTTGTTTATTAGGGTAAATTAGCATAGTTAGGCTAATTATTGCACAGACCTTTGACTGAAATATGAATACGATGTACTACTGTAACATTTTTGTGGTTGATTTTTAGGGGTAAATGTTAGGGTTTGCATAAATGAGGACACATACAGAGATAAACAATGCTTTTTTTTAATAAAGATTACTCTTTTTCTTCATTAGCATAGCTTTTCAGCACTGTCCCAATCACCCAAAACCATGCTGTCCCATCCACCCAAACTGTGTTTGGGTGGATGGGACAAAATAAAAACAACCTTATACTAAATATAAAAACATGATATTAACACACATTTTACTGATTTTGTTACAGTAGTACATCATATTCATATTTCCATCAAAGGTTTCTGTAATATTTTATTTATGACAATTTTATAACCTTATCATGAAAACTAGCAAAAGCTTTTGCCATTTTCCTCACCTCATGTGCTGCAGGGTCAACTTCCTGTTTGAGGTTTGCCCCGCCCATTGAGATGATGTCACACCCATGAAGGCATGCAATTTTGATTATGTAGTCTCCCAACCATTAGTTTGCAAAAAAACACATTATTTTTACTCATCAGGCAAAAAAAATAAATTCTGTATTGTTATACTGTCCCATTTAACCTTATGTCCCAATCACCCTTAATTCACCCTACGTAGATGCCTCATTAGGGAGTGTTTCTATGGGTCGCTATACGTAAGCCGTCTTCCATATTGCAGCGGTCAACTTTGCATAATTTAGCCATAAATCTATGTCATTCACCATAATAATCACTGAATATTCGTAATGCCACAATCCTGCACAGCCATTGGTCTGCAAAGCTATAGCATAGACTGTAAAAAAAGATGAACGACGCATCTTCCATTCATTCCGCAATAGAAAAACTGAAGCCGAAGCATCTCATTATGGCAGCTGCCATCTTGGTCATTTAGAGCCAGTGTCTGCGCAGTAGTGTCGTGAGGTGGAGCTGCAGTATCAAGTCCCACGCAAATTCCCCCAGACCCAATGTCAAGATCACAATGACACCACACCCTGATTTTATAGAATCTAATAACTACCTAAAAGCAAACTTATTAGGAAAATTCCGTAGATCAGTCGTGTCACAGATGAGACAGTAAGCCTGAGTCCCATAAAATGTACAAATGGCCGTGTGGAAAACAGGAATGGGAAAAAAGGTGGATAGCTTTAGACATTGATTAGCTTGTTCAGGTGTTTGATTAGGGTTGGAGATAAACTCTGCAGGACAGCAGCTCTCTAGGACCGAACTTGCCTACCCCTGACCTATCCACAGGCCACTTTATTAATTTTACTTAACATGTACAGTGGATGTTAAAATTATTTTATGAACACTTGATTTTTTTGTTTTTTTAAGAAATAATGTAATTTTTATTGTTAAACACTTGAAGGAATTGTAGTTGTAGGCAGTCTGAGAAACTAGTGATGTCCTGCAGCCACAGATGTGCTAAAGTCATTCAAAGAAAAGCCTCCAAAATTCCTACTAATATTTGACTGCTTTAACCCTCCAAAATTTTAGTTGTCATTTCTTCTTGCTACAGTGGTTACTGTTCTCTAATTCCGATCACTGTGTTTTTCACAAAATAAAGGTTTTTGTTCAAATGCTTTGATTTTTTTGCCAGTTTTAACATTCAAAACAGTTTAAAGCATTCAAACACGAGATGCGGAAAAACTCAACCGAGTACTCACACGCCATGTTAGGTGTGCAATGAGAGCCGCGTCTCACGAACAGCCCGCAAACACCGAACCGAGCTCTCCTTCGCGTTCTCCTGCACCTAAATGAATAAATACAAATCGGCAGTTTAAACATGCAAACACAAAAAGATATTAAAGCGCGGCGCACAGGAAGCATGCAGAGAGATGCATCTCAAAGCTCATGAGCAACGAATTTGCCTCTTCTTGCTCTTGAATTGACAAATGCATACAAAATGATGTTGAAATACCCGTCTTGGAGAGTATCCCCGGAAAAAATGTTGGTTAAAGTAAACAGCTGAGAAAGAAATTGTATGTGTATTATTATATTGGATGCATTGTCTCTTAAAGTGACAGCGCCTAGTTTATTAGCTGCTGTTGGTGTCCTTAATGTTGAATAAAGAAAATGAAGGAAAGAAAATTAATGACTGCTCTTGACTGAATAACTTAGTTTTAACAAGAATTAATCTATATTTAATTTATACAGTGCAATTTGATTATGATTATTGATTATACGGTTTCTGTATCTAGACACCTACAAACTTAAAAAACGTAATTATTGTGTAAATAGCACAAATAAACAAATAAATAGAATAAACTTACAAATTAAAACATTTCAAACAGGGCCCAGGGGTACAACCTGCACCGGGGCCCCGTGAACCCCACCTACAGCCCTGCCTACAGCTAATAGTCCTTACATTTTTGAGTGATGAAGGTTAACAATGTTTCATAAAAAATAATTAAGTATTATTAGATTGTTGTCTAATTTTGATACAGTGGGGATCTGTGATGGATAGACGACTGGGTCAGAACATCTCCAAAACGGCAGCTCTTGTGGGGTGTTCCCGGTTTGCAGTGGTCAGTGTCTATCAAAAGTGGTCCAAGGAAGAAACCAGTTAAACTGGCAACAGGTTCATGGGAGGCTATGGCTCATTAATGCATGTAGGGAGCAAAGGCTGGCCCAGTGGGCACATGAGCATCAGAACTGGACCTCGGAGCAATGCAAGAAGGCAGCCTGGTCTGATGTATCACGCGTACACAGCTTACCAGGGGAACACACAGGGCCACATTAACGCACAGGCTTTGATGGGCTGAAGCCCAGGGGCCTACACTGGGAAGGGGGCCCAATGGCTGCAAGGAAATTATAGTTTTTGAATAACTACTTGTATGGGAGTTTGCATCAGTGACACCAGCATACTGTAAACAAACTGACGCAATAAATTTTTTAACGAGGCCCTAGTTAGTACACTATAATATGCTATACAGACTGTGTAATACTTAGCTGTACACTGTGAAAAAAAAACCTGTAAAACGACTGGCAGCAGGGCTTCCAAAGATATTCCGTCAAATTACAGAAAATAACCATTTCACAAAATTACGGGCAAAAACTGTAAAAATACAGAACAGACTTTACAGTCAAAATCCATTAAATTACAGTATATTACCATTGATATTATGTTTTTAATCTACGGAAAAACAGATAAATTATGTCAAATTACATAGAAAAACAACCAACTTTCAGGTTAATCATCATAAGTTTAGGTTTTAATTAATTATTTTATTAAACTGCTCTGTACATCTACAGTAATTTACTTTTAAAATACAGTTTCCCCCATGTACAATAACTAAAAAATAATTAATAAAAATGCAGTAAGCCCATTTCTTTAATCCTTTTTCTAAAAACAATCTCACAATCTTCATCCTACATCACACAAGTTATGCTCAAGGCAAATCTGTATGGCTGTTTGAGCTGAACGTTAGTTATTTTACTTTATGAGGTGGTGGATGATGGATGGACTCACTTTTTTGAGCTTCAAACTCATGCCAGCCATTCAATGCCAATATAAACTGTTTATTGATATATCTCTGATTATGTTTGTCTGAAAGAAGAACATCATACTGTACACATACGATGGCTTGAGGGTGAGTAAATCATGGGGTCATTTTTCTTTTTGGGTGAACTATCCCTTTAAATGGTCAAGTGTTCATGAAAAAAATGCATTTTTAGCCATTTCTTGAAAATGGACAGAATTGGGCAGTTTATTACAAAAGCAACAAAGAGTCAAAGATCAGTGAAAGTGAATTTGTACCTTGTTGGAATGTGATGTGAGCAGCTCATTAAAGACCACTCTCAGTGCTGGATTAGTTGCAGAGGCTTGGTAGTCCATGCTGGAAGTCAGTACTGTAGTCCAGTCTGGAGAGAACAAGAGCTTGGACAAGGAGTTCTGTAGTATGCCCCAAAGGGAAGGGTCTGATCTTCCTAATGTTGTACAGGGCAAATCTGCAGGATCAGGCCACTGCAATGTGGTTAGTGAAGTTCATACATGTCCACTGGAACACCAAGGTTGAGTTGGCTGAAAACATGAGTAGTTCTGTTCAGAATGACAGACCCAATTATTTTTTAACTCTAGGCCCAAATGACATGTTTTCATGGTCCCAATTAACCCAAAAAATAATATAAACATTAAAAAATGTTCAATATCAATAGCAATACCTTGATTTCGATACTGGTTCCTGAATTTTTCTAACTCTTAACCCTCTTGATGCCTCACAACAGTCAATCATCAGCACTTGATTTAGGCACATCAAACATTCTGCATGCTTACTGTTTCACTGATGTTGAAGTACTAAATTCAAGACATTGAATCAAAATCGATTCCCAGCCCTACCCAAAGGTAAAAATCATCTTGTTTTACTCACCCACATGCCTTCCAAGTTGTTTTTCTTTCTTTAGCAGATCACTTTTGGAGTGTTCTTTGGAAAGTTGTCTAAGATCTGTTGAGGCATAATATGCACGAGTGGGTATACCAACATTTTCATTATCCAAAAAATTAATGTAGAAAGCATAAAGGTAATCCATACAGTTAATGAAACAAAGCACTAGGGTTTAACTATAATCTTTTCCTTCTGCTTAAAATGATAATGATTTGTTACATTGCATAATGTACATTTCTTTAAAACCGCTTCCCGTCATACAATAAAATTACAGACATCTTTTCATACAGCCATTTTACACTGATTTTGGTTTTAAATGGTTAATTTATGCACCCCTTACCACATAGGAATAGAAAATGACACTCAAAAAAGAACCGTTTAAAAAGCTGAAACCAAAAAAAACTTTTTGATTAATTTGTATTTCATTCACTGAGACAATAATGAAATGGAAACTGAGCAGGAAAGGCTAACAGTGATGTTTTGGTCTGCCATGTGACTTTAGCTAAAATTATAGAAAGTAAATTTATATTATTCACTTTGACTAATATGACTGCATTATATTACTACCTAGGAGTGTAACGTTAACTGTCAAGGATATATGCCATTTTCATAATCAACGATCCAGTAAGTTTTAACAGTTTAATCAGCCTCAGACCTCAAGATGTATGTTCATGCCTCATCAAAACACAAAGATTAACGTTATATTATTAATTATAAGATTAACATATGCACTTATACATGCATAAAGTGTAGGCCAGCAAATGCACACAGAATGTGAACGCAACGCTTTTTAGTTGCAAGTTAAGCTTTAACCATTACAAAATGTATAACGCTTTAAGACAATGGAGGACCAAATTTTGTGTACTTCTTAACAAAATATGAAAGGGGGAAAAGGGCCTACCTCTGGATTTACAATGCTGCGTTCATATTCATAATCCAATGTAGAGCCTACTGAATTCACTCTCAAAATGGTTTTGATACTGTTAGCCACGTTCAGCGTTTCAAAAGAGTTTGAAAAACTGGCAGGTACTTTCAAATAAACAAAGGCTTCATATACACTCAAACGAACTTTTATATGTATAAAAATATTATTAAAGCTTGTTTTGAGTCTTCTGAGGTCAACTGATCTTTAATACGAACTGAAAAAAATGATTTAGAAAATGCTAATTTTAGCTTCGAAACTACCACAAATGCACATCTACACTATATAAAATATTGGTAACATGTTGTATGAAAGACTTTCCTCAGCCGGTTGGCATGTCTGCTATAGTATCGTCCGAATTTGTCGTAGTTGGTGAAACGGGGTCACTCACTGAAACTCCTATACAGGAAGGCTGCAGACCTGGAGCAAGGCAGATCTATTTCGACCTCACTCAGACCGTCACCACGGTCTTACCTTGAATGACGCCATTCTGCTGCCTTTCGAGACCTAATGCAAACAAAGTCAGGTGACTGACCCCACGTGGTTGGTTCGCTATAATACATCCGGGTGAACCAAGCACTTCCTCTTTGCCTTTCTCGCCTCTTCTGAGACCGGTTTGGAGCATCTGCGTGTATACGCTGATATTGGAAAATTATCCATTCAATCCGTCACTAAAGTGCAGGCGCCTGGTGCCCCTGAGGATTGCAGTAAATTTTCCCCTTATTTTCTAAAGCTAGGTAAGTGGTTGGCTATTTATATTATCAAATTACGTCTATGTTTCTTTACAGATTGTATTCCGGCGCAGTTTGAAGCGTACGGATTGGTAAGTACTTCTTTGCTGTTAATTTGTATAATTTGTGAAGGAGAATTGTTTGTTTACACTGCTCCGCTGTTCGCGGCGGGAGGGGTTTTCCCACCTGTTGATCTGTGCGTTCGCGCATAGAATAGGTGTCGGTGTTTTCTAATCTGTTTATTGACAGAACGGGCGGCATTACACTGTGATACTACTATTCGTAGTAGCTGAGTGAGATTTTGTTTGGCTCTTTGAGTGGGCTATACACACTCTGGAAAGCTCCTGTTCGCCGGAGTAAAGGATATATTTGTGTGTTTTTGTTACGGCTGTACGCAGTTGTGTTGGCTATTAATCAATCATGAGTAAACCACTGTGCCGGTTCTGTTGTACTATTCTGCACCCTCGTGACGGTCACCGGGAATGTCCATCTTGTTTGGGCATGGACCATTTACTACAGGACATTGAAGAGCCATGTCCTGGTGCTGTAAATTTCTCCCTACAAGAGAGGGTGCAAAGAGCCCGGTTTATTAAACCAGCAGCCCCTAATAAGGGAGCGCAGCCATCAGTGGCTAAAGATACACACTCTTTAAAACGAAGAAGAGAGCGTTCTCCTGGCTGTTCTGAGGCTGTCTGTGAAAAAAGATCGAAAGTTTCAGAGTCACATTCTGACACCCAGCGGCAAATTTTGGCAACTTTACGAGATTTAGCTGGAAAGATGGGCAATATTAGGTCTCAGGGAACGGAGAGCAGCACACAATCTGTTGATTTCTCCGATTATGATTTTCCTTCATGTCGAGAAGAGAAGGGTAACCCTCCTGATGCCATTTCTCTTCATGCTCATGATTCTCTATTTGGTACCAACGACCAAGATGTGGCTGAGGAAGATGAAGAGAATGAGTCAAAATCTTCTGTTAATGATGGAGACAGTACTCAGCCTGATATCTTTGCTCGAATTCTTAGTGCAGCAAGGATTTGGGAGTTAAAAACACAGACTGAAACTCCGGCAGCATCAGTAGGGCAAGGGGTCTGGGCAGGAATTTCACAGTCTCAGCCATCTGTTTCGATTCCTGTCGCTGAGGATTATTCAAAGATGTTAAGCAAGGCCTGGAATAATCCAAAAACTGCCCCTCAGTTCAATGCTGGTTGCAGGCGCTTTGTCAAATTACAATATGCTACAGAAACTGGCATGGGAGGAATGCCAGCAGTAGAGCGTGAAATGGCGGCATTAACACCACTAGGTCCAGACCGAGTAACTGATGACCCCCGGTGTCCTAGAAAGGAATGTGAGAAGACAGACAATCTGGTGTGTCGGACTTACAATGCGGCCACACGTGCGGCCCGATCTGGTAATGCACTAGCCATAATTTTGGCTGCTCTGAGAAAAATTATAAGTCAGGAGGATCGGGACGCTTTAGGTTTGCTGGATGCGGCCCTTGCTACACATGCACAACTTACTAGGGATATTGGTGCTTCTATGTCTTCTGCAATACTTTCTCGTAGGCAGATCTGGTTGGCACAAACCTCCCTGCCTGATACCATTAGAAAAGAACTGACCTACATGCCAGTTACTCCAGGCCAAGTTTTCCACCAAGATTCTCAAGCTATACTTGACAAAGCAGAACAAGCACGTTGTAGAAGGGAGTCAGTGCAACGTACATTTGGTCGCTCTAGAGTAACTAGACAGTCATTTCAGAGTTATCAGCCCTTTCAGCCTCCCCACTTTAATCGGCCACAACTATGGGAGAGTGGTGGAAGACAGAATAGTCGTTCCCGGAGATTTGACGACAGTCGAAGTGCCAGACGGGAACCGTGGCGCAAACAGATGCCTCAGTCCCGGTCGTCTGTTAAGGATGCGTCGCAGAGAAAGCGGAATCCTAGGGGCTCAGGCTCCCAAGGAGCAACCGCATAGCGGTACGAGGAGGGTGGCCGGAGTTTGCTCCCAACTATGCCTGGACAGTTGGGAGGAAAAGATTTCAGACCATTGGGTACTGTCCACGGTAAAAAATGGTTACAGAATTCAATTCCGGCAGCGACCTCCTCCTTTTTCAGGGGTACACACGACTGTGGTAAAGAACCAAGTCCAGGCACAGATTTTATCCAAAGAAATCGCAACGCTTCTGGAAAAGAAGGCAATTTCTCATTTAAAGACAAACGAACAGCACACTGGCTTTTATTCGAACTATTTCCTGGTGCCCAAGAAAGATGGTGGTCTTCGACCCATCTTAGACCTGAGACGTTTAAATGTGTACATAAAAATGCTGCGGTTCAAGATGCTGACCACCGCACAGATTTTGGGGTCTATAGAACCAAACGAGTGGTTCACAACAATAGACCTCAAAGACGCATATTTTCATGTGCCCATTCATCCAGACCACAAAAAGTTCCTTCGTTTTGCTTTCCAAGGCCAGGCATATCAGTTCGAGGTCCTCCCTTTACCCCCTTCAAGTGGCAGGGATAAAGATCCTCCCATATCTAGACGATTGGCTGATTTGTGCACCAAGCCGTCATCAGGTTTTGGAGAACACGCTGAGAGTTATCGGTCATATAGAGGAACTTGGTTTTCATATGAACCACGAGAAGAGCAATATCAAACCACGTCAGCAGACAGTTTTTCTGGGTTTGGTTCTGGATTCCCTTACAATGACAGCATCACTTTCCCCACAGAGGGTGACGGCAATATTAACTCTAGCGCACTCTTTCCGTCTAGGCAAATGGATAGAGTTGGTGCGGTTCCAAAAATTGTTGGGGATGATATCAGCGGCAATAAGGGTTGTGCCTCTGGGATTGCTCAAAGCACGACCACTTCAGTGGTGGATCAACAAGTTTCGACTCCACCCCAAATTACACAGGCGGGTGAGACTGAAGGTTACACAAAAATGTATTCAGGCCTTGCTCCCCTGGTTAAGCAAAAAGAAACTGGGCCAGGGGGTCCCTCTGGGGAACATACCAGCAAGGAGAATGGTGGTGACAACGGATGCGTCCCTAACTGGTTGGGGGGCTGTCTGGCAAGGCAGGACAGTCAGAGGCTCTTGGATGTTCCCCTGGAACAAGGAACATATCAATGTGCTGGAGATAAGAGCAGTATACATGGCCTTGAAACAACTAATTCCGTTTCTGCAGGACAAGCATGTCCTGGTGAGGACCGACAACATGTCAACAATCTATCATATCAATCATCAGGGAGGCACCAGATCATTGCGTTGCCTCCAAGAGTCCAGGAGGCTTCTGTTTTGGGCCCATCCAAGACTCGCCTCAATCAGAGCAATCTACATTCCTGGGGTAGTGAACCGGGCTGCCGATCTCCTCTCCCGAACAGGGCCTCTCCCGGGGGAATGGCGCTTGCATCCAGAGGTGGTAAGCCTGATATGGGACAGGTTTGGCAGGGCTCATACCGACCTGTTTGCATCGGCCGAGACAACCCATTGCAGAAGCTGGTTTGCGATGAGCGACCAAGGTGGGCCTCTGGGAGTGGATGCACTGTCTCACGAATGGCCGGGAGAGTTGTTATACGCTTTTCCTCCCCTGCCACTGATTCCTCATGTACTCAAGCGTGTGGAAATGGGGAAACACAGGATTCTATTGATTGCACCAAGATGGCCAATGAGACATTGGTTCCCACTTCTTCTGCGTCTAGTACAAGGCCATCCCTGGCCATTGCCAATCAGAACAGACCTTCTCACTCAGGTGGGGGGTCAGATTTGGCACCCAAATCCGGCTATGTTACAACTTTGGGTCTGGCCTCTGCTCAGTCCGTCTCTCATGGACTGGAGGAGGCAGTAGCTAAAACCATTAACAATGCTAAAGCACCTTCCACTTGGGACATCTATTCCAATCGGTGGCGTCTTTTTTCCAAATGGTGTCAGGATCGAAATCTGAATCCAGCTGATTGTGGTCTTGAGTCTATTTTGTGCTTTCTTCAGTCGCTGTTGGACTCTGGAAGAAAAGTAAACACTATCAAAGTCTATGTTGCAGCTATTTCTCATTTCCACAATATTGTGGAAGACTTGTCAGTTGGTAAGCATGTTTTAATGTCTCAATTTCTAAAAGGTGCACGACGCCTCTATCCAGAAAGGAAATTAAGTTTAGTTCTACAGTCTTTAACTAAAGCCCCATTCGAGCCATTGGCCCAGGCGGATCTTAGATTGTTATCGTGGAAAACCGTTTTTCTCCTCGCTATCAGTTCGGCAAAAAGAGTGGGTGAGCTACATGCTTTATCAGTAAATGACGATTGCTTAAGATGGAAAGCGGATTATTCAGGGGTCTCTCTCTGGCCGAATCCATCTTTTCTTCCCAAGATTCTTAATCCCTGCACAATCAATCATGCTCTTGAACTTGCAGCTTTTAAACCTGACCCAGACCTCTTGTCTACAGGATTTGACCTTTCTAGTCTGTGCCCAGTAAGAACACTTCGCATGTACGTTGAGCGTACACAGGTGTTACATCAGTCGCATACTCAGTTGTTTATATGTTTCGATAAAAAAAGCATTGGACAACCAGTATCGAAGCAGCGTCTTTCCCACTGGATAGTGGACACTATTGCGCAAGCATACTCCACCCAGGGCTTACCAGTTCCAGGGAACTTGGTGGCTCACTCCACTAGGAGTCTAGCTACTTCTTGGGCAGAACTGAAAGGGGTGGCACTTACAGATATTTGTGCAGCTGCCTCGTGGAGTTCACCTTGTACTTTTGCTCGGTATTACAGGGTCAATGTGGCAGAACCAGTTTTGTTCGGGTCCACGGTTTTGCATGCAGCTGCTAAGCAGGGATGTGGAGAAGGAGTGGTGGCTCACCCCTCGTGACCTTGATGGCACTAGTCATTCAAGGTAAGACCGTGGTGACGGTCTGAGTGAGGTCGAAATAGATCGTAAGTTATGACTATAACTATGGATCTATGAGACCGAATGATGACCGTCACCATTTTTTTTGTCACTCAGGGTGGACTGAGGCGTTCCAGGCAAGAGGAAGTGCTTGGTTCACCCGGATGTATTATAGCGAACCAACCACGTGGGGTCAGTCACCTGACTTTGTTTGCATTAGGTCTCGAAAGGCAGCAGAATGGCGTCATTCAAGGTAAGACCGTGGTGACGGTCATCATTCGGTCTCATAGATCCATAGTTATAGTCATAACTTACGATCTACGGCCCAAGACAGTTTTACGGCCCAGGCAGTTTTACGCCCCTGTTGTTCCTGATGCATCCAGTAGGGGGAGGATGATATATAACATCATTCAAATACACACATACACGATGACTATTTTTTTCTTTTTTAATTAATAAAGAGACTTTATTATGATCCAAAGAGACTTCAAATTACAAATGAAGACAATTATTATTTTAATGCAGTACACGTAGCAGTTTTTCTTATCAATTAAAAAAAAAAAAAAAAAAAAAAAACCAATAGAAAAAGAATAGAGCAAGCTATTGTGAGAGTTTTTTGCTTTTAGGTAATTGTATAATAAATAGAAAAAAAAACAGAATATATAAAAAGAATAGAGAAGCTAGGTTTTTTGTTTCTTTATAAAAATAGAAACAGAATAGAGAGTGCTAGAGGATCATTTTTTTTAAGAATTTAAATAGAATAGAGAGTGCTAGGATTAGAGAGACAAATAAAGATGGAAGAAGTGTTTTTAGCGAATACGTGAATTTTTTGATGATGCACATGTGTGTGTGTGTGTGTGTATATATATATATATATATATATAATTCACGATGCACTAATGATATTATGTATGTATATATATATATATATATATATATATATATATATAAAATTCATGATGCACTTATGATATTATGTATGTGTATATATATATATATATATATATATATATATATATATATATATATTTTTTTTTTTTTTTTTTGTAATTATAATGATGTCTCTTTTGAATTTAAAGGAATTAATTAGCTAATCGCTTATAATTTATACTTCTTGCACGGTTGCTGAACAACAATAACTTTAATGATATGTAACATACGTGTTGCTTCTAGATTTTGATTGGTTTAATTCAGTTCTAATGGCTCATATACTGTGCAGCGTCCTCCTACTGGACGCATCAGGAAAAACAGGGGCATAAAACTGCCTGGGGCGTAAATCTGTCTGGGCCGTAGATCTGCCTTGCTCCAGGTCTGCAGCCTCCCCCTACTCACTGAAAGAGCGCGTTATTTTCTCACACATTTCCGAATGGATAAATTCAAATCACTCGCGAGCCGTTCCAACGAGTTGTCAAGGACAACTTGGCCAACCAGCGTGGGCGGTGCTAAATTGGCGGCAAGTTTGAATCGGCATCGCGTTAAACATAAATAAGGCATAATTTATAGTATATGTAGGCTACTGTATGCACAAATACTATTTTTTTGAACTCAAAAATCTCACTGTAACCCTCACTTGATTAACATTCTTCAGTGGTAGGCTAATAAAACACTGAATGATTTGTGGTTCAATCAGCCCCCCTATTTTTACAGGAATATTCTGTAAATATTAAATAACATTTTATGTTAAATTACACATTACTCCGTGAAAATACAGAAAATTACCGTTTAAAACAGAAAATCGATGTAATACCAAAATACAAACAATTATTTGCAAATTTAATGGTGGAATTTTAAAATACAATACAAATGTGTGTGTGTGTGTGTGTGTGTGTGTGTTCAATCAACTATAAGTTATGTTTTTGCACTGATTTAATTAAGTTACATATATGTACAATATTAAGTATTTTCAACTAGTTGCTTTATTAAAGTAAGATAAACCTTTTTAAGGTTTCAGTACCAAATTTCACTGTAAAAAATGTTTTCGTTCACTCACATTTTTTGGGCTATCAATTTCCACTCAGCTGAGCTGTATTTAATTATAATATCTGGCATTTTAACTTGATAAATTTAGTTATTTGAACTTTGAAATTTGAATTTTGTTTGAATAACTTAGAAATTAAGATGAACTTATGTTTTCAATACTAAAGTTAATTTCACTCAAATGTCAAATGCACACTTTTTGCTTTAAAATCCTCCTTAAACTTACCTTTCTGGTCAAATGGAAGATACACATTTATACTTTCTGTTGAAAGAAAACCAGTCAAGACACTGGGTCAAGACAAAGCAGGATACAAGTACAGAACGTATATCTAGTTTATATAAAATACATATAATAAATATGAAAGCTGATTAAAAAAAATTTAAATTCCTTTTATAATTATCAAATTAAGTATATTACTTGCAATGAAGCTGATGAAAGCATAATTGGTCCACATGTCACACTCATGTTAGACTTCAGGTAAACATGTTTGCATCCACATAAGAGTTTTTACGATTGTAGGAGACCATTCTGGATTAGGTTCACTTTTTGTGTAACCAAACACCTGAACCGACAGCACAGTCCCTCCCATCATTCCTGCTGATACATGTCACACAGACTGACATTCCTCAGTTTAATCTGATTACGACACGTTACATAGAACATGCGAACACAAATGTTGAATATGTCCAGAATAGTTACCATAGTTTTAGTGACAATTTTTTAGAGCAGCAATAGCTTTCTTTGCCTGGATCCTGCCTGTATGCGAAGTCTTGGCATGAGCCCAAGGATGTTCCAAAAACACTTGCGAAGTAAAGAACACAGTTTGAGCACTATATGACGCTTTTGAGGCAACAAGAGCTGGATGAGGAACTTGGCACTGGTGGTGGCCCTGAAAGAATATCTTTAATCCAAATAGTTGTGCTCTTTCTTTGGTATATGGCTAAACAGAATTCAGTCAGAGAAATTGCAGACAAATTCCACTTTTTTCAAAGGGGAGCACACGAAACACTTTTGCAAGTGTTAAAAGCAACATGCGAACTGGCAAAAACTTGCATTCAATGGTCGAATTATGTCCTTCCAGAAGTCCTTTTTTCTTTTTTACTCTATTACTTTATATAGTTCATTTAGATTTTTGTGAAGTTCACTCTCTTCCTCCAGGTGCATTAAATCGATGAAGTACAGTTTTTGCTGCCTGGTGAAGCCACAGTTTGTGGGTACTGAGTACTCTGTAGCAGGTTGTAACTGCTCACTCTCCTCCATATTGCAGTCCCCAGCCTCTTCTTCATTGCAAGGGTTCCGCCAGTAGTGGGCACTCATGCAACATAATCAATGAAATACAGGCAAGGTCTTCAGGAAAGAGTCCCAAATGGCACCCTAAACCCTTACAGTCTTCAACTTTTATTATGTAATGTTGTTTTGACTGTTGGGTAGAAGTCTACTGAACAATTCAAGTCAAGTCACCTTTATTTATATAGCGCTTTTTACAATACAGATTGTGTCAAAGCAGCTTTACAGTATCAGATAAGGTAGTGGGTGTTAAAGGGAGTTAATCACTGAATTCAGTGATGTTATCATCCAGCTCAGTTCAATTAGTATACAATATAGCTGGAAATTAGGAAACAATGCATCGAGGGAGCATAGCAGACACAAAGGGTGCACTCAAAAGCACTCTGCTGAATGGTAATATGACAAATGGGATACACAACACTATCTAATAATACATAAATATCATTTATTTATTGGTTTAAATATGTGAAATATTTCGAGTTAAATATCTGACATCTAGTGATGCATAATAATGCAAGTGAAAGTTTTCAATGAAAGGTAAAATTAAGTGAATGTTTAACCATGTTAAAATTATATAGTAATTTACCATAGACTTTGCCTTCCTTAGCTGGACAAATTATGGCCTGCCACAGTCATCTTCTCATCCATAAAATACCCTGTCTCCGCTGTAATGTCCCAGTGAAATTTGCAGAGTTGCATCTGAGAGTCCAAGAATACTGAATAAACACAATAATGAACATAATGTCAGATGTAATGCTAAAAACATAGACTAGTTTAAGTGGAAAAACACAATACAAGCAACAGTTATTATGCGTTATTATTACCTTTTATAATTTCTTTAGGTTGTCTGTACAAGGATAGCCTATATATATCTATATCTGTGATATCTCTGTGCTGCGTGTCTTTTGTTTATGTTCACATTACTTTTGTATAAAGATATCTACATAAGCAAAAGTCAATTACACAAATTTTTAAAACACACATTTTACAGAATAACTGCTTAATTACATTTCACTACTGAAAGCGCTGCCACTTTTCTCTGGTTCCATGTGAGAGGACACGTGGTACAAGCTGTAGTTCTCAGAAAACTCCTAGTTTACAAGTTGCAATAATGAGTTATACGAAGACGCTATATGAGCGCTTTTTACCAGTTCAGGTGACACAACCGTCACATGGTCCAAGTCATAGCTCTCAGTACATTCAGAGTTTACAAGTTGTAATTATAAGTTCTGAAGCATATGAAGGCTTTGGCTACATTGTTGTCACATGACAAACACTGAACATTAATTTAGCAAAGCTGTCAAGGCTGTTAGCTTACAAATACAGGTGCCAACCATTCTTTTTACAAATGCTTGTTAATAAGGGTTCATAATAGTAAATAACTGAACTCATTTCATATTTAATGAACCTAACTTACAACATATTTAACACTGAGCTGTCTTTAATAGACAATCATATTATTTTATCTGGCAGTACAGTGGAAAAAGCTATATATTCTTCACTAGGTATGATGATAAATTCTGTTTACAGTGTAAATAGTAGGTTGCAGATATTTATACCTCTGGACTGTAGTACATTATAAAACACTATGTAATATCATATTGAGTGTAAATGATCACATTTATTAGTATTATTAAATTAATGCCGCCTTATTGGGTCAAAGCCCTCCCTACACCTACTGATAACACTGTATTATTACAAAACTGATGTTAGCTTTGACTGAACGGGGCAGAATCACATCTCCACCAGCTACAACAAATACAGGATCTGCAGGTCCCCTCTACTGTATACTGTTCTGTAAAAGAGAAAAAGAGCATGAGGAAAAGCATATATTAATATGTCCATGTGTTACTACTCCCAACTCAAAATGAACACCTTTATAATTCATCAACAATAAATCTCTGGTATCAATTTATCATGAGCTGCTCTGAAATTGTGATCCTACAACAGCAACACATTTTGATTTTGAATGCCCAGTGCTCGTTTAATCTGCTGTCATTTGAAGTTTAAAGATGAAATGAAGCAGTCTGTCAAGTTAATTTAGTAAATGGGTTTCAACTCTAATCAACAATAATATAACAATCACTTATGTAAACATTTAATATAAAAAAAAGATATCCTGTTATAGGTAGGGCTGGATGATATGACCAAAATTTATATCACAATATATTTCTTAATTTCGGTTGATACAATATAATTACTATATCGATATGAACAATATATATTTTTTTAAAAAGCCTCAGAAAGACTGCCAAGAATGCCCACAACAGATGCCTACAGACTTCTGAAAAATGAATTTGCCAAATCTATGAAACCTCCTCCTATAAAACTATAAATATTCCTATATAAAAGTGTCCCATTAAAAATGACACAAATAAATTAATGTTCACCTTTTATTTAGCATTCATACAAACAAGAAATGTGAAACCACAAGTCTCTTCTGCTCACCATCCCTGCATTTGTTTGATCCAAAGTACAGCAAAAGCAGTAATATTGTGAAATATTTTCAAATGTAAATTTCAAATGCAATGTATTCCTGTGATTTAAAGAGTTTTTAGCATCATTACTCCAGTCACATGATCCTTCAGAAATCACTCTAATATTCTGGTTTGCTCAAAAAACATCATCACTTCATCATTATCATCACTTTTGATCAATTTAAAGCATCCTTGCTAAATAAAACTATTAATTTTCTATAATTTCTTCACCCGACCCCGACAAGCTTTTGAATGCAGGGGTGGCGAACGTCGGTCCTGAAGAGCAGCAGCCCTGCAGTGTTTTGTTTCAACCCTAATCAAACACACCTTCACCCCCAATCAAAGACATACTTGGTTTTAAACATAAACCAAATTTCATAAAAATCTATTCCAAATTATACTAAAATAAAGTATTTTATGTATCTAAACCATCAATCTATAATGGAAAACACTCTGCAGTGGTCGCACCACATGATATTTGGTAGCGTCACATGATATTTCAAATTCAGTCACAAGTTACAAGCACAGAATTGGCCACCTGAACAAAACAAGCTACTTTCCCTCAAAAGGACACTATGAAATGTATAATAAAAATACATACTTGTAGAAATAACTTAATATTCACTGTTTTTTTAAGGTCATACCACATGATATCCAAATGTGGTAACTACATACCAGCCATTAAAAATGCTATATTTTTCCAAATGTAAAAGAGTTACAAATCTGCTTGATGCTTCCATGGATCCTTGGCAAATTGGTATATGATGCACTGGTCCTATCTTTGAATGGATTTCATCATAAAAGTCCCAAAATGGTTGTTTCTTAATGGTTGCACCACATGATATTTCATAAAACGGACATCATCAGACAAAGTTTGTTTGTATATTATGATAGAAATATAAATACAAATCCTTAGCAATTTTATACAGGATTACAAAACACATCATCATCATGGAAATCATGCCAAATATTTCATCCAATTAGTCTGAATAAATTTAGTGATTTCAATTTAGTGATTTCAAAAATGTTTCCAAAACAAAAGTTATGGGCGGACAGTCGCACCACATGATATTTTGACGCTTTGAATAACAGAAAATTACAAATAACTAATGTTTTTTAAAATGTTAAAATGAGTACATAAATGGGAGAGGTACTTCATATATATGACATCTTTTTTTGTCACATTTTTACACATTTAAGACAATTTTTAACTGAAAAAAAAATGCAATTGGACAGAATATATATTCATTTAAATATACAGAATAAATTTACATTTAGGCGTCATGTCATTGACACTATTATGCTTCTTTGAAATTCATTGTATTGAAAAGAGCAGCGAGTCTAAACATGCAGCATACAATCTTTTGTGTTCCACTGAAGCTTCAAATAACAAGACGGTGAGAAAAATTTTTGGGTAACACTTTACAATACGGGTGCACAAATATGCATCAATTCATTCTTAATTAATGCAAAGATAATCATGAGTTAATGTATAATTCATGAAGAACTAAACCATTTATTAATGATTACTACATCAGCAACTAATGAACATTCAATATGTTTCATAGATTAAGTAATCAAATTGTTATTAGTTAAATGTGTTACAATGTATTAATTCCCTAATAACTTATTTTATTAACTAATGATGTGCATTCATATGTTAATTACCACAGCTATGTACTTCAACTTCCAGTTGTTTGCTTTAATTACTCATTAGCTAATGATTTGCAAATGTATCATTATGTTATGACTTTACTTCTTGTGGCACAAAACTATTAACTAACTGTTAAATATGTGGTTATGGATTTAGAATTCTAAATCCATAACCACAATCACATATTACTTAACATATTAAATCATTAGCTAATTATTAATTAAAGCAGACAATTGGAAGTTGACATGCATGGCTTAAACCCATTGTGGTAATTAACACATGAATTGAAACTATTAGTTAATAAAATAAGTTATTAGTGAATTAATACATTATGACACAGTTAACTAATAACAATATATTGATTACTTAATCAATTAATCATACAGAATGTTCATTTGTTGCTTATGCAGTAATTATTAATAAATAGTTTAGTTCTTCATGAGTTATAGATTATCTCTGCATTAGTTAAGCATGAAATAATCCTTATTTGTGCACCCTTATTGTAAAGTGTTACCAATTTTTGTTTGAGTTCTCCCTTCAAATCAAATGAAGCATATGTGACGATCTATGAGAAAACAAAAGGAACAAATAAAAAGTAGTAAAAGGGTTACTAAATTTACTATACCCCCTCACTTGCACTCACACTCACTCACTCACACACACACACACACACACACACACAAATAGGAAGGAAGGTACACAAGGAACAGGTGAAAGCAATTAAACTAACAAGGACTCATTGATGGCTAACAAGAGGGTGTGGTTAAGTGGAAACAAGGAGGAGGGGCTAGAGAAGCACATGGCAGACAAAAAACCACAACAAAGCCATGTGGTGACAAAACAAGGATAGACATAAGAAACAAAAAGACATAACAGAGTCAAGTTCTCATCTGTCTCTACATTGCACTTGATCACTTGTGATAAACTGGCAGCAGAAACAACACAAGAAACACACCTTTCCTGAGAAACATTTTTCCTCCAGAAAGAAACAGAAATTCAATGAAATACAAAATCAATGAGAAAATTAATAATAAATGAAATGAAAATGAAAATGAAGAACGTTCATCAGCAAACACTATTGAAGAAGGAACAGTAATTGTAAGATCTTCATGATACTCCAGATCAAAACATTATTCATGTCAAAGTAAAGCATCGATCTTGTAAAGACATGATATCAGCATTATTTATATTCTTTTCTAAAGTCATTTCAGTCATTTAAGCAGAAGTCTTTAAATCAAAATATTTTAAGATAACAGTAAACACACAATCACCCTTGTGTGTCCAAATTTTTTAATGGTAGTTTAAACAATATTTCACATTTAAGCTGGTTTGAGAAAGAATGAAATAAAGTGCAATTTAAATATATTCTTATTTTTCTGACTAAATCCATTGACTCTACCTCCTAGAGCTTTAACTCCGCCAAACTCAGCTCAGATCTTAAGACTGCTCTGAAGTTTAGATCTTTTGTAACTGACAGGATTTATGGTTTTTATAAAACTGAAGATTAAAAATCATAAAAATCCCATAGACTTAAGCCCTGGTCAGACTACACAATTTTTTTGTTGGTTAAGACAGGCACTGTGTCAGATTATGCGATTTTGACTTATAAAATCTTGTTGTGTCGTGAACCAGAAACATGTCAGACTACACGATGCTACCGGAACATTCATCGTATGGCTTATGCATGCTGTCATCGATACAGCAGGACCAAGGTGCTCGGAGTGTAAACAATGCTAGCAAACAGCGTGTTTTGCCCTGTCTTGTCATCAGAAAACCCCCTAAAAGAAAGACGACCTGACGTTAGACACAAATCTGGATTACATGACAGGACAGCATGGACTGTCAAAGAGAACTGAGGTAAAATATTTTTATTTTATATATTTTTTATATATTATTATAAATATTTAATAATTTTTATTTTACTGTTTTTCACTCTGTCGTGGTAGTCCCTCATCATAAATGCGTGAGTATTGTTGCCGTAGCTCCACAAACATTGTAAAATTCCACCTAGCAACACTGATGCCATTGTCTCTCTTTCGTTTCGGCATGTTTGAAAGCTTGTACCAATGCGTTTCTGTGCTCCTATTGGCCACTGTCACAGATGTGACGGAACTTGTCATGTACGATGTAAAAAAAAATATTAAACATGCCAGTCTTTCTGTTTTGATGTCGTGAAGCATCACAGACATGTCGTGGACTATGTCACACTACGCAATATGAAACATTCGAATCTTGCGTCCCGACGCCCATTGCCGTATATGAATCCCCACGACACCCTACGACAAGCAAATCGTGGCAAATCGAGCTAAAATCGTGTAGTCTGACCGGGGCTTTACATTGACAGAATGTTCAAATGAGCCAAAACTATTTCTCCAACTGTCAAAACTCCTAGAATCCCTTGAGGCTCAATCAAGCTTCTCTTCTATTTACTATTTCTAATCCATTGAGAATCATTCAAAGTCATCTATCTATCCATCTATCTCTATCTCTGTGTATACTTCAGCAACTTCATAGCAATACTCTTGTAACCATCCAAACCAACCTAGCAACCACATCTATGTCTATTAATAGACCGTTTAGACTTTATTTTTTAAAACTATTTAAAAACTGAAAACCATCAAACTTATACAACTTTAAAACTTTTTAAAACATTTAAAACCTTCTGGTCTGGCTTTCTCAAGCCAACTTCAAATTTTGTCTACGCACTTTACTATCTAGTTATTACCGTTACACTTTTTTTTTTTTTTTTTTGCATTTCTTTTATTTCAGTTGATGATGCAAATTCACTAATCCCATTAGTAATCATCACAGATTATCAGTGATGTGGAGTTTTCATTCCAGTTAAACCCCAAACAAACAAATGGATAGAGTTTCTCACCAAAAGACTGATCAGTGTAAGAGTAGATATGAGACACGGACTCCACATCATAGAAAGAGACGAGACCCTGCTCATAATTCACAAACACGCCGACCCTATGAGGATCCACTCTTAGAGAAAGAGAGCAAGTAGAAGAATCATGAGCTTGATACTTCCCATCTCTCCGTCCCACAGTCCAGTATCCATTCTCAGGACTCAGACTGATGCAGCCCTTCCTCTTAACAGATTCTCTGGTCACTCCTAAATCCAACTTAGATTGTCCCTTCACCTGCACCTCAAAGTAAAAACACCCTGAGGAGAATCCATCCTTCCCAAGAACACCAAGATCTTCATCAAATCTGTCTTGGTTTCCATCCACTTCGTTCATTTGTGTGTTTGCAGATCTCACTTGTTTCCCATCTTTGGACACAATGAGACGTGGATGAGCTGTATCAGCATCCAGAATAACATTCACTGTGGAAAATATGACAAATTCTGAATATATAATGACGTTTAACATATGTTTACAAATGACAAAGTGCTCATTCAGAAATTTAAATGACGACATACCTTAATCCGTCTTATACAGTTATTCATTGTAATTTTGTTATAGTGTTTTTATTCGTACAGATGACCAACTTCAAGTTTCAACAATAATTTCATTAACAGTAATTATTTTGAAGCAGGTAATAATTTGTTTGTTAAATTAATGCCCTAGAGCAGAGAATTCTATCCTCGACAGGGGACAGCATACTCATGAGAAACCCTCAATCTGAGGGCAGCACTGCCTGTGTCTGTTTGTCTCCTTAAGAAGAATCGCTCTATGTTCTCCCAACTGTATGTCACTTTGGACAAAAGCGTCTGCCAAATGCCTAAATGTAAATGTAAATGTAAATGTAGGCTGATAATAGCATTCCACCAAGGCTACGGCCTGGTAATCGTCAAAGCCATAGGGCACGAAAGACCTTCCCTGCTAGAGAGGTATTGTGCGATCCTTCAGAAGTGGCATGTTCTCAAAGACCCCCGAAGAGGGGAGAGTCGAAGAGACATCACAGGGCAGAGAGAGGCCGGATGGCCTAGGCTGCTTGTCATATTCAGAAGACCAAGAGGTCTGTGCAACTTCCATGCAGCCTGCATAGGTGGCAGCAAGCAGCCAACTAATCCGATAAGGCAGGAAGCTCAGACAAAATTTAGCTGCTGCAGAGTAGAAATGGCAGCACGGTGGAATTAAAGGAGCGAGGTGAGAACAGATTTTAAACAGTAGATGTTAATTACTTACTCTGGTCCGATCTAGGGTGTAGGGAATGAACCATGGCAGAGGTGGCCTGCTTGGTGGTATGAAGAGCCAGGTCTGTAGTGCGGCAAAGCTCTGCCACTTCATCAGGGGAAAGCCCCTGGCCTTTATCCAGGTCTTTCAGCAGATCAGTCTGATAGGCCTGGAGCACCGCCATAGTCAGTCCCTCCAGAAAAACGTGATTATGCGATCGCCTGATTTAATGCATAATCAGCCAAAGTCCGCATATTTATGCGGGGGCGCATTTTTTTAAATACGCCGCACTTTCGCCGCATAAATGGCCGATTTCAGCAAGCAAAATATGCGGGGCTAGCATGATTTCATAATCCCTGTATTTTCGTTGCAAAAAAGTCACATATATCTTTGCAGAAAGTCGAAAAATGTTGCGTTTACTTTACACAAGTAAAGCGTGTGTTAATTAAGGTCTGAAATAAAACAGAATGAAAACTTAAATATTCTGTGATTTAGTATGCTTGCTTATCATAGGAAGTAATAAGAAATGACTCTTTACATTAAAGCTGCAGTTCGTAAGTTTTGCCTCTTTGTCGCCATCTCTGTCTCACAACCTGCAATTGCAGTTAAATGCGTAATTATTTCCAAGCGTGGGTTGTGCTCCGGCTCGGCTCCAGCGCGGATGAATCTAATGTTTCGGTAGCTGTCAGTCACCGCACTGCTGTGGATATTCACTGTACTTAGGAATCACTTATTCAAATATATGGCCCAAATAAGAATCTTCATCGGATATTGTCATCTAAGAGTAAGTAACAAGTCTAAAACTTTTGTTATGACCAACTCAGGAAAAACCCCAGCAAGCAATAGCCGTCATTTCACCGTCTCGGTTACCTATAGACCCGATATAGTCCGGCTATGTGTAACCCCCTTCTAGCCCAAATAACCTTGAATTTGGATACATATCGTTTTTTGGCAAACTAACTTGTAAGTTGTATTATATTCCATCATGTAAGCAAAGTCAGCAGCATTTAGAATGTGTTGGTTTGATTTCTTTGGCCACGTACACACTGCAAGTTTCAGGAGTGACAACCGCATTTAAATGCGGGAGTGAGTCCCGTAAATTATCGTTCCATGTGTGTACGAAAAAGCCACTCCTGTATTTGTAACCATAGCAACATTTTGCCGTCTTGCAGGAGTGAATAAGAATTTAGCCGTTTATCTGCCATTTTTGGCTAAAGACCCTTGTTGTCTCGCGATTTTAATTACTACCACTGATAAATGTGCTGTGTTTTGTTTATGCTCGGGAGGCTGCTTTAGAGAGAGCGCGGTCTTGCAGTGTTGCCATGTCCTCGTATTTACAAGCGCTTTTAGGCATGTTATTTGGTCTTAGCTAATGAAGCTAGGCACTTTATGGAGTTGATAAAGTTGTCTGTGGCGGATATGAGATATATGGGTTTTTTGTGTGTTATAAAACATAAAGCATTTGGGTGTTATACAGTTTTTTTGCGCTTGTCCTTGTTTGTTTTTTATTATGTGTGTACAGAACGCGATTAAGGAGTAAAAGGTGAACTGACAACCGAATTTAGCTGCAGTGTGTACGTGGCCTTTGACATGTTCTGTTCATAGCCTGTGCGTCTATGGCCACGTACACACTGCAGCTAAATTCGGTTGTCAGTTCACCTTTTACTCCTTAATCGCGTTCTGTACACACATAATTCACTAAAATACGGGAGTGACAACCGCATTCCACAACCGCATTAACTCCCGAAAAATACAGGTAACGTTAGTGACAACCGCATTTACAGAAATTCTATGCAGTGTGTACAGAACCGAACTGAACAACTAGTTGTTAATGACGTATCTAAACGCGCATCTGTACGTGAGATGCAAGAAAATAACGGTGAAAGAAGTTTTAACCTTAGCTTGGACAGGGGCTAGGCTAATTGCGTTCACGAGCCCTGCAGTGAAGTGTCAGTGTTGCCAGGTCTTAATAGAAAAAAACAACAAACAAGGACAAGCGCAAAAAAACTGTATAACACCCAAATGCTTTATGTTTTATAACACAAAAAAACCCCATATATCTCATATCCGCCACAGACAACTTTATCAACTCCATAAAGTGCCTAGCTTCATTAGCTAAGACCAAATAAAATGCCTAAAAGCGCTTGTAAATACGAGGACATGGCAACACTGCAAGACCGCGCTCTCTCTAAAGCAGCCTCCCGAGCATAAACAAAACACAGCACATTTATCAGTGGTAGTAGTTTAATTAAAATCGCGAGACAACAAGGGTCTTTAGCCAAAAATGGCAGATAAACGGCTAAATTCTTATTCACTCCTGCAAGACGGCAAAATGTTGCTATGGTTACAATTACAGGAGTGGCTTTTTCGTACACACATGGAACGATAATTTACGGGACTCACTCCCGCATTTAAATGCGGTTGTCACTCCTGAAACTTGCAGTGTGTACGTGGCCTATTTGTAGCCCACTGATAGTCAAACCTGATTCATTGTGGTTTTTGGCCAGACAGCGCATGAGATGATTGATATACCGTAATTTTTGCAGTATCAATGACATCTATAAAGATATAAGTGTAATTTCAAGACATGGTCTATATGTAGACACGATTTAGCTCTGAATTGGATGGGCTATATGCAGTCTGCTTTTAGCCCACCTGGCGAAATCGAGGCGATCATTGGTCTATTTGTAACGGTTTGGAATAGACCAATATCAGACCAGAGATGAGCACTGCCAAAATAGTCTTACAATCGTTTACATGAAATTTACGCTTATTATCAAATCCAAGTAAACTTCTGAAACATTTAAATTAGCATGGTTTTATATTTTATAGCATTATTAAATATAGCATTATTAATTATGCCAAAATAATGCTAATTTAAATGTTTCAAAAGTTTACTTGCATTTCATAATATTATGTCATGCATCCCACAAGCTGTTAAGTGTAACATTCATACACAAACGATATTATTTGACTCTTTCAAGAAAAATGCAATTACAATTCCCAACCGCTAGATGGCAATTTTAGCCCTACCGAGACATGACTGCTGGCAACGCGAGACTTGACAGTTAGTAGGAATCACCGCTGCGAGATCTCGCGATTTCAGCTTTTTAGGGGTTCGAGCAGGCAGTGCTGAAACCCTATTGTATTTGTTAGGATTTTTATTATTATTATTATTATTATTATTATTATTATTCCGCCCTACAACTGAATGGGCAGCCCAAACCGTAAGGCCTAGAAAGCTGAAACTTGGTCAGATGGTAGTAGTCTTGCTCGCTACTCAGGCGCAAAGAACCGGCCCAATCGGCCTATAGGTGGCGCTACAGCGCAAAAAACAAAGATTTTAGACATTTTTGGGACTAGCTCGTTCATTTTTTGTCATAGACTCAAAAACTTTACATTGTTGCGATCCTTGGGTCAAGTCGAACAAACCTGGCTTGCTTCAGATTTTCTCTATGACGCACCGTTTTCCCGCAAAATCGAGCCAAAGCCGAAACCTACTTTTGCGAACTAGTCCTAGGTTTTTCGCCCGATCGAAACCAAACCAGTGCAGAAATGTTCTCTGGACACTGAATATCAATAATTATCAAAAAAAAGTTGAAATTTTGACTTTCGCGTGAAACAGCGCGATGAAACGTCCTTTGCTAATTGTTAGCCAATTGCGTTTTGAGCTATAACTCTTGAACGGAAAGAGATATCTTCACCAAACTCTGTACACATGTGTATAAGCTCAATCTTTGGTCAAATAAAAAAAAATGCGCAGCTAGGCCACTTGGTGGCGCTATAAGGTGGAAAAAACATATTTTCAGCTATAACTAGGCAACAGTTGGTCCGATCGACTTCAAAATTAGTATGCAGCGTCTTTGACCAATGTGCCATAAGGGTCTATGAGGACATTGGTGTATCTCAAAAAAACATGGCCGACGTCAGCCAATGAAGTTTAAACACCCATTAAACAAGGTTAACGGAGGTCGATCGGAACGAAACTCACTGGGCATGTTCGACTCATGGCCCTAGAGGTCTGCAAGAATTTTGAAAGAAATCGGCCACTAGTTGGCGCTAACGAGTTTTTTGGCTCAGTTATCACGCTGTGTTTTACATATCCATGCAATATGCATATCATTTGATAGATCTCCTCGTACTGAACAAATCTGCCTCAAGAACCATTGTTGTAAATCAAATCTTTCATTAATTATTAAAAAATATGTTAAAAACCTACTTTTGCGAACTAGTCCCTGGTTTTTTGATCAATTTCGATCAAACCACTGCAGTAATATTCTGTGGACTCTCTAGATCAATAATTATCAAAAAAATGTTCAATTTTGTCATTTGGTTAGCTTTAACAGGGTCATTTAGAAAAGGGGCGTGGCCGCATATACCCAAAAGCCTATAAAACCTAAACTAAAAGTCAAAACTTTATAAAACTTCTAAGAAATATTTGTCAGATGACTCTTAACTAGCATGCAAAGTTTCATGGAGATCGGACCATAGGTGGCGCTATAACAGTTTAAAAGGCTACAAAAACAGACAATTTATATGGTAAAAGGCCTCAAATTACTAAAACCTGCTCATATATTCACACAAACACTAGAACTTCATATCATATGATAGATCTCATCATTCTGAACAACTTTGCCTCAAGAACTATTGCTCTAAATCAAATTGTTCATTAATTATTCACAAATATGTTAAAAACCTACTTTTGCGAACTAGTCCCTGGTTTTTTGCTCAGTCTCAATCAAACAACTGCAGGGCACTTCTCTGGACTCTCTAGATCAATAATTATCAAAAAAATGTTGAACATTTGCATTTAGATATCGATAGCAGGGCCATTTAATAATGTAATTGTGGTCTACTGTACCCAAAAGTCTTTAAATCTTAAAAGAAAGCAAACTTTCACAAACCTAAGTAAAATTCATGCATCATATTATTGTAAACAAACACATTTTAGGGACATGGGGCAAAAATTGCAATTTAATAGGTTATAAAGCTTAAAACAACAGATCTGAATGAATCTGCAATTCCACTAATAACCACTAGATGGCAGTGGAAGACCAGAGATTGGCTCATTCACATTACTTGACAGTGCTTTCATGGTTTAAGTGCTTTCCATGGTTTCATGGTTTTGAATTCATACTAAGACAATACTAAATCACTGTTATAACAGTTCAAATCACATTTAGTCAAAGTTTACCACTTAATTTATACAGATCAATCATATTTGACAGTTAGATTATGATTACAGTGAAACCTGAAAATCCCCCAATACTTTTGCAAACTAGTCCCATGGTTTTAGCTCAGTCTTGATCAAACCACTGCAGGGCACTTCTCTGCACTCTCTAGATCAATAATTATCAAAAAAATGTTGAACATTTGCATTTAGATAGTGATAGCAGGGCCATTTAATAATATGATTATGGTCTACTGTACCCAAAAGCCTTTAAATCTTAAAAGAAAGCAAACCTTCACAAACCTAAGTAAAATTCATTCATCATATGATTGTAAATAAGCATATGTTTTATGAACATAGCGCAAAAATGGCATTGTAATAGTTATAAAGCTTTAAAAGGATGCATGTCAATTTAAAGACATTAAATTGCAAAAATAACCACTAGATGGCAGTAGAAGACCACAGATTGGCTCATTCACGTCACTTGACAGTGCTTTCATGGTTTAAGGTTTTGAATTCACACTAAGACAATACTAAATCACTGTTATAACAGTTCAAATCACATTTAGTCAAAGTTTACCCCTTCATTTATACAGATCAATCATATTTGACAGTTCTGTAAGTTTATGATTACAGTGAAACCTGAAAATGATATATAAACTTTTAAAAAGACAAAGTATTTTTGACCCACTATTTATTGCAGAAATTTATCATGATCTCTGCCCAAAATTGCTGGTGAACCTAGACTTTAGATGCAATAAAGGCCCTAGATGCAATAAGGGCCTTAAATGCTCGAACCCCGGGTAATTGTTGCTTGCAACTATATTTGAATTTTGTTTTTGTATGAGACAGCACTAAGTTTACTTGTCGGAGAGCAACGGGACAAACGATAAAGGACATTCCTACGTGGTCTCCGTAAGTATCCGTGTTTTCATTTTGACATGTGTTCATGTTTATCTATATTATTTGCTATCATGTGTAGGAAGATTGTAGTTGATAGTGATCCTTGCCTAGGCCCACGGTTCAGTTTTCATGTGATCAGAGAATTGAAAAATGTAACAGATAATAGATTTAAAGTTTATAATTCGTCCGTGTTTACAAACTCAATCGTTGTAAAACAGTGCAAAAAGAGGTGAAAGTCGTTGACAAAGATTAATCTATTAATTTATACAGTGAACACACTGAATGAATAGGAAGAAACTGAATAGGAGTTTCAACAATTATTTATTAGTAATTTTAACTCTATTGAATTGAATTTTTGACTGAACAATGGCTTGTTACATACAGAGAGCATGAGCTAACTGAATATCTGTCATTCTAGAAGTACAATAAGATTTAGTTTGAAGCCAAATTGATACTAAAGCTTAAAAATATGCATGATTTAAAATAATTATCAATTCTAAAAAGTTTGCAGCAGTATTAAAATAATGCAGATAGCTAAGATGTGCAATGCAGCATTAAAAACTACACAGTTCAATCAGAAAACATAATTAAAAACTGCAGGGTGAATTTATTATTCCATGTATAATGGAGTTTAATGTGTGTACTGGGCTACTTTTTATTTACAGCAGCTATCACTGTGTTGTTATGAAATCAATTGTGCCAGACAATTTTGGACACTTGTTCACTGACGCATGTAATACTACCTGACATTTGTTATTCAGGAGTCACAGTTGTGCAGAATTGAAGGAAGAAACCTCAAAGACAGCACCAGAAGGATTCTGGACAGGTAAAGTCTTCAAAACGTGCCACATTACTCAAATATTGTGGTCTCAATACTTAATAAGCTACAATGCAATTCAGAAATTTAAAAATCCTATACTGGTCATTTGGAAATGTCAAACTTTGTCTGCAATTATTAACCACCTCAATCTGTATTATATTTGAGGGTTTTCAATTCAACATGAAGGAGGGTGGTCTGCTGCAGAAGGAGGCATTTGAAAAGACTGCACTGTTCTCGGTCAATAGAGGTATGTATATACAACACACAACATTTACCAGAGAGCTTCTCTCATTTTTACACAATGAATGGTGATACACAATATACAGGTGCAGCTCAAGAAGAGAACATCATGAAAAGGTTTATTATTTTATTGTAACTTATTGCAAAAAATGAAAATTTCATATATTCTAGATTCCCCACATGTAAAGTAAAACATTTAATTTTGTTTTCTGTCACAATTAGTGTTAATAAATGTGTCAAAAATTATGTCAAAAAAACTTTTCTTATGCTATTTTTTTTCTTATTTGGCAGATGCTGTGATGACCAACTTCCGGGCAGCAACAGAGTTGGATTTGAGGAATGCAGTTGGGGAAGCATTTTATAAAAGATATAAAAACAATAATTAATAATTTCTGTTCACTATGGTTGTTTTATTTGTTAAATAAACCAACAAAAGGGTTATTTTTTTTACATTGTCATTTATCCATAATGTTTTAATGTTAAGTGTGATAATATGCTCTTGATTTGTATTAGATTTATTTCTTTTAAACATCTTAAATTATTTTATTTTTATTTTATTTTTTTTTCATTTTTATGTTTTTGCTAACATTAGTTGGTAAATTCCCTATCATAATATTTATATTTAAGTGTATTATATTTATAACATTTTATTTTGCCAATAATTCTTTAGAATTTTTATGCATTTGTATTGTCTAAAGTTGTTAAAATTATTTTTCTTAATAAAAGCTGTATATTTGTTTATACAAATGGATTGTCATTTTGTTGTCTATTAGATGTATGTATGTAGGCATTCATTAGCTGTCTATTTGATGACTAGTTTAGTCTTGAGCTATGGTTAGACGTCTATTAACTTTTCACTGACAGCCCAAATTCAGTCTTGTTTTAGCCTAGACCCATATTCATTGTCTATTAGACGTATACATGTAGACATTCAATAGTGGTCTACCTGATGTCTAGTCTATTATTGGGCTATGGTTGGACGTCTATTAACTTTTCACTGACAGCCCATTTTTTGCCATGTTTTAGCCTAGACGTCAGGGCTGTGTTTCAACGTCTAATAGACGTTTTTTAAACCAAAAATTGTTTGCTGGTACGCTACAGGTGTTTAAATCTAACGATCGGTTATTATCTCATATCTCATCAAAGTAGCAAGTTATTATTACTGTTATACCTTGTTCTCAAATTGTTCATGTTAACAACATCAGCATCGCGTAAGTATGTGTATGTAGTGTGTAGGCCTATTAGCGTTTCTGTTTCTGTACAGTCTAATCTCTGATTGACATTAAATTCATATTTCATATCAATTTTATTTCAAGAAATCCGAAAAAGCAAATCATTCTTCCTTAGGACCGGTGTTCTTTAAAATACAAAACTAGTGTAATCTCACGTAGGCTATCTGCAAACAGATGCACATTTAAAACTGGTGTAGGCTAACCTAATTTTAGTCACTTGTGTTTCATAAACATACATTTTCTGGATCACAATCCACAATCAACAAAATAAGTGTAATTATTTCAGCCGCTGTGGGAAAAGGCTATAAAATTTTCGGCATCTGCAACATTCTCAAATGCAATAAAGCTACTAGCCTGGACGCCTTCTTTTATGTTTACAAACGTGAATTTCCCGCGAAAACCTACCCGAACCACTTAATTTAAAAACATTATTAAAAGCTAACCATTGTGAATCGGGCTTAAGTAAGGCAATAGTTTTGAACACTGGCTGGTAATGTATTTTCTCAAAAATGTTTTTGTGTAATTTTTTTACTCAAAAAGTTACAGACTGCAGCTTTAAGGTAGTAGCCTAGTGAGAACAGTGTGTTGGGGGAATCACCTTTTTTTCTCTTTTTCATCAAACCGCAGTTTTTTGCAAGTTGCTGCAATTTCATCGCATAAAATTGCAAAACTATCCCGCATATTCCATCGCATTTTTTAAGAAAACGTGCCGCAAAATCAAGGATTTTTGCCCGCAACAATCACAAAAAAAAATTGCATTTTTCTGGAGGGACTGCATAGTGTACAGCCCTAGTGTTGTACAGTGTGCTGCTGCATATGCCCTGCCATTCAAGGAAGATGTACGCTGAAGGGCCTCGGATGGCAGGGAGGGAGTCTTAAGAGAGGATGTTTCGCCAAGAGAGAGAAAGTAGGCTCTTCAATAGGCGGCATCTTCTCATAGCCATTATCACACATTCCCTCAATGTTAGCATAGTTTGTATGCTGAAACCTATGAATGCAAGCAGAAAATGGCTTGTTCCAAGTCTTCGGAACCTCCGTATGGAGATCAGGAAGAAATGGAAGACTTACTTGAGCTGGAGGCTTATGGTCAGAAAGATAATGCTCAGAGGCGGCCACGTGGCGCCACCTTACTGGTTCGCTGCCACGGGAGATCTAATCTCGCTGTAGCACGTTCCATAACCTCCAATAGCTCATCATATGCAGGGCAGGAGGAACAAGATGTTTCGACTTCAGAACAGTCGCTGAAGAAGAAGAAGAGGATGATGTGTTTGATCGGCGTCCTTTTGTACTATGTGGTCACACCGGCAATGACGCGCCAGCAGCGACGAGTCGCGCCGGCAGTGACGTCATAGGCTGTCATTTTTGAGTCACTACTATTTTTTCAACTATATACACTACTTACACTTCATCACCTTAGAATTAGAAGGTTCTATCTGCATTCTGAGCACTTTTGAGATATTGAGCTTCAAAGTTTTTGTGTTCCATAGACGTCTGTAGATAGAACTATTTTCTAAAAAAGGCCCAAAATGTACACAGGTTACACAAAAAAACAGCACATAAAGTAAATAAGTTGTCACAGAATAAGAATATGTGAATAACTCAATTTTGACAAAAAATATCAGGTAGATATTTTATAAATCTAAGGTGACGACTTCACAACTTTGACTTATATGTTTAAATTCTTTATACTTTTTAATCTTTTAATCTTCAAAACTGAATCGCACTGACTCTCTCGTGAATCAGTTTTAAGGCATGAGATTGAATGTTTATTACTGATGTCACATTTTCATGTGCACACACTCCATAAACACATGATCAAAGCCTGAGCTGACAGAGAAAGTTGATGATCAGTGTCATGGTCATGGTCAACAAAGTGGCATTGGATTGGTTTAGTTTTGTCAACTCAAAACTCAGTTTGTTCAGCCATTATTATGGTTCAAGCCCTGGTAGATGTCAGAATTTATGTTTTGTTTTGTTTGCTTGTGCTAGTTTTTCTGCCTGTGATAATTGCTGTGTTTGTTGTCTTGGTTACTGATTAAATTACACTTGTCCTATGTTTATGTAATTATGCCCTTGTGTATTTATAGCCTTGGTTTTGGTGTTATCTTGTTATTTTTATGTTGGTTGTTCAGTTTGCTGTGTTTTTGGCAGTGTGCTATATATATATATATAATTTAATGTTGTTGTTGTTGTTTTTTTTAACAATACTGCTTGCACTTAGATCCAGTGCATTATTGGCTTTATGCAAGGCTGTTATTGAAAATAAGAACATGTTCTTAATTAACTTGCCTGGTTAAATAAAGTTTGAATGAATGAAGGTCTTTTTTGCAACCAGTCATGACAGACCTCAATAAATATACATAGTATAAACAACTGGTGACCATTTACCAGACTCAAGATATACACAAAATACAAGAACGCACACAGTTAAAACTATTTACTGCTGAAAACAGACTATAAATAAATTATGAATGAATAACGTAATAAAGACAGATTCACCATGGTGTAATCTCCTCTTCTCATTCTGTAGTTGACTGTGTTCATTCTGTAGTTGAATGTGTTCATTCTGTAGTTGAATGTGTTCTAAAGAAGATTCACAATAAAGACAAAAGAAAACAGACAACAAATAATTTGTGATTGAGAAACAATAATAAATGACAGGACCTAAGTCTTAACATTAATACTGAATTAAATTATTGGTCACACTTTAGTTTGGGACCAATTCTCACTATTAACTAACTACTAACTACAATCTTTGCTTCAATAAATGAATCTCTGCTTATTAAAATTAACTGTTTATTAATAGGTAGTTGTTAAGTTTAGATATGGGGTGAAGGGGCTCCTGAATTGTCATGTGTCAGGACCCAACTACAATAGCAGCAACATTTACAGACAAGCGGAAACCCAGTGTGCCTGTTGTTTTCTCTACGCTACAAAAATGATTTTCTTACTTTGATTTTTTGTCTTGTTTCCAGCCAAAATATCTAAAAATTCTTAAATCAAGGATTTTCTAGACACGTAAAATGTATTTGTTTTCAGAAAAAAGAAGTCAAAATTAAGTGAGTTTTTGCTTGAAACAAGCAAAATAATATTCCAATGGGGTAAGCAAAATAATCTTGTTTTCTGCTGGAAATAAGATTATTTTGCTTACCCCACTGGCAGATTATTTTGCTTGTTCTAAGCAAAAACTTAATTTTAACTTGTATAATAATTTACTTTGACAATAATTTTTACTTGTTTACTGTCTAGAAAATCCTTAAAATCCTATGATAATCCAGATCATAATCCTTCTTGATTTAAGATTTTTTTTTTTAGATATTTTGGCTGGAAACAAGGCAAAAAAATGTAAGCAAGAAAAGCGTGGCTCAGATGCCCCCCAGGGCAAAGCGGGCAGGGCAGGAGCCCTCCAGGCCTCATCTGGCTGGAGCAGAGGCCTGCAGAGAACTCAAGAAGGTTGTGAGTTGTTGGGTGCTACCACCGTGCAGGGAGCAGATGCAGAATTACAGACAGCGACCTCCCTCATGACAAAAGGGGAAGCCGAAGTCCATAATGCTGCCCTCAGAGGTTCTGCAGAGCAAGCTGCCACCTCTGGCAGAGGCTGTGACTTGTCTTGGCTCAGGAACAGCGGCTGCGACTTCACTTGACTCAGGCGGAGCAGCTGCGATGGAGCTTGATTCAGGAACGGTAGTTTTGACTTGAGGTGGCTTGAGAGCAGCTGCTGTGGCATGACCTGGTTTGGGAGCTGCAGATTTGGCTTGATAGGGTCTGGGAGCATTTGTTGCGACGTGACTTGTCTCGGGGACTGCAACTGTGACGATCCTAGCCTGAAGGCAGCGGCTATGAAGGGAGTTGGCTCAGGAGTGGCAGCTGCGACGTCACTTGACTCTGGAGCAGCAGCTGCAATGTCACTTGACTCTGGAGGTATCCTGATTGGTGGATTTGATTCAGGGAGTGTTGAAGTGTCTTGGCTTGTGGTGATTTGACTTGTCCCAGAAGGTACTGATGTGTCTTGACTTAACTCAGGAGGTGCTGTGATGGTGTGACCTGATGCAGTTGTGGCTTGACCGGAGTTGAGTGTGGCAGTTAGTGAACTTTATGCTTGATCTGACTCGTGAAGTGCACATGTGATGTGATGTACCACGTGGAGTGCTTTGGTGGCTTGACTTGGTTCCAGGAGTGCAGCAGTAGCCTGACTTGATCCAATGCAGGTAGCTCTGTATTGACTTGGCTTTTGACTTGATACTAGAATGACAGCTGTATCTTGATTCGACTTGGAAACGACAGCCGTATCTTGACTTGACTCAGGAACAACAGCTGTGACTGGACTTGACTCAGGAAAAACAGCTTATCTTGATCTGACTCTTGACTTGACACTGGAATGTCAGCTGTACCTTGACTTGACTCAGAAACAACAGCTGTAACTGGACTTGACTCTGGAACGGCCGCCATGACAGGTGCTGACTCAAGATAGGCAGCCATGACAGGTGCTGACTCTGGAAGGGCGGCCACAACAGGTGCTGACACTGAAAGCGCGGCCATAACAGGTGCTGACTCTGAAAGGGCGGCCATGACAGGTGCTGACTCTGGAGGAATGGCCATCTTGTCATGTGCAAACTCTGGTGTGGTGGCCATCTTGACAGGTGCAGACTCTGGTGCGCCAGCCATCTTGTCATGTGCAAACTCTGGAGTGACGGCCATCTTGACATGTGCTGACTGTGGAGTGGCAGCCATCTTGACGTGTGCAGACCCTGGAGTGGCGCCCATATTGTCCTCAGACGGCTGTGCTGATTTGGCAGGCTTGACATTACCGGATGTTGACTTGGCTGATTTGGTGTTAGTGGACGCTAGGGCTGTGCCAAAATTCGGACGCAAATTATAATGCGTATCTCGTCAGTAATGCCAGTTCTCTGATTAGCCGTAAATCTCATTCATCTGTTCATTCATGCAGCTGCGTTTACTACACAGAGCCATAGTTCGCTGACAAGCTACACAGTTTCACGTGCAGAATCGATATGTATCGCCTGCGATACTGAAGCCGATACTTGCATAGCTTGTCAGTGAACTACGGCTCTGTGTAGTAAACGCGACTGCATGAATGAACAGGTGAATGAGATTTACGACTAATCAGAGAACCGGCATTACTGACGAGATGCACATGATATCGCGTCTGAAAATCGGCACAACCGTAGTGGACGCTGACTTGGCTGGCGTGACGCTAATGAGAGCTGGTTTGGTTGGCTTAGAGAGATTGACAGCGTGAGCCAACTGTAGTGGTGGATCCTCCAAGCTGGATATAAGTCTTTGGCAGGGAAAAGAGGTTGTTGTAGCCGCCATCTTATGATTGCGCTTGGGCACGGTCGCCATCTTGTGAACGAATTGTGTAACCGGATTGGGGTCTGACACACTTGAAAGACCTGTGAACGTCATAGCTGTGGTGTCGCGGTTCTCCTCACGTCGAACACGATACTTGAGCCGTTCACTAAGACCAAAACTAAACACATCCATAAAGAAAGACTCATCAAAGAGGGGTACCTGGTTAGACAGTTCCACAGAAACTCTGAACATAAACCTCGTCGGGCAGGGTGCCATGCCTCAGACATAGTAGCTGGTCTATTGGGTCCATGTTGAAACGGGGGGGTGAAATAAAGTTGCTGGATCTATAGGCGGCAAAGTCTTGATCAGCGTAGTAGTGATCCGTGTGCAGACTTTATTAATAACAACACTCGTAGTAGATAGGCAGAGTCGGTAGGGAGTGAACAGGAACAACACAGATATCCAGAGAGTGGTCAATGTCCATATAAAGGGTCGAGGCAGGCGACTAGCAAACAGAGTAATCCGGTTAACAGGCAAGGGGTCAAAAAGGCAGGAGGAAAGCAATCACAGGAGATAAACAAACAGAGTCAGCAACAGAAAAGGAAACACGGGAATAAACACTCAGAATTGTAGGCCAGAGCAATACAAGACTTCGCAATTAGTTCACTGAAATGAAGCTCTATTTATAGTCCGTGTGATGAGCAAAGATGGCTGACAGGTGTAAAGGTGAAAGGTGACAGGAAGGGGCTGGAAAGGGGTTATGGGAAATGGAGTTTGTGATATGGTCCAGTGTACAGTGATGGCTCCCTCTAGTGGTGAAGGAAGGGAGCCGCAGCGGCATGAATCATGACAATTTAAATCATTTAAATACGTTTTAGAAAGTAGCGCAGCTGCTTTGTTTCCGGGGAAATGGTTGCAGTTTGCTGTTTAGCGCCATCTGCTCTGTTGAGAGTGAATGTGCACATTCATCCAGAGCATCTCTCATGCCTTCTGTTATGTGCTTCTCATCCATGTTTGTTTACATTAGTCTGCACAAGCGCAGATTACGGTGGTGTTGTGCATTTAACCAGTTAACGTTAAAAGTATTATTAAAATGCATTCAAATTCTGAATAACTTTTAATAAATGAGATATATTGAGACGAGGAGATATATTGAGAAACTATATTTTATTAGTCTATGTCAGTGCTCCTTTTCATTACCTTCCTTTTGCTGAAGAAATGATCCAATTAAATGGCCCAATGTGAAGTACCCTGACATCTACAACTATTTGTGCCCTTAAACGTTCGTTTTTGGGGTCGACAGCTTATATGAACGTGAAGCCACAATAAAATTAAATGTTTACGGCCACATAAAGCTGTTGGAAAGCAGAAAGACTGGATTTTCTAGAAGTAAAGATAAAATAACATTTTGTGTAACCACCCTAACAAAATGATAGCTGAAACATGGTACTTTTTGTAACTAAAATAAAATAAAGTTTACCATAATCAAAAACTTGCTCACTCTGCTGTTATTTAATAATTTCATGCACTAGATTTTTATTAAATACTGCGTGGAGACTTGTTTTTCATTAAAATATTCATATTAATTAAGGATTTATTGACTTTTAAAGCACTTCATTTTGAAATGTACACAAATATGTGGTTTCGTACGTGTTTTAGTTATGATTGTTTCATTTATTCACTCCTTATGCTTTATTATTAATGTTCCATTTCAGATTTAGTTTGGCTCTAGTTCTGTATTTATTTCAGTTTTATATGAAAAGGTTCACGTAACGTGGAATAAAATCCATCCACAGAGTAAATCCTTTTCACTGAACATGTTTTTAAAAATAAGTTTTCGGAAGCATAGCGGTAGTGACGCTGAACGCGAGCGACCGTGGTGTGTATCTATGGGAAATCCTATTGCCTTTTTGTAGAGAGAACCAGCGCGATGCTAACAGCCGATCGGCCTACAAGGTGACGTCATAGTTCCACCACTCTATTGACAAGTCTCCAAGGCTGTCATTCCATTATGGGAATGGGCGTTTCGGACACACACTTTTACTCGGTAGACCAATCACAAAGGACTGCACCATCTCACGGTTTAGAGAGGGGTTTAGAGAGACTGATTCTTTGAACTGCTTTGCACGAGTTGTTTACGAATCATTTAGAAATAAGGTAAAATCTATATTTGGAGAAAAGTGTTTTTGACCTTGCATACATGTAACCCTGTTTTAGGAGAAAAACAATATTAGCAACCTTAAAAATGGCATAATAGGGACACTTTAAATGTAACTGATCATGCAGGCACCTCACGCAACTTGACATTTTAACCAGTAATCAAACTAAACCAAATCAAACATAATTTAAAAGGAGTAAAATCAGTGTGCAGCGCCAAAACATTTTTACGCATGTGAAGGATGATTTACTTGAATATTGGTACACAAGTAAAGTACAAAGACTAGTTTATAATCATGGATAAGTTTAACAACCAAATGTCCCTGCAAACATGTCTTGAGACCTTAGTTTCTGTAGTCATGCCAAATAATAACTAAATCAGCATACTACCATCTTAAAATGGATGTTTTGTTTCCAGTCAAGACTTGGTTTAAGCCTATTCATGGCTACTGCAATGGTTTCCTCACCAGCCTTCCCAAAAAGACCATTAAGCAGCTGCCAGGATTCTGACTACAACCAGAAAATCTAAGTAGTCCTCAGGTCTCTACTGGCTTCCAGTTACATTTAGAATTGCGTTTAAATTATTATTACTCAGTTACAAATCACTCAACGGCTTAGAACCTCAATACAGATGCATATATGCTCTGAATATAAACCACTCAGATCATTAGGATCAAGAAATACGAAGTGTTCACTCAAAGAAAGGGCAGTCTGTTTTAGCTATTATGCTGTCTGCAGCTGGAATCAGCTTTCAGAAGCCATATTAAATCTTAAATCACATCTGTTTAGCTGTGCATTTACTGACTGAGCACTGTGCTACATCTGAATGATTGCCTTGAAAATGATCCCCACACTGCTTTATTTATAAATATATAAAATAACAAGAATTCATGCATTTTACCTCTGTATTTCTGAGCAAACACAGCTATCAGTATTCCAGCAATCACACTGAGCACAGCAAAAACTGAAATCAGGATGATTAATGTCCTCCAAGAACTAAACCTTTTACCTATAAAACAAAACAGTGATTAATCACATTGAGTAAATCAAACATATTTTGACAAGATGATTAAAAAATCTATAAGTTCAGTTCTGAATGGTACATAGAAATGTTTCAGCTTTATAACATAAATATAACAATAAATCTTTTTTTACTGAATCAATATATCATGAGAAGTAACAAAAGTGTCCGCACTTGTGGTGATAATCAGTGTCTCCAGCTCGTGATGTCTCAGTTTGACTCTGCAGTGAATCTTGTCGTCTCTGTGATGTACAGTGATGGTGTGTTTGACACTGAATCTGTCTGAATTTCTGTGTGTCTCTGTAGTTTCTGAACTCAAACTGACTCCTTCACTGTTCAGCCACTCAAGAACAGGTTCAGGATACCAACCTTCAGATTCACACTGTAGATGAAGACCTCCTGAATGATCGAACCCATCTACAGTGATCACTGGAGGACGTCCTACAGCTACAGATCAATAAGAAGAACACGCAGCTGTTGTTCTGCTATTTTTGGGTTGGTTAGAGCATGTTAGTTTTTAAATAGTTTACTCACCCTCAACACTGACATTAACAGTGGCATCATCAGACCAGGATTTGGACTGAATAAAACACTTATAAAGTCCTTCATCAAAGACTTGGACTGATGAGAGTTTGAGTGATGCATTTCCTCTCTGTAGTTCTTGATGATTCAGTTTTGTTCTTTTTCTGTAGGACTGACTCTGATCTGTATTTTTGTCTACATGATCATCATAAAGATGCACTTGTGAGTCTTCCAAATTAAGTCTAAACCACTCTACTCTCATGTCCACAACATTGATGTTGGGTTCGACTAAGCAGGGCAGAATCACATCTTCACCAGCTACAGCAAATACAGGATCTACAGCTCCCACTACTTCATACTGCTCTGAAAAGAGAAAGAGAGCAGTCTAATTAGTGAACCTCCTTTTGAGTTGAACTATCAATCTTCAACAGGACAAGGGCTACAGCATTCCCATGTAAAGCAGTGTCCGTCTCCACAAAGCTCAGCATCCGAACATGTCTGCTTGAAAACACTGCTTGTGTGCTTTGTGTTTTATTAAATATTATTAAATGGCTCTTAGTAAATTATTCTAATTATTCAATACTTATGAACAATGACAGTTCATGACAACATTAAATAACTGACCATTCATCCAGGAAACCATTTCTGTTCTGTGGTTTCTTCATGTAGGTAAAATAAAATAAAATAATTTTCATTGTCATTTATTTACTAATGTAATACATGTAATACACTGCATAATGTACAGTGAGCCGGTCATTATCACATAAACTATAAACTAAAATATAATTATTATGGTTCAGCTGGACAATGAATAGACATGAACACACACGTCAGCTCTTTACATGGGAGTGAATAATTACCTGTTCTTGAAACTGTGATTTTACTAATAATCAAAAGAGTCAAACAAATGAGCTTCATCTCTAAAGGACACAGATGCTAAAATGAAAAGGAAAAAACATACAAAAAAGTCAACTCGTGTGTTAGAATGCATGTGTTTGCTCTGAACACTTGCACATTTACACTTACGAATACAACATTTTACAAACACATCTACAATCACCTGGTTAAATTAGTCCAGACAAAGCAAGACATAATGCACAACATGCATCTAAATGTAGCATTGTAGACTTTATCCTCTTTGTTAATGTATTTATATGGTTTAGTATCACTTAAAGACCTACCTGTTAAACGCATTTGATCTAATGTCACAATTACGCTAGACACTAGTTCATGTAAGTGTGTTTCACGACTTGCCTTCAACTGAGCATTGCTGTGTTTACAAGAGTTTAAGAATAAATAATTGATTTGATATATTACCAAATGTTGATACGAAAGGAGCGCATTTCTGTCTTAGTTTTACTTTCACCTGTGGCTAAACGATCTACCTGATGACATGCTCTTAACCCTCAGATCAGAATCCAGCTGTGCAGACGTGTGTCTTCACCCTTCAGGCTGGCTATGATTTTTTAGAATCGATTTAAAGGTCGCTCATTTCTACTAACATATTATATGTGTTTATTTTAATTGCTATTTATGTAGCTACTGTAGCTTACAAAACTTGGGTCACACTTTCAGTCAGTTTTTCATTCAAGCAGATAAAGTAATTTAAAGCAAATCAGATTTTCATTACCAGAAACTTGGCGTTCGATTTATAAACTTCCAGTGAAGCACGCTTTATATGTGCTGTATATCTTGAAACTCCTCTCCTGCCTCGTTCTTATCAGAAACTGAGAAAAATAATAATTGCAATATTATAAATAATGGCAGCGATATTAACATTCAGTTTCATAATTTTTAACAGCATATAATTAAATGCAAGCCTGGTAGCCCATAGTTGTATATTTAAATGGTGAGAGCTAAACACTATCATAACTTCTCTTCAAGGACGTCTTAACAGAATTCTTGATAATCAATAACTTTGCCTTCATAGTTACGAACAATTTTTTTTAAATACTTTTTAAGTCTTTATTATTTTTCAACTCTACAGTGCAGTAAAATTCACTTCAAAGATTCACTTTTCATTCATAAAGACACTATGGGGAAAAAATACGTGTACGGAAAATAACAACCTCTTAAGATGATAGGTGCGTTCGACTTCATGTGGCGCCGCAGAAAATCGGCTGTCGCTTTACAAAAGCAATGCATTCTGGTAAGATAATTTGTCCGACTTTGATCGGCGCTGCAGCCGCCATACAATCACGTGTGCCATCAAAGTACCGTGAGAGCAAAACGAGACCAGTCGCCGAGGTCAGGCGCTGCAGTTGCTCAAAATCGGCTGCGAAAGCCTTGATGACGACACACTTTATTCTCATCAGTCAGATTATGTGACGACAAGCGCGACGTTGCGTGTTTTCCTGCAGTTCCTGTAGCCTATGTAATCAATCTTGATATTGAATATCTGATATTCAAATAAAACATTAACAAAAATTAAGATTAGGGTGTCTGGTAAATTTTCTTATTGTATAAGAGTCAAAGTTTGGAAAAAAAACAAACTTCTGGTTAACTAGAAGCCGTTTTTTTTAATGGATGTCAATGGAGGAGAGGCTTCACTACGCTGAATAAACTGCTTATATTTGAAAAAATGTCCTATAGCTACAAAAACAAGATACAAATAATAAACTTCACATTGCATTACATAAAATTAACTAACATACTAATTTGAGACTCAAAGATATGGTCAATAAAAAAGCAAAACGATTGTAGCCTATAATAAATGATTTCTTAGAACAAATGAAAAACTTCTTTCTTTTATTGATTTGTTGTAATATATCTTACGTAGTTTAATTTCTTCTTTTTCTTTTTTCCTTTCTTTTTGTATGTTTGGAACAGCCTACAGTGTCATCCTCTATAGGCCTATATGTGCTGTATATATGGTTTTGTGGTACAATAAACAAATATTTTACGAGGTCTGTGTTATATTATCTCCACAATACGGATAGCTACAAGTGTCCGAACTGACGGCCACCTCTTTACTCCTCCCCCGACTGCAAGCGGCTGCTCTCGCCAGCCGGTGGCAGGCTAGTGTAGTGCATCTCGAACGCACCTGATATGAATGACATGAAATTACCCTAATAACCAGAAAATGGCAGCAGATGATTATTTATTGTTTGCAACTGCCATTTAAACTCCCTAGTTTTTCGATTTATTATAAAATTACAACAAATGTTAGTACTTTTACCGCACTGATGTATATAGTATAAGTAAAATAAATACGTTAAAACACAAACAGCCTATAAGAGTTATTTAAATACTTATATAGCCTAGTTTACTACAATTTAAATAAGTTTAGTATTAATGGTATAAGGAATTAAATAATGCATGAATCAACATGAATTTGAAGTATTTTAGATTTAATTTAATAACTACATCTTTTAAGTTTTATCATAAACCATAAAAAGCAATTAAATAGCCCATATTTAACCAACACAAACTTGTTACTGCTGTAGTTTTGTTACTCTGAATTTAGTCAGAATCATTAAATGCACAGCTTTATTTTTGTCATCGGCTTGCCAGATGTTTCATTCAGTTATTACTGTCAATCATAGCAATGACTGGCGCATATTTAGCGGATTTACTAGTGTAATTTACTGGCATTTGTCATTCATGGAACGACATACATGGACTTTGGTCTTCTTAGACAAACAAAACTTTTCTTTGATTGTGAATGGATTATGTTAGAGAAAACGAGCACAGGACACATAGTACAGTTGACTGAAAATGACTGAGCTGGCTTGTCTAAAACAAGGAAGTAATCCATGCATATGGTCAACTGAGTAAGTCTTCCAGTTTTGTGGACATTCACACAAAAATCAGAATTACAACAATCATTTCAGGTTTGAGAAGTGTATCAACATTGCATCAAATATGAATACATTGATTTTTATTTGAATTGTTACTCAGTAGGTTATTTAACCATGTATCATCTTTGGATGGCTTTTGTCTTTCAAACACATTCAAATGCACAAATTCACAAACTTTTGTTTGTAATAAGTTCATCTTTCATCTACTCTATTGAAGTACACCAGATATTTTAGAATATTTTAATAATTAATTTTATGTTTTTCTAAGTTTTTTCTAGTATGTATGTATGTATGTATGTATGTATATATATTGATTTTAAAATGATTTGTTTTAACATTTATTTTTACTTTTTTTTTTTTTTTCATGTCATGTAATTTGGAATTAGCAATGGAAGATTTGTAAGTACTCAGCTCTATGAAACAAACTCAACTGGACAATGAATGGATATGAACATGGGTGTGAAAAATTACCTGCTCTTGAATCTGTAATTCTACAAATAATCAGTAGAGTAAAACAAATAAACTTCATTGCTGGAGGACACAGTTGCTAAAAAGAAAAATATGAATATAAAACATAATTAACAGACAAATGCTGACTTAACATGCATATGGTTTGCCTCTGAATACATGCACATTTACACTTAAGGGCATTTTAACAACATTTTACATACTAAAATCAACAGGTTAAATTAGTCTAGACAAAGCGAGACAAAAATGCACAATGTGTATCTACATAGCGTTCTTTTTAAAAATGTATTTATATGGTTTAGCATCACTTAATAACCTACCAAACCAGTTAAACATGTCTGATCTCCAGTCACACTCATGATAGACACAAATGTTCAGGTAAATGTGATTCTTGACTTACCTTTGACTGAACAATAATGTGTTCACCGGAGTTTCTAAATAAATTGTTATGATTATATTGAAATTAACTAAATGTTGATACGCAAGTTCATAATTGAAAGTAGAACATTTGTGTCTCAATACACTTTTACTTACATGACACCGCCCTCCACAACACTAGGATCATAAACCAGCTAATCATTGACTGTTTGCAGACATGTGTCTTCAAGTTTTGTTTGCAGGGCTTGTAGCCTAAACTGACCTTAGTGATTTTTTTAGAATCTATTTAGAGGTCGCTAATAGATATTATACAATTATTATTATATATATTTTTATTATTATTGCTATTTATGTATCTTACAAAACTCCACTTACGTCACACTTACAATACAGTCCTGAAACTTGGCATTCATTTAAAAATGTTTGATGTTGTTCTGTATCTCCTGATTAATCGCAGTTTAAAATCTGGCATTATGCCTGACTGTTTAAAGCATGCAGTAGTCTACCCACTGCTTAAAAAACAGAATCTCGACTCATCACTTTGAACAAACTTTAGGCCTATTTCTAATTTGCCTTTTATTTCCAAGATTCATTCACAATGAGTGTAAATACCCTCACATTGCAAAGATGGCAAGATGCTGTCTCCCCAGAGAATGACATCCTCATCTTTTAAAAAAAAAAAAAATAATTGTCATTGGTCTGTTTTCAGGTTGTTTTTCACATGTTGCGTATTTTGAGTATTTTATTTTATTAAAAAATTTTCAGCTGGTTATTGCTTGATTTTATTTTTGTTCAAATTATAGGTTGTATAGGTTATTTTTTGTTAAAACCAAAAGTTCCTTGCTGTACTGTTCTTGTAATAAATGGAAAGCAAATTACATTTGTCTCCACCCCTTTTTTTGCTGATCCGAAAAATGGTCTGATCCGTGACTCAAAAACGTGCTTTTTTTAAAGCACAGAAGCTTTCCCCTCAATTGTATTGTAAAAAGGCTTGTTACTCGAAGCCTTTTAACACGTTGCACACTAATGACATCTTGTGGTCAAAGGTGGAAAAGGTTGCTTTTGCGTCCCTTCTGATTTCTTATCTGTGCATCCTCGCTTCCTTTCCTCCCGTCTTAGCTCTACCCCCTAAGTATATGAGGGAAGGATGCAAGGAAAGGAAGAATATATTTTTTTTTTATTAACATATAACAAATGTTACAATGTACAAAACAAAATGGCATACAAATTTTACATTCAATGTCATCCATTTTAAGAGGGCTTTGACATAGAATACAAAAGAAAAATCTGCATTTATGCATAAAATTCTTAACTAACAATAATAAATTATTAATCAAAAAGACATTTTTAACCATCTTATTCATAGTTTCCATATTTAATATCTATAAAGGACAAGTTTAGTTCTACCACATTACCTTCCTTTAACCATAATTGCACTTTTTTCCCAGAAGACATTAGAATATTTGCAAGCAAATCTTTAGGAACTCTCCAGAAGTATAAATATCATACAACATTTTAAAGTGAGTTTCTTTAAGTTTAGGGTGAAAATTTTAAGTATGAGGTTCTAATATGTTTAAGCATTTGTTTATCAAAACAAAGATCCAGATTATTTATAACAGACCTGTAAGGAAATAAAACATTGTTGAGGATTTGTCTAATAAAATAAAATATGACAGCAGATGGCATAATATAAACCAGGGGTGCCCAACCCTGTTCCTGGAGATCTACCATCCTGCAAAGTTTATCAACCCCAATCACACACCTGGGGGGTGTTCCATAAAACAAGTTTACAAAATAAGCTAGGCTTATTTTAGTTAGTTTGACTTATTGTCACTTGATTTGGCTCAAAATAAGTCAGACTAACTGAAATAAGCCTGACTTATTTGGTAAACTTGTTTTATGGAACACACCCCTGAACCAGCACTTGATAATTGCAGACAGCTGTGTTGGAGAAGGGCTGGAACTAAACAATGATAATGATATAAACAATGCAGAACTTACCCGGGAAACCTGTAAACAAAACAGTTTTCTGTCTGAAAAGTGTTTAAGTGATTTAAATAGCCATTCAGATTTGTGTATTTGCTGTGGTGTTTGCCAAATACTTGAAAAAATTAGACTTTATAGGCTATTACTTTTTAATCTGGATGGCAACATGCCCTAGATATTGTTTGAAAGTCCTTTTTTTTCATTTAAAGAAACCAAACCCATGTATCGTTGACATTTGTGGCAACGAGAAAAGCAATAAAAAAAATTTCAGATTGTTTGTTGTTAGCTTGTTTTTTATTTTTATATACAATTATGGCATGCAGTTGCTTCAAACAATGATATAAAGCTATTTAAAATGTCAATCAATGTAAATTGTGATAATCGTAATTAATAATTGCAATTACAATTGCAAGGGAATAATCGACTATCATGATTTTTGTCATAATCGTGCAGCCCTAGTTTAAACCAGTGTTCTTAAACAGTTAGTGAGCAATCACGAGCAGCTGGTTAATCAGTGGGAGTGGCTAGAGCGAATAGTATATTTATGTTCAGACACTCCTAAATGTAATTTCCATTTAGTTTGACCAGTATAAAAATGTCCACACTCACATTCTAACCTGTATTACATATGAAGAATTATAATTAATGAAGGACTCAATTGGATACAGTTTACCACAAATTACATCAGTAAAAATATTCATTCTCAGCATGTCGTCACAATGTTTACAACTTCCTTTACGGTTAGAGAACCATTCAATGTTTTCTTTCCAGGGGCTGGAAGATAACTATGTACAACCTTATTTGTGACCCTGCACCACAAAACCAGTCTTAAGTCGCTGGGGTATATTTGTAGCAATAGCCAAAAATACACCATGTCAAAATTATCAAAAAAAAAAAAAAATAATATATATATATATATATATTATGCCAAAAATCATTAGGATATTAAGTAAAGATCATGTTCCATTAAGATATTTTGTAAATTTAGTACCATAAATGTATCAAAACTTAATTTTTGGTAAGTAATAAGCATTGCAAAGAACTTAATTTGGACAACTTTAAAGGCGATTTTATTTATTTATTTTTTTTTTTTTTGCACCCTCAGATTCCAGATTTCAAATAGTTGTATCTTGGCCAAATATTGTCAGATCCTAATAAACCATACATCAATGGAAAGCTTATTTATTCAACTTTCAGATGTATAAATCTCAGTTTTGAAAATTTGACACTTAAGACTGGTTTCGTGGTCCAGGGTCACATTTCTTATAGTTGGTGAATGCCTATCTAATGTTTTTCTTCTTCTTCTTCTTGTACTATTATTGTTTTTTAATTTGTTTTTGTTTTTTTGTGCAAGGAGGAAAGCTCTAGCCACTCTCACTGATTAACCAGCTGCTTGTCAATGCTTACTATTTGTTTAAGAACACTGGTTTGAACTATTGATGTGTATCCTGAAAAAGGCTGTGAAGCTGAAACACGTAGACAAATGTAAGTGTCTACACAATATCTTTTGATTAAATATTTTGTGGATGAAAACAGACTTCACATTAATACTGAACTAAATTGGTTAATAAAGACAAATCTTGTATTCTTCTCTTCTCATCCTGTAGTATATCGTGTTCTGAAAAAAAATCAAAATAAAGACAAGAAAAAATAAATCAGACAACAAATAAAATAATAATTTCTGATTCAGAAAAAATAACAAATAAGATATAACAAAAGTATATCTTTAAGCAACTGATGTTTTTTTTTTTATATTTTATTAATGAAAAGAGACTTGACATTAATATTGAATTAAATAATTTTATAAAAGCAAGCTCACCATTTCGTATTCTTCTAGGGCTATTCTGTAGTTGATACTGTGCTGAAAAAAAATCAAAACAAAGGCAAGAAAAACAGAATATATACACACACACAGTATGCTATTTAAATATTTTGTGGATGAAAACAGACTTGACATTAGTACCGAACTAAATTATTATTATTATTTTATTATTATTTCATAAAGACAAAATCACTATCTTGCATTCTCATCTTCTCAGCCTCTAGTCGATCATGTGCTAAAAATCAAAATAAAGGCAAGAGAAACAGCATTTAGACAACAAATATACAAGTATAACTTTTGACTGACAGATGAGGTGGTATATCAAAACGAAAATACGTAGACAAAATTCTGTTTTGCATTTGTATAACGTAATAAAAAATGTTCATAACACATTATATTATTTTCAGTGTGGTCGCAGAGTTTGACACAGACAACACTATTAAAACTGCAATTTAAAATGGTTCTTGTTCAACCAGGGAAATAAGTCAACAAGAGCACATATGAAATCATTCAGTGTTATTTGACGTTTTAATCACTGATATGATTTAATTAATATTAAACAAAATACACAATCAGTTAAGAGGGGTGGGGTGGGGATAGTCAAACAAAAACAAAATTATCCCCATACTGCCACATTTACATAAAATACATAAAACAATAAGAAAACAAGAATTTTACCTCTGTATTTAAGAACAAACACAGCTATCAGTATTCCAGCTATACAGGTGCATCTCAATAAATTAGAATGTCGTGGAAAAGTTCATTTCAGTAATTTAACTAAATGTAATATAAATATATATATATATATATATATATATATATATATATAATCCACATTAATTTCTAGTACAAATATGTTGCTTTGTTATATAATTACAGTTTTTACCTTAAAAGAATGGTGTTTGACCACATGCCCCGTTGGTGGGGTACATTGTAACATCTGAGGGGCACGTTGCAACATGACAATATGTCAGTTTAAAATGTCATCTGATCTATAACAAGACAAACTAAAATATTTTGTAAATAAAATAAAATGATAACATTCTTCAAATAAAATATCAGCCTTTTATAGAAGAAAAAAATTATCTAATTTTGGAGTTAATAAACACATTGCAACCATGCTTGGGACTGCCCTGATTGCAACACATAGCTATACGGTATATTTCAAAACAATGTGGGGAAATACATGAAGAAATACATTCAATCATTCAGAAAAACAGAGACAACAACACTCCCCTGCTCTTCACACACAGCTCTCACAGAACTCCAGACATAAATGTGCCAAAATGCTTTTCATTTCTTTAAATAATCATTTCTGAGCATTAAACATTGACTGTCAGTTTTTACTCACCTGTTTCTTGTGGTTAGTGTCTTCTGCTAGTTAGCGAAGCATTAAAAAAAAAACTTTACTAAATCTAAACGGATAAATAACAGATCGGAGAATAAAAAAACATCAGATTTTTGTTATTTAAATGAATACTAAAAACTCAGATAAAAAACGTATTTCAGTCAGAAATGTACTTTTGCTGTGGTAAAATATTTGTGGGGCATTTAAGCAGTTGTCCCCCCCAAAGAAGGCTTGATCCCCCTTGATGGATGTCAGAACTAGATGTAGGTGGGTTTGCATACAAAGTAGCCACAAATCTTGCTATGGCTGTTGTATACACACTGATGCACAAACTGCTATATACAGTGGGAATTTGTAAGTTGGCCTACATGTAATTAACATGTAATTAGCAAGTGTATTGTTTGCACATGTTTATTTACATTAAATACAAAATAGAAAAATACAGTAGCATCGTTTTTCACTTAAATTTACAGGTAAACACAGTAACATACATAAACACTAAACACCATAATAATAACTAATGAATTTATGCAATAAACATTCATTTAACAACATTAAATGTAACATACAACCCTAATGTACAAAACTGATAAGAGAAAACTGGTAAGAAATAGTTATTTCAACAACAACAACAAAAAAAAAAAACATCACATTTTTAATAAAAAAAAGGTTCCACAAAGAATTCTGGGAATGTTAATTTATGGTTTTTCGCTGTCATTTAACAGGTTTTTACAGTAGCATTTCACAGTTTTTTTACTGTAAAACTTACAGTATTTTTTTACAGTAAGCCTAATACAATAAAAATAATAAGGTCATATATATCATAAAACAGCCACAGAGGTAAGAAGTGGATTATCCTTCATTTAAAAAGTTTGTATTTTCTTCCTGAAATGCGAAGCAAATGTTGGATCATAATAAATAGCAACCACAGATTCAACAAATCCCTTCACTTCATTGGGATGTTCTCTCTTTTTTTTTCTGGACCGTAAGGGCAGTGACTGTAACATTGAGTGTATTTTGTAGCATTAAACACGTATTTATAATGATTTCTTTAGGCTCCGAAAATTCTTCAAAAAGAATACAAAGAATAGCCTTCTCAGCTGCAGTTGCAACTCTTGCCCAATCAGAACAGGGTGTTCAACGCACACCCAAATAAATAAGAAATTAATGTAAAAAAAAACGCTATCTATCTATCTATCTATCTATCTATCTATCTAATAAACTGTATTTCAAACTGAAAACCGTCAAACTTTTACAACTTTTTAAAAAAAAAAATTTTCAAACTTTATCTAGTTATTAATTTTATGTTTTTATTGCATTTTCTGTTGATTTACTGATCTCATTAGTAATCATCACAGATGATCAGTGGTGTGAAGTTTCCATTACATATACCGCCAAAACAAAGAAATGGATATAGTTTCTCATTAAAAGACTGATCAGTGTAAGAGTAGATATGAGACATGGACTCCACATCAGAAAAGGAGACGAGACCCTTCTCATAATCCACAAACACACCGACCCTCTGAGGATCCACACTCAGAGAAAGAGAGGAATAAGAAAAATGAGAAACTCGATACTCCATATCTTTTTGTCCCACAATCCAGTATCCCCTCTCAGTACTCAGTTTGGTAAAGCCCTTCCTGTACACAGATTCTCTGGCCACGCCTAAATACCATTTAGTTTGTCCCTTCACCTGCACCTCAAAGTAGAAACACCCTGATGAGAATCCATCCTTCCCAACAACAGCAAGATTTTTAATAAATCTGTCTTTGTTTTCATCCACTTCTTCAGTTTGTCTGTTTCCAGTTTTCACTTGTTTTCCATCATCAGACACAATGAGTTGTGGATGAGCCGTATCAGCATCCAGAATCACATTCACTGTGCAAAATATAGAAAATTTGGCTTTACAGATGAGTATATAATAAAGATAATGACAATTATTTATTTTTATAGGAATCATGATAACTTTAAAACAAGACAAACAAAAATGAAAACACACTGTTAGTTGAAAATAAATGTATGTTTAATGTACATTATATTGTCATTCTGTTGTATACATTTTTATGTTCAATTTTAGATCTGCTTGTGTTGATTTTATTTTTAATTATGAGTTTAGTCTTGATTATATTTAATTATTAAGGATGTGACGAGATCTCGTGGCATGTCTAACTGGTCTCGAAAAACGTGTTTAGATTAGAGCTGCACCATTAATCCTAAAAAGATTGCGATCTCTGTTCAAAGGCCAACACAATCTTATTCCTGACTTAAAATCACATAATGCTCATTATTTTTGTGTTACAGACATTTAAATAACAGACTGGAATAAAAGTTTATGGTTTGGGTATAAACACCTAATGTCTATAGCGACCAAACCAAAAGTATCTTAACACGTGTATGTATTGCAAGGCTTATTATCTTCCACCAGAAGGTGGCGACAACTGCACGTTTAAAAACGTATGGTTTTTTAAAATCATTTATTTAGGAGATTCCAATAGTAAAACAGTCTTTATTAACTGAGAAATGAACTTAATCAAATTTATTAAAAAAAGACTCAAAAAAAAAAAAAAAAAAGAATCAGTAGTAAATTATGTTGTTTTGTTTAGATTTCTAAAAAAAAATTCTTCAGAATCATGATAGAATAGAGTCATGCAGAATTAGTTTACATGTTTATTACTGCATATATATATATATCGCATTTAAAATAAAAGTTTTTGTTTACATAGTACATGTTTATTATGTATATTTATTATGCCTATATAAATATGCACACATGCTTGTACATATTTAAAAAAAAAAAAAATGTTATCTTTATAAATTAAATATATTTATATATAGTGTAAATTATATGTATATAAATATATACATGTGAATACATGAAGAGTTCAGATGCAAAACCAGCTAAAAGCCATCTCGGTCAAAAATTAGATAATGACAGTGAGTGAATGCTCTGGACACATTTTATACATCCATCAAATACTTTTACTTCAAACTCGCTAAAATACCAGCCTCAACCCAATCAGAAGTACCAGCACTTACATAGAAACCTATACATCGGAGCCTGATAAAAATGCATTTTTTAAAGAAAGACGTCAGATGGATTTAGAGGCTTTTGCATCTGAACTCTTCACATATAAATATTTTCAAAATATATATACTGTATGTGTGTATATTTATTTATACATAATAAATATTCACAGCATATATTATGTGAATAAAAACTTATTTTGGATGCGATTAATCGCGATTAATCTTTTGACAGCACTATATATATATACAGTGGGTATGGAAAGTATTCAGACCCCCTTAAATTTTTCACTCTTTGTTATATTGCAGCCATTTGCTAAAATCATTTAAGTTAATTTTTTCCTCATTAATGTACACAAAGCACCCCATATTGACAGTGGCTTGCACTGCAGCCCTCCACCAGTCAGAGCTTTATGGCAAAGTGGCCCGATGGAAGCCTCTCCTCAGTGCAAGACACATGAAAGCCCGCATGGAAGGACTCCAAGATGGTGAGAAATAAGATTCTCTGGTCTGATGAGACCAAGATAGAATTTTGTGGCCTTAATTCTAAGCGGTATGTGTGGAGAAAGCCAGGCACTGCTCATCACCTGTCCAATACAGTCCCAACAGTGAAGCATGGTGGTGGCAGCATCATGCTGTGGGGGTGTTTTTCAGCTGTAGGGACAGGACGACTGGTTGCAATCGAGGGAAAGATGAATGCAGCCAAGTACAGAGATATCCTGCACGAAAACCTTCTCCAGAGTGCTCAGGACCTCAGACTGGGCCGAAGGTTTACCTTCCAACAAGACAATGACCCTAAGCACACAGCTAAAATAATGAAAGAGTAGCTTCACAACAACTGTTTGACTGACGTGACGTGACTGTTCTTGAATGGCCCAGTCAGAGCCCTGACTTAAACCCAATTGAGCATCTCTGGAGAGACCTGAAAATGGCTGTCCACCAATGTTTACCATCCAACCTGACAGAACTGGAGAGTCTGCGAGGAGGAATGGCAGAGGATCCCCAAATCCAGGTGTGAAAAACATCTTTCCCTAAAAGACTCATGGCTGTATTAGATCAAAAGGGTGCTTCTACTAAATACTGAGCAAAGGGTCTGAATACTTAGGACCATGTGATATTTCAGTTTTTCTTTTTTAATAAATCTGCAAAAATGTCAACAATTCTGTGTTTTTCTTTCAATATGGGGTGCTGTGTGTACATTAATGAGGAAAAATGAACTTAAATGATTTTAGCAAATGGCTGCAATATAACAAAGATTGAAAAATTTAAGGAGGTCTGAATACTTTCCGTACCCACTGTATATATATATATATATATATTTGCATTTTGTGTTTTTCAGTTAAAAAATACCATTTTCCATTTATATTTCATTAGTGAGGATTTCTCGTCTCGTTCTTGTGAACCCAGTCTCGTGTGTCATATCGTGGGATAAGTGTCTTGTCACACCCCTAATAATTATGTATGTAAAAATACATAGTTTTAATATATAATGTATATATTTAAAAAAAAAAAATATATGCCATGAAACATGCCTTTAATAAAAAAAAAATTAATTAATAAATTAATAAAAATGAATAAAAATGCCCTTTTACTCACCCCTGTGTGATGAAAACACAGTATGAAGTTATAAAGGTTTCAGAACAGAATTTTTAGATCAATAATTTCAATATATCGTATAATAAAACACAATGAATTGATTGCATATTTGAATGCATAGTGTATTCATTCTTTGTTTTGCTAAAAGTAATCCATTTATATACACTTCCTGGCCAAAAAAATGTCTCTGTTTGGATTTGAATAGGCAAATACTTAACTTAGTCTCTGAATGGATCATTATTACAGTGACTGTTATGTTTCTAGCATGTTACATGTTTGGCAAAGGTTCCCTTTGACCCTAAAGATAGAGTGTGTGGCTTTTCATTTTTTTTTAAACAACTATTTATGAAGACGTATAATGGACATTCCAAGATGACAATGTCCAGATTCATCAAATTAAACTGTGAAAGAGTGGTTTAGAGAGCATGAAGAATCATTTTCACACATGATTTGGTTCCTCTTGAGTCCAATTGAGTCCTGGCTTTAAATTCAATGATAGTGGAGGAGACTTTAAACAGTGCTCACCTCCTGCATTGCCAGTGCAAGATCTTGACCCAAAATTGAACCTCTTGATGAAGATAAGATCACAACATTTATTTCCATCAATAGACGCATCAATTTTTGGTCAAGATCTTGCACTGACAATGCAGGAGGTGAGCACTCTGTAAATTCTCCTCCAGCACATCCCAAAGACTTTCACTGAGGTAAAGGTCAGGACTTAGAGGTGCCAGTTCATGTGTGAAAATGATTCTTTATGCTCTCTGAACCACACTTTCACAATGTTAACACTGATGAATCTTGGCATTGTCATCCTGGAATATGTCTATGATACTTCTTCTCACATGGTTATTTGAAAAAATTAAAAGCCACACATTCAGTTTTTTAGGATTAAAGGAACTGTTGTCAAACATAAAACATGCCAGAAACATAAAGACTGGAATAATGATCCATTTACAGACTCTTAAGTATTTGTCTATTAATATTTTTTTTGGCCAGGCAGTGTATTAATAAGGTCATATAAAACATTCACCTTTGGGTATAAGTGTCTTCAGTCTTTCTAAAAGTTGATCACGTTCTAAAAAAAAAATTATGAAAAAGATGAGAAAAGAACATTAAAATTATATCATTTTTATTACTCTGACAAACAAGTTATGATCATACTGATCTTGATGATACACTGTGCAGTTGGCTTGTACCTGCGTGATTTGTCATAGACAGTCAGAGAGAAGTAGCTCTGGCCGCAATATTCTTCAGTGAAACGCATGCAGTTCTGTTTATTAACCACTAGAGCACCAAAAGTTATGGACTGCAGCTTTAAGCTTTTGGTAACACTTCACAATACTGGTGCACAAATATGCATTAATTCATTCTTAATTAATGCAAAGATAATCATGAGTTAATGTATAAATTATAAAGAACTAAACCAGCAACTAATGAACATTCAATATGATTCATAGATTAAGTAATCAATAAATTGTTATTAGTTAAATGTGTCACAATGTATTAATTCCCTAATAACTTATTTTTTAACTAATGATGTACATTCATATGATATTATTATTAAGTGGTCAAAGCTATATACTTCAACTTCCAGTTGTCTGCTTTAATTAATATTTAGCTAATGATTTGCAAATGTATCATTATGTTATGACTTTACTTGTTGAGGCACAAAACTATTAACTTACTGTTAAGTAATATGTCATTGTGGTTATGGATATAGAATAGTTATATGCCTCAATCAGTTGAAGCCATGCATTTAAACTTCCAGTTGTCTGATTTATTTAATCATTAGCTAATGATTTGCAAAGATATCATGATGTTATGACTTTACTTATTGAGGCACAGAACTAATTGTGGTTATGGATTTAAATCCATAACCACAATGACATATTACTTAACATATTAAATCTTTAGCTAATGATTAATTAAAGCAGACAACTAGAAATTGAAATGCATGGCTTAAACCCAATGTGGTAATTAACACATGAACTGACATTATTGGTTAATAAGTTATTAGGTAATTAATACATTATGACACATTTAATTACTAACAATATATTGATTGCTTAATCAATCATATAGAATGTTCATTTGTTGCTTATGCAGTAATTATTAATAAATGGTTTAGTTCTTAATGAGTTATAGATTATCTCTGCATTAGTTAAGCATGAAATAATGCTTATTTGTGCACCCTTATTGTAAAGTGTTACCGAAGCATTGTTGAATAAAGGCATTATTTTTGTTTTCTTTGCACACAAAAAGTATTCTCATAACTTCATAAAATTACGATTGAACCACATGAACTTAAACAAGGTCCTTAAGACCTTTCTCTCGTATTTCATCAAAAATACCTTAAATTAAATATCAAAATTAAATTTTGATATGTTTTAGCTTACCCCAAGGGCATCCAAGATGTAGGTGTCTTTGTTTCCACAGTAGTTTCAATTTTGTTATGTTTAGGTCCAACCATTCTTGTCTGTCAGTCATACAGCGGGGAAAATAAGCATTTTTATCAGTAAATGGATTTCTAAGTGGGCTATTGACAAAAAATTTCCACCAGATGTAGCCATCAAGCCAAATATTGAATTCATACAAAGAAATCAGAACATTTAAGTATACAAGTTGAGTCATAATAAATAAAGTGAAATGACACAGGGAATAAGTATTGAACACATGAAGATAACAAGGTGCAAAATGGCATAGAAAGCCAGGAGATCACCTGAAATCTGTCAGTATTGAGAGAGAAACCCTGCCCCCTATCAGTACTAATTGATATCAGCTGCTTTAGTCCTAATTGATGGCTTATAAAGGCTTCTCATTACCCAGTTGGATGGTTATAGGCAAGGCAAGGCAAGGCAAGTTTATTTATATAGCACATTTCATACACAATGGTAATTCAAAGTGCTTTACATAAAAGGAAATAATAAAATCATAAAAAGTAATAATCACAACAATAAAACAATTAAAATGATTAAAAAAATGATTTAAAATGAATTAAAACAGGAATAAAAATGATTATACATAAAATACAGTGCAATAAGTTCGGACGTAGCACAGTGCTCATTCATTAAATGCACAACTGAACAGATGAGTTTTTAGTCTGGATTTAAATGTGGCTAGTGTTTTAGCACATCTGATCTCTTCTGGAAGCCGATTCCAACCGTGGGCAGCATAAAAGCTAAAGGCGGATTCCCCTTGTTTTGTGTGAACCCTTGGTAATTCTAACTGACCCGATCCTAGTGATCTGAGTGGCCTGTTAGGTTTGTATTCAGTGAGCATATCTGCAATGTATTTAGGTCCTAGGCCATTGAGTGATTTATAAACAAGTAAAAGTACTTTAAAATCAATCCTAAATGTAACTGGAAGCCAGTGTAAGGACCTGAGGACTGGTGTGATATGCTCTGATTTTCTGGTTCTAGTCAGAATCCTGGCAGCAGCATTCTGGATCAGCTGCAGCTGTCTAATGGTCTTCTTGGGAAGGCCAGTGAGGAGACCATTACAATAGTCCACCCTGCTGGTGATAAAGGCATGGACAAGTTTCATGGACAAGTCTTGACTGGAAACAAAACATCTAATTCTTGCAATGTTTTTGAGATGATAGTATGCTGATTTAGTTACTGCTTTGACATGACTACTGAAACTAAGATCTGACTCCAGAATCACCCCAAGATTTTTCACTTGATTTTTAGTTATTTGACCCCTAGCGTCAAGGTATGCATTCACCTTAAGAACTTCATCTTTGTTTCCAAATGCAATGACTTCAGTTTTCTCCTTGTTTAACTGAAGAAAGTTCTGGCACATCCAACTGTTAATTTAATCAATGCATTGGCAGAGGGAGTCAATGGGGCTGTAGTCATTTGGCGATAAGGCTAGGTAAATCTGGGTATCATCTGCATAGCTGTGATATGCAATTTGGTTCTTTCTCATTATTTGACTTAGAGGGAGCATATACAGGCTAAACAAGAGCGGCACAAGAATTGAGCCTTGTAGGACTCCGCATGTCATGGACGTCCACTTAGACTTATGCTCTCCTATACTCACATATAGGCGAATTTCCAGAATGCTGAATGTTCCTGTGAGCACTGTGGAGGCTATTATCCGGAAATGGAAAGAGCATCAGTTCACCATAAACCAGCCACGATCAGGTGCTCCACGTAAGATCCCTGTCCGAGGAGTCCAAAGAATAATCAGGAGAGTTCTCCAAGAGCCAAGATCCACTTGGGCAGAACTTCAGGAAGACCTTGCATCAGCAGGTACTGTTGTTTAAAAAAAAACTATAAGCAATGCACTGAACCGCCATGGCATCCATGCACGCTCACCACGCAAGACTCCATTGCTGAACAAAAAGCATGTTGAGGCTCTGTTAAAGTTTGCGAAACAGCATTTGGAGAAGCCTGTGGATTATTGGGAGACTATAGTATGGTCAGATGAAAGCAAAATTGAACTTTTTGGCAGTCATTCTACACACCATGTTTGGAGAAGAAATAGCACTGCCCACCACCCCAAGAAAACAACAGATAAGTTTGGGGGTGGAAGCATCATGGTTTGGGGCTGCTTTTCAGCAAGGGGTACTGGCAGACTTCACATTATTAAAGGCAGGATGAATGGAAAAATGTACCGGGACATTCTGGATAAAAATCTGCTGCCATCTACCAGAAACATTTCAGCAAGACAATGATCCCAAACACAAGGCCAAGGAAACAATGAAGAGGTTTCAAAGAAAGAAAATCAAGTTGCTTGAATGGCCCAGTCAATCACCTGACCTAAATCCCATAGAAAATCTATGGAGAGAACTGAAGATCAAAGTTCATAAAATAGGCCCAAGGAACCTTCAAGATTTAAAAACCGTTTGTGGCACTAAGCTCTCAATCCCAAAAACTCAGGTTATTTGCTTCTCTAAGCGCCACAAAGAAGTGCCTCTAAAGCTATATGGACAGGACTTGGAGCAAGTCAGGGTGGTGAGATTCTTAGGAGTTCTTTTTGATGAGAGGCTGACTTGGTGTCAGCATATTGATAAGGTTAGAAATAAATGTAAGAAGATTAATAACGTGTTGTGGTGCCTGACAGGGCATGACTGGGGAGCGAGAAGAGCATCGCTAATAGACATTTATCAGGCTCTTATGAGAACTGCCTCTGATTATGGATGCTTAGCGTATATGTCAGCATCGGAGTCTAACCTTAAAAAGCTTGATGTGGAACAGGCACAGGCACTCCGGATTTGTACTAGGGCATTTAAAACATCACCAGTAACTGCGTTACAGGTGGAGGCAGGAGAAATGCCGCTACGTATTAGGAGGGTTAAGATCTTGTTGGCGTACTGGGCTAATTTACAAGGGCACAATATGGTGCACCCCACAAAGGCTGTCTTGCACGAGTGCGCAGAGCATGATAAAAGTAATTTCTACAGCTTCGGATGGGTGGGGAATGCTAGGGCACAAAGTGCAGGTCTCATTCACCTGCAAATAAGTCCCACTGTGGCAATATCTACGATACCACCCTGGAAATTTATAAAGCCATCTGTAAATATAAGCTTGCAACAAATAATACATGAAAACTCAAAAGTAATGCCGCAGTGGGTAATAGTTAAAAATTATGTAGAACAGTATCAAGGTGAATTATTTATATATACGGATGGTTCAAAACAGCCAGAAACAGGTCGTACTGGTGCAGCTTTTTATATCCCTCACTATGAGGTAGTAGTTAAAAAGAGGATAACAGACCACCTGTCAGTCTACACTGTGGAGTTAATAGCGATCCTGCTGGCATTAGAGTGGGTAGAGGAAAATAATCAAAACCAAGGTATTGTTATAGCTTCAGACAGTTTGTCAGCATTATCAAGCATTCAATCCGGTAAATCGTCATGTAGACAAGACCTCATCTATCAAATATTTGGTTTGCTTCTCACACTTCATAATAAGGGAATGATTGTCTCCTTTCTCTGGGTTCCTGCCCATGTAGGGGTGGAAGGAAATGAAGTTGCCGACATGTTAGCAAAAAACTCTATAAAACATGAAGCAGTAGACATGCAAATACCAGTAAGTAGAATGGAGGTCAAAGCCATCATAAAGCAGCACTCACTTAAACTATGGCAGGAATACTGGAACACAGCAGATACAGGGCGTCACTTATACAGCATTCAAAGTCAAGTAGCCGCAAGCGCAAAGAAGGGCAGGAGTCCAGAGGAGGAGATGCTAGTTGCCCGTCTTAGAATGGGTCATACTGGATTAAACGCAACATTGCACAGAATAGGAAAGCACCCCACAGGATTATGCACTTATTGTAATGAACAAGAGACGGTGAAGCATATTTTATTAGAGTGCAAAAAATGAGGAAGAGAGGGCAGAACTACAGGCACAAATGGATGAACAAAACATGTCACTTGAGCACTTATTAGGAAATACATCTGGGAAAGTACATAGGTTATTAATTTTATTCCTGAAAAACACTGGGCTAAGCGAAAGAATTTAGCATGAATATATAGTTTAATAGAGTTAGAGTCTAAGGTGTTTTTTTTTTTTTTCTCCTTCTCCTCACCTTTTCTTTGATGTCATTCTGTTGCTCACACTCCAATCTAGTAGGTGGCGGTAATGCACCTTTTTAGATGAGTTGCCAACCGCCAATAAACCCGAAAGAAGAAGAAGAAGAAGAAGAAGAAGAAGAAGAAGAAGAAGAAGAAGAAGAAGAAGAAGTTGCGCCGGTGCATCAGTAAGCCAGAACGCGGTCACACACCAGGAAGCACATGCCCTCCGTTAACTTGGACGTGGTGGTGTACAAGAGGTAAGAAACGATATAAATACTGTTCATTTTCTCACACAAACAGCTCGTTTCGTGTCTTAGGCCATCAATGTGTACTAACGATGTGGAATTGTTTAATTTGAATCTGTGCATTTTCTTTGATGAGGTGACCATAGGCATGCATTATATGACTGACAGACAAGAACCTAAAAATATCAAAATTGAAACTACTGCGGAAACAAAGACACCTACACCTTGGATGTCCTTGGTGTAAGCTAAAACATATCAAAATTTAATTTCAAAGTACTAGCTGGCCTCCGTTACACTGTCTCCTCATTTTTAAGTCGGTTGTTTAGTTCACTGTGTTTTTGCCAGCGTGCTATGTTTATTTATTTATTTTTGTTTTCATTAAACATGATTGCTTGCACTTAGATCCAGCTCTATATTGTCCTTTTTTTTCTTTCTTTTTTTTTTTTTTGCAACCAGCCATCACAGACTTGAATAAATACACAGAATATAAACAACTGGTGACCATTTACCAGACTCGAAATATACACAAAATAAATTAATGCACACAGTTAAAACTGTATTTTACTTCTAAAAAACAGTCTTTAAATGAACAATAAATTAATAATGTAATAAAGACAGATTCACCACGTTGTGTTCTCTTCTTATCATCCTGTAGTTGACTGTGTTCATTCTGTAGTTAACTGTGTTTATTCTGTAGTTGAATGCGTTCTAAAAAAGATTCACAGGAAAGACATAAGAAAACAGTAGTCAGACAAGAAATACAAATATAATTTTTGACTGAGGAACAAATTACAAGACCTATACACAATAGTATATGAATAAACAATGTCTGTTAAATTAAATATTTTGTGGATGAAAATAGACTTCAGTCATTAATACTGAATTAAATTATTGGTCACACTTTAGTTTGGGGACCGATTCTTACTACTAACTACAAATATTGCTTCATCAAACAAATCTCTGCTTATTAAACGAAACTGTTTATTAATAGCATTCTAGCAAATGCGCACAGCATTCTGGGTAGTCGTGGCCATGTTTGGGGACACGCTAAGTAGCGTACAATGACAACACATACAAATCACCAGAGGAAAAGATGGCTGTATTTGCTTCAATATTTTAAAGAGCTGCTTGTATTTGCTTAGAATAAATGGATTAATATTTGAATCCACTGCGTTCATTCAAGCTGTCATGAATCCGGGTTCTGTGGCTCCCCCCAGTGGCTGACAGCGGGAACCCTCTCCCGAATTCTAACCCGGACTCCATTCCCCAGAACCCCTTGCGTCCTTCCCGCTCCGCGGCAATTTCGCAGCGCAGGTCCCGGATATAAATAGCCGCCATTGCTTCACGCGAGTCGCGAAGTTTTGTATTGCCCATGGCCTACATCTCCGAGCGTCTCTTTTGTGGACTGACCTTTTGTGTACCGAATTGGACTGTTTTCCGGATTACGAACCCTCTCTGTTTTCCCCGACCTCCTCGCTCGTTTACGGATTATCCCCGCTTGCTGCCGGCCCCGAACTTCCGCACGGACTACGTTTATTCTCTGGACTCGCCTCTGACACTCCCCATTGTTGTTGTTTTGAACCGTGCCTGTTTGACTACTCTGCTATTAATAAACCGATCGCAAATGGATCCCAAGTCTCCCGATTCTGCCTCGTTACAGAAAACTTCGCCACCCACGGATCCAGCGACGGTTAGCCAGTTTAGCACGGAGCTCATCGCTCACGCCACTGCTACCGCCGCTTCCGGACCGCGTTTGGCCCTGGCAGAAAAATATGACAGCTCGCCGGCAAAATGTAAGGGGTTTTTATTATAATGCTCTCTTTTCATCGAACAACAGCCTGCGTTGTACCCTAACGATAACAGCCGGATAGCGTTTGTTTGCTCGTTGCTTTCTGGAAGAGCACTCGAATGGGCCACCGCGCTCTGGAATCCTGAACGGCCGGTCTTCTTCTCGTTTGCGGACTTTCTCCAGCGTTTTCGGACTGTATTCCAACACTCCGCTGATGGACGCAGCCCCGACGAACAGCTGATGGCTCTCCGTCAAGGAAGAAGCACGGCGGCGGATTATGCTCTGTCGTTCAGGCCACTGGCAGCTCAAACTTCTTGGAATGAGGGACCCCTGCTGGCTCATTACCGTGCTGGGCTCAACACGGATCTCCAGGCTGAGCTGGCATGCCACGAGGAGGGCCTTTCTCTGGATGAGTACATTCAATTATCCATCAAGTTTGATAACATGATGCGGGCCAGAAGACCAGCTCGTTCCCTCGCCACCGGCTCACACTTCCCACTCAGCACACCCACCATCACACAACCTCACCTGAACCCATGCAGATCGGTTCCACTCGGCTTACCCTGCAGGAGAGAGACGGTCGCTTCAGGGAGAACTTGTGCCTTTACTGCGGTCAGCCTGGCCACGTCTGGCTCAACTGCCCCACCCGACCACCCCGACGACCTAATTTGGTGAGTTCCTACACTGTACCTCATTCTGATTTCACCCTGCCTGTTAAATTAACCTTTGATGGCAAAACTATACAGACTACTGCACTTATTGACTCAGGGGCAGCAGGAAACTTTATTGATGTAACCTTTGCTCGGACTAATAACATACCACAGCTGTTATGTGCCTCCAATGTTGCAGTAGCCGCCCTTGACGGGAGACCGCTTGGATCTGGATCTGTCAACCACACTACCACGGACCTGGTCCTGAGCGTCGATCATCACACCGAGGTCATCCGTCTCTTCCACATCACTTCACCACGCACCCCCATCATTCTCGGCTACCCCTGGCTCACCCAGCACAATCCCACCATCTCTTGGACTCTGCACAAGATCTCCCGTTGGTCTCCCCACTGCCGCCAGCACTGCCTTTCATCCAGAGCACCCACACCGGAACCCACGGCCACCGTCTCTACAGTTCCACTTCTGCCAGAACCCCTTCCTGCCGAAACCACCCTTCCATCTGAATATCACGACCTGAGGGCAGCCTTCAGCAAGACCCTGGCCACTCATCTACCACCCCATCGGCCTGGAGACTGCGCCATAGACCTGATACCTGGCTCTACACCACCTAGGGGGCGCATCTTTCCCCTTTCACAACCTGAGTCAGAGGCTATGAAGGCCTACATCCTGGAGGAGCTGGCTAAGGGATTCATCCGACCTTCCACATCTCCTGCATCAGCTGGATTCTTCTTTGTGAAGAAGAAGGACGGCGGCCTCCGGCCCTGCATAGATTACAGAGCTCTCAATGACATCACCATCATGTTTCGATACCCACTGCCTCTGGTGCCGTCTGCTCTGGAGCAACTTCGCACTGCCACCATCTTCACCCAGTTGGATCTAAGGAGCGCCTACAACCTAATTCGCATCAGAGAGGGGGATGAGTGGAAGACGGCCTTCTCTACTACTTCTGGCCACTATGAGTATCAGGTGATGCCCTTCGGACTTGCCAACAGTCCATCCTGTTTTCAGTCCTTCGTGAACGACCTATTCCGGGACATGCTCAATCGTTGGGTCATCATCTACATTGACGACATCCTGATCTATTCAGACTCCTATCACGACCATGTGCGACATGTCAGAGCCGTTCTCCAACGCCTATTGTCCAACCATCTCTATGCAAAGATAGAAAAATGCGAGTTCCATCAGTCAAGGATCTCCTTCCTGGGCTACATCATCAGCCCCGAGGGGGTTGCCATGGATGACAAGAAGGTTAGAGCTGTCACCGACTGGCCCCTACCCACCACCCTCCGCCAGCTCCAACGTTTCCTGGGCTTCGCCAATTTCTACCGGCGCTTCATCCGGAACTTCAGTATCCACGCCGCTCCGCTTACCTCTATGGTCAAGACCGGTAACCAACGTCTTGCCTGGTCCACTCCAGCACTGCAGGCTTTCCAAGATTTAAAGCTTCGCTTCACCAGCGCTCCGATTCTGCACCATCCAGACCCCGAGAAGGAATTCCTGGTCGAGGTCGACGCCTCTAGCACCGGCGTAGGAGCTGTGCTCTCCCAACGACACGGTGAACCAGCCAAACTCTACCGTTGTGCCTTCTTTTCCCACAAGTTAGCCCCTGCTGAGCGCAACTATGATGTCGGAAATAGAGAGCTCCTCGCCATTAAGCCTGCCTTGGAGGAGTGGCGCCATTGGCTTGAGGGGTCCTGCCTGCCATTCACCGTGCTTACGGACCATCGAAACCTCAAGTACCTTCGCTCGGCGAAGAGATTGAACCACCGACAGGCTCGCTGGGCCCTCTTCTTCACTCGTTTCGACTTCAAGGTAACATACAGACCCGGCTCACTCAACACCAAGGCCGACGCTCTCTCCCGCATTACAGAGGATCACCAGGAACCCATTCCTACCGAGCCCATCCTACCCAGCTCCATGGTTATCGGTCCTGTTCTCTGGGATATCATGACGGAGATCTCTGAGGCCCAGCTCCAAGAACCCACTCCACCAGACTGCCCCCAGGACCGCACGTACGTTCCCCTGCCCTTGCGTTCCCGAGTCATTTCGCTCGTCCACACAACTCCCAGCTCAGGGCACCCGGGTATCAACGCTACATTACAGCTTCTCTCCAACCGTTTCTGGTGGCCATCCATGCAGTCAGACACCATTAACTTCATCCGCTCATGCACCACCTGCAACATCTCCAAGGTACCTCATCATCACCCGGCTGATCTTCTTCAACCTTTGCCTCTCCCTCAACGCCCCTGGTCGCACCTCGCCATCGACTTTGTCACCGACCTACCTGTCTCCCAGGGTTACACTACCGTCCTCACTGTAATCGACCACTTCTCTAAGGCCTGCCGTCTTATTCCTCTACCCAAACTACCCACAGCCATGGAGACCGCCGAATCCCTCTGCAACCAAGTTTTCCGCTTCTATGGCCTACCCGAGGACATCGTCTCTGACAGGGGCCCTCAGTTTACTTCTCGGGTGTGGTCCTCCTTCTGTCGCCTGCTTGGAATTAACGTCAGTCTGACTTCGGGATACCATCCACAGTCCAATGGTCAGGCTGAACGCCTAAACCAAGAACTTTCCCGATATCTCCGATCTTACTGCTACAACCATCAACACAACTGGAGTCGATTTCTGATGTGGGCCGAATATGCACAAAACTCCCTCCGAAAGCCGTCTACCAACCTGACCCCCTTCCAGTGTGTCCTAGGATTTCAACCACCTCTCTTTCCCTGGGCTGGCGATCCCTCCGATCTCCCCGCTGTGGACACCTGGTTGCGGCGGAGCGAGGAGACCTGGAACTCGGCTCACATACACCTTCAGCGAGCAGTTCGTCGCACCCAGAGGCAGGCGGACCGCCTACGAATCCGTCACCCCCCCTACGCTCCTGGCCAGTGGGTATGGCTCTCGGCTCGGGACCTGCGCCTACGGCTTCCCTGCAAAAAGCTCAACCCGAGGTACGTGGGTCCTTTTCAGATAATCAAACAGATTTCCCCAGTTTCCTTCAGATTGCAATTACCCACCTCTTATAGAATCTCACCCACCTTTCATGTCTCCCTGTTAAAGCCTGCTGTCGGCCCGAAAGGGCCGGAGGACCTAGACGAACCCGGCGCTGCAGGTCCCCCTCCCATTATGGTGGACGGCGAGGAGGCCTACCAGGTGCACGAAATCCTGGACTCCAGACGCCGGGGCGGCCAACTCCAGTATTTGGTAGACTGGGAGGGTTACGGCCCTGAGGAAAGGACCTGGGTCCACGCTAACGACATCCTGGATCCCAGTCTCACCGTGGAGTTCCACCGGTCCCATCCGGATCGACCAGCCCCCAGACCACGGGGAAGGCCCCGGCGAACCAGGCCTCCTCGCGCCAGGAGTCGCTCCCAGGAGGGGGGCTCTGTCATGAATCCGGGTTCTGTGGCTCCCCCCAGTGGCCGACAGCGGGAACCCTCTCCCGAATTCTAACCCGGACTCCATTCCCCAGAACCCCTTGCGTCCTTCCCGCTCCGCGGCCATTTCGCGGCGCAGGTCCCGGATATAAATAGCCGCCATTGCTTCACGCGAGTCACGAAGTTTTGTATTGCCCATGGCCTACATCTCCGAGCGTTTCTTTTGTGGACTGACCTTTTGTGTACCGAATTGGACTGATTTCCGGATTACGAACCCTCTGTTTTCCCCGACCTCCTCACTCGTTTACGGATTATCCCCGCTTGCTGCCGGCCCCGAACTTCCGCACGGACTACGTTTATTCTCTGGACTCGCCTCTGACACTCCCCATTGTTGTTGTTTTGAACCGTGCCTGTTTGACTACTCTGCTATTAATAAACCGATCGCAAATGGATCCCAAGTCTCCCGATTCTGCCTCGTTACACAAGCACTCAGTCGTGTGGCCAGAACACAACACATAAACAACATGATACCCACTCAGAGAAATCGTACCGCACACAGGATCAAATTGATTCTATTTTTGCAGTTTTTAATAATTTAAGTGGCACTGATATATCTGCCAGATAAAATAAAAACAATATAACTTGATCTCAGCCAGGTGATCATGTAAGCGATCCTCCGCTCTACACATTTTGTGTATCTCTTACTACTTCATACGTTTGTTCTATTTGACCATAAGTAAGTGCCCTGTGACATCAAGTGGACATCATGTACATTCCGGCATGATTCCAGTTCGAAAGGTGCATATATATTCTATTCAAATGGCATTAAACTGTGCAAGATGTGAATTTAAATTGTATTTATTTACAGAGCTATATTATGTCACATTTTATATATCAGAGCACTGTTCGTGCATGTAATTCACTTTTCTAATGGGCTGGTTATCTAAATCTGGTGTGTTAACTAAGTGAGACATGCAAAACATGCAGAGTGATGCAATGACTTAAATTGAAAACCACTGATGTATTTAATCAACACGTATCATTATATATCCTTCCTTCATTTCTTAATATTAAAGCATTAAGGATAAATAATATGACCATCTGACCATTATATTGTGAAAGCACTACATCAATTAACTTTTGCTAGGCTTAAATGGAACAAATACAATTTCTCACGAATCAAAACAATGGATCATCGGTTGCTTTAGGAACACAGAGAGTGATCGTAACCAGCTATATCACGCATAAACGTGTTTTGTACAATATTCCTAGCTTGAGCACTTACACATTACACACTTACACAAGTGAATCAGGAATTATGAATCTGTTAAAAATAATAAATACAAATGACAAAGCCAAATTGTGGTCAAGTTGTTTATTTTCATAGAGATGCTTTCACCATTGTGCTGTTTAAGATGAAAAGCAGAAAGTTGCACTTCGTTTTAGATCCGTTTTTCAATTCGGTCATGAGAGCAGATATGGCAGTTCATAACATAGCAAGCGTTCTCCATTCTAATGTGTTTTTAACTGTTAAATATAAATTTTAATAAAACTATAATCCACACTGATGAATCCTGTGTGTCTGTGTGTTTGAGGGAGAAAGAGACATGATAAATTGTTGATCAGACTGTTTCCCATAGTATAGCATTAAATAAACTGTAAACTTAGCCTACTTCAAAGGGGTGCTGGTGAACTTCTTGGATGAACCTTTAAAAGCAAAAGTCCCCCTGCTCCCTGCTCTTTCTCTCACTGACACTCTCTTCTTCTAAGGATCTCAACCTGGCTCAAAAAGACATAAGGAGAGACTATTGTTGACTGAATTATTGTTAACATAATGCAGTCAGGTACAGTATTAATATTCTCTGATAAAAGCAATAATATACGAAATAGTCGTGTGGGTGTCTCACTTTCATTTCTGTATACATTTTTGTTAGGTCCTAAAAATACATTTACTCTACAGCCTAATTAAATAATGAACATAACAAAAACACTGCCTGCTGACTCACTGTTAATGCTGATTAAAAAAATAATGTTAAATAATAAAAGCAATGTATCAGAGACGATTAAAAAGTAAAACGTTTAACTCAACAGGGAAACAATTAATTTATTACAGTGCTATTCACCGTTATTTTGTGTTTTTGGCTCAATTTTATCAAGGGGTATCTACACTTATTACAGAGCCTAAGTGTTCTGAAAGCAGTTCTGCTTACTGTAGGGCAGGCTCTACACTCACTTCCACTCTCTCCCTTTCTTTATCCTCTTCGACATCGCCGGCGCTTTCAGTACCACCGGCATCATCATCACTCTCATCAGCCACGGCAGCTGACGAAGGTCCTGCTGCGGCAGAAAACATATGTGTTATTTTGCAACACTTTGCAGCGTCCGTTTGAAGAGCCTTTCTTTTTTCTCTGCGCCTCCCTTTCGTTTTTTCTCCATCTCTCTCTTGACTATTTTGACAGATAGACACGCACACACATAGCCCAAAATATGAGTTGTCTAAAGATGTGATTGGGTCAGCCCAAAGTCAGTTAAAAAAGAACCAATGGGCTGCAGATTAAATGTCACATGGGCCGGTCTGTCTGAAAAAATAAATAAATAAATAAATCCTAAATTTTTTTTTGTTTTTGTTTTTGACAAATTCATTACACAGCCGCTAAGACCACAGCGCCGTCAACAAATTAGGCAGAAAAAAAAAACAAACAAACAAACTAGGCTGCTAAGAGTTTTATGAGCTGATCAAACATATCGAGAATAGAGAATATCGGCCGGCCCAAAAAGTTCGTCGGCCCACCGGGAAAATGCCCGGTCTGCCAGATGGCCAGTCCGTCCCTGGACACAGCTACTGACTCTCGCCTGCATTCGTCACAGATTACGACATGCCATGTTTCTGGAGCGGTCAAGATAATAATCTGGACAAGAACACTGGACAAAAATATAGTTGATTTTGTTTGGAACTCTAAAACTCACTTAATTAAAAAAAGCGTTATGCTAGCTGATCGGTCTATGGGGGGATTTGAGTTAGTGGATTTTTCCACTCTGAATAATTCGTTTAAAGTTAAATGGATAAAGACATTTTTAACTAACCCCACATCCTATTGGAATTTTTTCCCAAATCATATATTTAATTTAGTTGGAGGTTTGCATTTTTTGTTGCGCTGCAATTTTGACATCTCTAAAATACCTTTAACTTTATCCAGTTTTCATAAACAGGCTTTAATTAGTTGGTCACTTATATATAATTATAACTTTTCTCCATGTAGCTACTTTATTTGGAACAATAAAAATATAAAAATAAATCTTTTTTTTTTTTTTCATAATTGGTTTGATAAAAAATATACTTTTAGTGAGTCAACTTTTAGATGACTGTGGTGTTCTTTTCACTTACGAAAATTTTATGCAAGAATTTTCATTTCCAACCCCCCCAAGGAATATGCTATTGTTTTTGGTGCAATCCCTGACTGTATTATATCTTTAGTCAAATCTGGCCCAAAAGGTTCTTTAGTCTCTCCAGCTTTTGAAAATACCAATTTATTTGTTAATCAAAGGCTTCTCAGTACCATGTCAAACAAAGACATTCATTCAATTATTAATAGATCTCAGATTTCTTTACCTGCCTGTGTGTTTTTGGAATAATATATTTAGTGATATAGAATGGGAGGAGTTTTGGCTTCTTCGACAAAAATTCTTCTTATCTAATCTAAATGGGACTGTGTTTATTGTAAAGTATTTTGGGTTGACTTTTCAAATTTTGTTAAAAAATACCTGCATCGAAACTTCTGTATAACCTCCAAAAATTTGTTTTTTGGTTACTCTCTGAAATTAATCCCTTCTCATTGTAATTTTATTATTAACTTACTATTATTTCTTGCTAAATTCTACATTCATAAATGTAAATTTTCAAAGAAAACCCCTTACTTTTTTATTTTCAGGAAAGAATTTGATGTGTATGTCAACTTTTTAAGAAACTCTAATAATTCTATTGCTTGTAAGACTCTTTCATTGTGTAAATTGTATAAGCTAATTTAATACGCTTTGGATTATCGTTTGTAACCCTCATTGTCTTTTTGTTTATATTGTCCTTGTTGTATTTGATGTTCTTTACTGCATAAATTAAAAAAAAAAAAGATAATAATCTGGATAATATTTTAACGATTAACAATTTAAATTCCGATCTGCACTTAAAAAAAACCTACTGCATTCCACCAGAGGACTACAGCCCCGGTCACACTAGACTCTGAGCATGTGAAATTCCTTCAGATGCAGCAACGGTCGTGATATGACGTAATGCTCTGCAGCATCTTTTTAAAAAGTTAAATTCAACACATGACAGATAATAATAAATCTAAAATGTTAAAACATCTACAACACTTTGCTGCAATTTTAAATTTATGTTCTTTTCATTCAGCTGCGAGGTCATGCTGTGATGTATCGATCTGCCATTGGTCACACATTGTCACGTGATACAAATTCGCAGGCCAGAGTTCACCAAGCTTGAACTTTGGTATGCAGCGAAATGCAAAAAAAGGCTTGCGTTTCCTGTCTGAATGGAAGTCAATAGGTGTGTTCAAGATGCACTACACTAGCCTGCCACCGGCTGGCGAGAGCAGCCGTCGGACATTTGTAGCTATCCGTGGAGCTAATATAACACAGACCTCGTAAAAGATTTGTTTATTGTATCTCAAAACCATATATACATATACGGCACATATAGGCCTATAGAGGATGACACTGTAGGCCGGGTGTGCCTCACACGTCCTGAAAAGCGAAGCTGCGGGCTCTTTGATCGCCCCCTGGTGGCTGACTGCAGTATAGGTCATAAACCCCGCCCTCTCCATGCAATCAAACGGGACTGGAGACAACCTAAATAATTAAATGACACTTCGAATAATTTTTTTCCAGAGATGGTTTTCAGCGTTTGAGGTAGTTCTTATAATGCTGATTTATGTTCAAGTGTTCATTTTTCTAATAAGTTTGCTTTTAGGTAGTTATTAGATTATATAAAAACAGGGTGTGGTGTCATGATTGTGATCTTGCTATTGGGTCTGCGGGAATTTGGGCGGGACTTTCATACTTCGGCGCCACCTCACGACACTACTGCACAGACTCTGGCTCCAAACAAAACTTTAGTGCGCAGACTCTGGCTCCAAATGATGTAATTTCCCCCAGTATGGCAGCCACCATATTAAGATGCTTTGGCTTCACTTTTCCATAGTGGAATGAATGGGAGACGCGTCATCCATCTTTTTTTACAGTCTATGCTGTAGGCTGTTCCAAACATACAAAAAGAAAGGAAAAAAGCAAAAGAAGAAATGAAACTAAGCTTATATCTGGTATATTACAACAAATCAATAAAAGAAAGAACTTTGCATCATTTGCAATCATTTATTCTATACAGCCGATTTGCTTTCTTTATTGATCATATATTTAAAAGTCTCAAATTAGTATGTTAGTTACTTTTATGTAATGCAATGTGAAGTTTAATATATTTGTATCTTGTTTTTGTAGCTATAGGACATTTTTCAAATATAAGCAGTTTATTCAGTGTAGTGAAACCTCTCCTCCATTGACATTCATTAAAAAAACGGCCTCTGGTTATTCAGAAGTTTTTTTTTTTTGTTTTGTTTTTTTTTCCAAACTTTAACTCTTATACAATAAGAATATATATTTACCAGATAGCCTAATCTTAATTTTTGTTAATGTTTTGTTTGAATATCAGATATTCAATATCAAGATTGATTAAATACAGGAACTTTTTTAAGAAAAAACACGCAACACACGTCGTGCTTGTCGTCACATAATCTGACCAATGAGAATAAAGTGTGTTGTCATCAAGGCTTTTGCAGCCGATTTTGAGCAACTGCAGTGCCTGACCTCGGTGACTGGTCTCGTTTTGCTCTCACGGTACTTTGATGGTACATGTGATAGTAAGGCGACTGCAGCGCCGATCAAAGTCGGACAAATGATCTTACCAGAATGCATTGCTTTTAATGCCGAGAACACACTACACGACTGTCATGCCGATTATGAATGGAATTTAGCCTTAAGGAGGGACCGTGCCTAGTTGCACTGAGTCTGTTCCAATCGGGCTCAATCGCTGTTTGTGGTCGGCAGAAAAAAAATCACATAGTGCGTGTTGTCTAAACTAAAATCTGTTCTAGTTGTTGGAAACAATCGTCAAGTGTGTTCCGGTCAGTCTTAAAATGTTTAAGCTAGTCATGTAGTGTGTCCCCAGCTTAAGGCGGCAGCCGTTTTTTTGCGGCGCCGCATGAAGTCGAACGCAACTATTGGAACGAAAAGTGCAGTGTGACCGTTTACGGCTGCAAACGCATCGCGTGTTGACATTTTTTTGCAATAAATAAATGATTGTGATTGCACTTTCTGTCTTTGTTGTTTTTAGTACTGTACAAAGATGGTTAACGTTAGGTTTAGAGATAGGAGTGGGATTAACGACTATAAAAATATTTTTTTATGCTATTTTGTTACTAAATTGGTAATTTTCTTGCATTTTGGTCAGTTACGTTTTATATCCTTTTATATTCACTATTAAATGGGTAGGTTAAGGTTTCTAGGTAGGTTTAGGGAGCTAAAAATCAAAATCGTGTATTAATAAAATGATTAAAAATATATATTTTCTATAAAATTGGGTAGGTTTAGGTTTGGGGTAGGTTAAGGGGCTTTAACATCTAAATCGCTTATTAATTGATAAAAAGCTATTGATATGAATATCTCAATGAAATAAAATATACGTAAATATTTAAAGTTTTTAGCTAAATATATGTAGCTATTTGTACGTTTTAAACGTTGAAATATATCTAAATACTGATGCAAAAACATACAAAAATGTACGCTTTGTGTCTCTAAACGTTAAATGTGTCTCTAAAGGTTAAATACCTACGTATAAACAATGATATACCTCCACATTATAAAACACTATGTAATATCCAGCAACGCAACATCAAATACAAATGTAAACAAAAAAAATCAATATTGTATTGATCTTTTTGTTTACATTTGAGACAGAAAACAAGAACAAAAAAAACAAGAGAAAAATATAAACAGGTTTGAAAATACTCAACATTTTAGGTGAATTATATCCTTAAGACAAAATTGATATGAAGAGTGGTGTCTGAAAACAGATTAAACGTGACGTGCCCAGTGTGCAGTATGTGTTGCACCAGTGTGCGACTGCAACAAAACATCAGCATGACTGATATTACTAAAATAATACAGCTGAATTTAAAATGTATTATTTAAATAATTGGTGGTAAAACTGTACATTTTAAAACATACCAAAGAAACATGGTAAAGACTGATGCCTTGTATTTCTACACACAACAACACAAACAAACAGTCAACGTTGGCACGGTCAAATTGAATGTGTTCTGCTTAAAGACTACTTTAAAGACTTAAAGACTTAAAGAGTGTAAAAGGCAGTGTAAATGATTTTGTCTCTTCACATCCTGATAGCAATCACTAAGTTATGTGGTCTACATATGTTAATGTATTTATATGATCTCTATGGCATTAACCTAAGTTCTATAAGCATGACCGCAGAACCCGATTTTACCAAGTGCAACATGTACCTGGATCAACATCTTTGATGACCCTGGAACAACATTGTGATTAACCAATCAGATCTGAAAAAACAGTTTATAGTTTGTGTGAAATTTAGTCTTATCATCAGTGTTTGGTGCTTGTTAATCATTTTCTCTGATTTTAGGGTTTACTCATGGGTAAGGTTAGTTTATGTGTAGGGATGTGTTCATGACTAAATTTTTGGATTAAAATGTTGTTGCAGGGTGAACACAAAACAGCTAAATCAGGACGTACAAGTACAGGGAAACCTGTAGACATGCAAAGATGTCTAGAAAACATGACTATCAAAAACAATTCCCAGACTGCCTTATTTGTTTTACTTAAAATGCGCAGAATAAAAAGAATTTCTCCTCCATTTTTAAAGAATAAACACAGCTATCAGTATTCCAGCAGAACCACTGAGCACAGCTACAAATGAAATCATAATGACAAACGTCCTCCAGGAATTAAACATTTTACCTGCAAAACAAAACAGTAATTAAGAACATTGTGTAAGTACAGTTTATTTACAGTACAATTGTAAGTTGATTAAAATATATGTTCAACTTTGAATGATAGATCCACAGTGAAATGCTCTGCATCAGAAATACAGTGGGAAGATGACAAACCATTTCAGTAACAAACATGTCAGTACTTACTCTTCAGTAATGCTTCAGTTTAACTCTGCAGTGAATCTTGCTGTCTCTCTCATATACAGTAATGGTGTATTTCACACTGAATCTGTCTGTCTGGTTTCTGAACTCAAACTGACTCCTTTACTGTTCAGCCACTGGATATAGGACTATAGGACTGAATCTGCTCTGTGTTTCTGTCTTCATGATCCTCAGAGATGCACTATTGAGTCATCTTAGATCAAGTCTAAACCAATCCACTCTCAGTGTCACCGCCATCTTGTAGTACAGGGTTGGTTGCCTTGCCATTTACATTCAGCATCAATGTTTAGTTTACTTACTTTACTTTAACTTTATTGTCCACCTAAGTGAAAAATTGTCTTTGGCTCACCAATACAACATAGACAAATACAAAAACATTACGCATATTACTAAAAAGATACAGGTCAAGTCGCATACACTATTTAATTGTACACATGCTAAATTTTTAATTCTAACCGCATTTGGAATAAAAGTCCTCTTGAACAAGTATTAATTTATTCATTCGCACAACTTAATTTGTTATCTCATTTTAGTTAAATTGTTACCAGAATTGTTCCGTAGTTTTATATTAATGAGGGAACTAATTAATAAAATGTTGTCATAAATGAATTATTTGCAGGAATGAATTAACAAATTGTAGAAATGTCCTGTAGATCTATTTTTTCTACATTATCCATACAGCACATTACCAGTAATTGAGCGCCAGTAATTCAGTTTCACTTTTCCCATAATGCAACATCCAATGCAAAGTCTTTCTTGTGCAGCTTTGTTATTTACAAACTGTGTTAACTGCTTTGGAAAATTGTAAGAAAATTTGATAAGAGATGGGCTCTGTTCTGCTCATGTCCCACAAATTTCTCAGAGTGCAGAGCGGGATTATCTTTGTGGAGAATTAAACTTGACAAATTTTATTGCTTTTCACATTCTTTGTATTTGACTTTGTATGCCTATTTTTTATTATTATTATTTTAATGCACTTTTAAAGTGTGAATCATGTTAAGCATAATTGACCCTGTGCTGTGCATGTCCTACAGGTTTTGTCTTTACCTCAACATCTGAACCAAGGTGCAATCATTTATTTACCCTCCAATACTACATGATTTTTTTATTTACAACAGGAAATATTTAGTATAATCTTCATACGTTACTTGAGAGTTATTAGTTGCTGTCAACCTCCAACAGGACAAAAAAAGCTGTAATAGTGTAAACATGCTGCATATCATCATCATTCATGTTCCACTGAAGCTTGAAATAAAATGAATGAGTAAAAGATGACAAAGTATTCATTTATCTGTATTCAAAGTATTCATCTATGTCTATCTATGTTAGACATTAAAAGCTATTTCAAACTGAAAACCATCAAACTTTTACAACTTTCACAACTTTTTAAAACTTTCTGGCCTGCTTTCTTAAGCCAACTTCAAATTTCAACTTCAACTTAAAAAAAACTTTGCTATCTAGCTATTGCCATTACCGTTTTTATAGCTTTTTCTGTTATTTCAGATGATTGTGTAAATTCACTGATCTCATTAGTAATCATCACAGATGATCAGTGGTGTGGAGTTTTCATTTGACTGAATCCACAAACCAAAAAATGGATAGAGTGTCCCATTAAAAGACAGATCAGTGTACGAATAAATATGAGACATAGACTCCACATCATAGAACGAGACGAGACCCTTCTCATAATCCCCAAACACACCAATCCTCTGAGGATTCACACTCAGAGAAAGAGAGTGGTTAGAAGAATCACAAGCCCAATAGCTCTTAGATCTCTGTCTCACAGTCCAGCATCCATTCTTAGGCCTGATCCAGTCCTTCCTGTTAGCAGATTCTCTGGTCACTCCTAAATCCCACTCAGTTTGCCCCCTCACCTGCACCTCAAAGTAAAAACACCTTGAGGAGAATCCATCCTTCCCAAGAACACCAATAATTTCATCCAAGTTTCCTTTTGTTTGTCTTTTTTCAGTTCTCACTTGTTTCCCATCATCAGACACGATGAGATGTGGATGAGTATCAGCATCCAGAATCACATTCACTGTGGAAAATATGACAAATTCTGCTTTACAGATGAGTATATAATGAAGACAATGACAATTATTTAATTGGCAGTGGCTTTTTACACTAAGTGAAAATAGTATATTTTCTTAGTGAGAGATGCTATTTACACTAAGTGCAAATAGCAATAGGTTCTATTTACACTTTAAGGATTTTCTGCTGTTTATAATACTTATGCAAATAGATGCAATTATCTGCACCTCTGTATTGTAGTACATTAAATACAGTATGCAGTAATTACGCATTGAGTGTAAATTATCGTTTTAATTCATTTTATTAAATGGATTATGCTACCTTATTGGAATAAAAAGCCCTCCCTACACCTACCCTAACCCTACCCGATACTTTATTTTGAATTTTTCGACTATTTCATTCATTTTTATTGAAAACAAGTGCTTTTCGATATGATATGTGATTTGAAAATGGTAGGAAAAAAGCTCGCCAGAGGGTGGAATTGAACCCGGGTCGTCCACACCGAAAAGAGACACATGCAGGATTTACCCTCTGCAGTGTAAATAGTGACTGCCAACAAGATGGACTATTTGCACTTAGTGTAAATAGACACTCCGTATTTGGCCTTCATAGGAATCTTGAGAACTTGACAACATGACAAACAAAAATTAGGAGAAACTATTCCATGTAAATGAATGTAATGTTTAATGTACATTATCTTATAATTTTGTCGTATACATTTTGTTGTTCATTTTTAAAATTGTGTTATTTTTTTCTTTTCTTTTCTTATTTTTGGGTCTTGTTTTTATTTAGTTAAGTATGTAAAACACATAACTATAACACTATGTATGTATTTTGAAAAAAAAAAAAAAAAAGCAGTTAGCCTAAACATGCCTTTAATTTAAAAAAAATTGCCTTTTACTCACCCCTGTGTGTTCTTAAATGTGTGATAGCTGAAAAGAAAAAAAGAAAAAAAAAAATGATAAAGGCTTCATAACGGAATTCATCTTTAGATCAATAATGAGATCAATAATTTGAATCACCACTTGACGACCCATAAAATCCACAAAGACTTTGAGTTTATATATTGTATAATAAAAAAATAATGAATGCTATTCATATATGAATACAAAGCATATTTATTCATTGTTTTGCTAAATCATTTAAGCAAAATAAATGTATATTTTAGTAAGATCATATAAAATGATTACCTTTAGGTAGAAGTGTCTTCAGATGTTCTAAAAGATGATCACATTCTAAAGAAAATTCAGAAAAAGATGAGAAAAAAAACATTATAATTCTATATTTTTGTATTACTCTGACAAACAAGTTATAATCATTGAGTTATTGTCACACAAGTGACATTAACCCAACCAATAAAGCCAGTTAATCCAGGTAAGTTTCAGTTTACTTTGTGCCAACCTTGCAAAATAGAGTGGCACAATTTTGAATAAATAGATTTTTTTGTTGTGGGGAGGTTTTTTCACAATTATGAAGAAAAACACAAGACAACTAAGCAAAATCACATGACATTTATAAATGAATGGTCCTATGACTCACTCAAGATTGTTTCATTACTGGAAGAACCATCAGCTTCTTCAGCTGATTGAACTCAAATGGATACCTGGACAATTTTCAGTCTGGTTTCTGACTGCATCAGAAGCACTCAGACAGTGCTCATAAACATCATAAATTATATTTGATTAAATACTGGTTCCAGCAAAATATCAGTGCTGGTACTTGACCTCGGTGTTGCATTTGACACTGTCAATCACAACATACTTCTAGAGAGACTGGAAAACTGGGGCTGGACTTTCTGGGATGGTTTAAGTCATACTTAGAAGGGAAAGGGTATTATGTGAGTACTGGAGACTATAGGTCTAAGTGGACATCCATGACATGTGGAGTTTCTCAAGGCTCGGTTCTTATGTCATTCTTGTTCAGCCTGTATATGCTCTCACTGAGTAACAAAATGCCTATCACACACAGTGAGTCCCACTGACTCCCTCTACCAATTAAAAAAAAAAGCAGTGAAACATGCCTTTAATTAAAATAAACAATTATGCCTTTTTACTCACCCTTGTGTTTTCTTAAATACATGAGAGCTAAAAACGAAGTATGAAAAAAGAGTTTATATATATATTATAATAAAACACACACACACACACACACACACACACACACACACACACGCACACACACATATACACACACACAATATATATATATATATATTGTATTCATTCTTTGTTTTGCTAAATAAAATAAAAAAAAGTAATTAATTAATATTTTAATAAGATCATATAAAACATTCACCTTTAGGTATAAGTGTCCTCAGACATTCTAAAAGTTCTTCATGTTCTAAAGAAAATTTAGAAAAAGATGAAGAAAAACATTACAATTCTAGCATTTTTATTACTCTGACAAAAGTTATGATCATTCAGTTGTTAACATCACCTAAACATATATCAGATGACATGAACCCGACCAGGGGTGCGTTTCCCAAAAGCTAACTATGGTCGTTAGTTCCACTGAACTCTATTGGTAACGACGGAACTTACGACCATAGTTGCCTTCGGGAAACGCACACCAGTTTAGCTGACTAGTCAGGTAAGTTTCAGTTTAGTTTACACCAATCCTGGGTTTTAGGCACCGTGAAAGTGGTTTGGCTTTTAGATGTGTAATTTACGATCCACAGATAGCCTGCTCCAGGACAGATTATGTTCTGGTTTAGAGACCACAAACTGAAATTTGACCAATCAGCTTTGAGCAAACTGACACATCTGTGACACAATGAAGTCACTCCACAGTTTCTCTTGCTCCAAATTAAAGGGCACTACATAGTAAAAGATTTTAAATATAAAATAATAATGATTATTTATTGTAATTATTTTTAAGATTTACATAAATACATTAAGACATTACCATTCCTGTAAAGAAATAGTCTATAATGAAGACATTACTAGTTCTATAGATAATAAGAAATATGCAGTGGGAGTATTTATGGATTTGAAAAAAAGCTTTTCATACAACTGATCACTATTTATTAATCCTTAATCCATTACAATTTTAGTCATATTAGATTAATAGGTAAAGCTACAGTCCATTACTTATTTGTGTGTTATTTAATTTTTTTTTAAAAAAGGTATATAAAAAGCAAGTACATCATGAATTAATTTTCCAAACTGTTTTTTTTTTTTTTTTTTGGCTTATCCTGAATCACTACAGTGCACCTATAATATATATTTTTTATATTCTGACTATTTAATACAGGTTCTGGTAGGAACTGCTGCAGTGACTCCAGCTACAATGTTCTTCTGCAAGACAAATGCAGTTCTGTTTATTAAGCGCAAGAGCGTAACACGTTACACACTGCAGCTTTGAGACTTTATTTTAAATGAATAAAAAATATGCACAGATAATATTAAATATAAATAAACTTGACTCAATAGATATAACCTTAAACATGACTACATATGTGCTTAGTTTTACTTTATCATTAAATATACACACTATATAAAGAGTTCAGGTGCAAAACCAGCTAAAAGCCATCTCGGTCAAAAATTAGATAATGATACTGTGATACTGTGATACTGTGATACTTTTACTTCAAACTCACTAAAATCCCACCCTCAGCCCAATTAGAAGTAGTACTTGCATAGAAACCTATACATCAGAGCCTGATAAAAAATTACTTTTTAAAAGATGTCAGATGGATTTTGAGGCTTTTGCATCTGAACTCTTCATATATACTTCACAGCTTTTACTTGCACTAGTATGCCAGGATGTTTTCTTTAGCTTGTCCTCTTTCATGGCCAGATCTTGTCATCTTGCTGTGTAAATGTGTTTAAAATATTCATATTTTTAATATTTAAAAGTGAATCATATTGACTCTCTCGTAAATCAGCTTTAAGGCATGTGATTGGTTGTTCACTACTGATGTCACATTTTCATGTGCACACACTCCTTTTTTTAGTTCTAGTTTTTCTGTCAGTGTTAATTTCTGTGTTTGTTGTCTTGGTTACTGATTCAGTTACACCTGTTCTATGTTTAGTTAATTATGCCCTTGCATATTTATAGCCTTGGTTTTGGTTCATTATTGGTGTTATCTCATCCAAATTCAATGTTTTTGAAGCCAACTAACGAAAAGGTGATTATTGAAATTGTTATTGAAATCATTGCTATAATTGTTAAACCATTTACTTATATTTGTAATTTGTCTTTTAAAACAGGTGTATTTTCAAGCAAAATGAACATTGCCAAAGTCATTCCATTAAATAAAACTGGTGAGACAAATCAATGTACTAATTATAGGCCATTGTCTTTATTCTCTCAGTTTTTTAAAATATTGGAAAAATTATATGTTAATAGACTGGAAAATTTTATGGAGAAGCATGAACTGTCAGTCGATAGTCAGTATGCAACAGCATTACTGCTTTAAAAACGGACTGCAAATGGATTAACATAATAAATACAGATTCACCAAGGTGTATTCTGCTCTTCTCAATCTGTAGTTGACTGCGTTCATTCTGAAGTTGACTGCGTTCTTCCAATAGTTGACTGTGTTCATTCTGTAGTGGACTGTGTTCATTCTGTAGATGACTGGATTCATTCTGTAGTTTACTGTGTTTATTCTGTAGTTGAATGCGTTCTAAAGAAGATTGACAAAGACAAGAGAAACACAATTCAGACAATAAATACAATAATATTTTTTATAATCACTTGAGATGTGGTGGAAATTTAAATTTGTTCATGACTTTCAGCAACAAGGTAAAAAGTAAATCACACAAATTAAAACCCAGCAACATATAACGTGTGAACTTCATTGATAAACTTTTCTGGGGTCATAGACAACTGAATGTCCTCTACCCAAACAAAAGTGGTGCAAGAGTGCTAAAGGACAGCATCTACTTCTCATTCTTCAGCAGTGTGTGCCAATCCACTCAACCTGAATAACACACACACACACACACACACACCTTAGCAGAGCATGAATGAGCACAGGACTTCACATCAGCTCCTGAATTTTGTCAGGTCCCCGCTACAATAACTGCAAAATTTACAAATGTTTAAGGAACAAGCGGGAACCCAATGTGCCTGTAGCTTTCTCTACTGTCTCAAAAGCCTTCTCAAGCCATATAGCAAACATAATTTGCAGTCTAGTATGCATCAAATTAAGTTTGCTGTGGGGCTGTCAGGTAAGCATTTTAAAACATCCAAGCACTTAGAAACAAGCCATTTCTGGTCAATGAATTAATAACCACAAACAACCTGAATATGTGGCTAGAAGACAGCTGCAGCCTTCAATGAAACAGCCCTCCATTACTTTCATGAGTGTCTGCAGAGCTGTTAGGAGAGGTGGAGCTGTAGCTGCTATATTTAAAGATGTATATCAGTGTAAAGGAAAGGAAAGGATATGTGGCCAATAATTGAAATTTATGCTCTGCATTTAACCTATCCAAGTGCAAGCACACAGTAGTGAACACACACCCAGAGCAATGGGCAGCCATATTGCTGCAATGCCCGAGGAGCAGTTGGGAATTTGTTGCCTTGCTCTAAGGGTCTCTTCTCAGTTGTGGTATTGAGGTTGGAGAGAGCTGGTTATTCACTCCCCCCACCAACAATCCCTGCTGGACCTGAGACTCAAAACCCGCGCCCTTCGGGTTGTAAGTATGACTCTCTAACCATTGGGCTATGAATGCAATCAAGTGTTATCTTGACCTCATTTGTGCTTTGATTATCTTATTATTTTACTAAACAGTGCTCCATACCATCTATTTTTAACTATTTACAGGCCCTGAAAATACTCTTCAGCTTGTTAAAGAATTTACAGAACTGTTATCAATGATTTCCTCAGAGTTTGACTGTTTGCTGGGAATTTATATATTATATTTACATAGATAACTGCATTATCAATACTGCAATCTGCTGTAACATTTACAAAGACAGTGTGGAACTAGGCACAGCTAGACAGACCTTCTTCTCAAAACCATTTAACAGCAACTTAAACAACACTCACTTTTTTCTATTGCTGAAAGACAATCTGCAGCTTGAATCACTATACTCATTTTTGATTGTTCTCAAAGGTTTTAACATTTTTACATTTTTAAATCTTTGCTTTTATTGTAGAGATTATTATTATACAATATATTTTATTGTAGATATTGTATAGAGATGAATTACCCTTGTGTATGAAATGTGCTATATAAATAAACTTGCCCTGCTTTGCCTTGAAAATAAGAAAACAAGTATTTTACCTTTGTTTTTATGAGCAAATACAGCTATCAGTATTCCAGCAATCACACTTAGCACAACAAAAACTGAAATCATGGTGACCGATGTCCTCCAAGAATTAAACATATTACCTGCAAACCAAAACAGTAATTCAGCACATTGAGTAAATCAAATGCATTTTTATAAGATTATTATACTTCTGAATATTGCAGAGACAGTAAAATGTTTTAGCTTCACATAATGTAATGGACTAATCTCATAATCATTAAATTTTTTTACTGCATCAAAAATACCACAAGAAGTTGACAAACAATTACAATAACAGAAGTGCCAGTACTTACTTGTGGTGATTATCAGTGTCTCCAGCATGTGGTGCTTCAGTTTGAATCTGCAGTGAATCTTGCTGTCCCCCTCATATACCGTCATGGTGTGTTTCACACTGAATCTGTCTCCATTTCTGTGTGTCTCTGTAGTTTCTGAACTCAAACTGACTCCTTCACTGTCCAGCCACTCAACATCAGGTTCAGGATACCAACCTTCAGATTCACACTGTAGATGAAGTCCTCCTGAATGATCAAACCCATCTACAGTGATCACTGGAGGACGTCCTACAGCTACAGACAAACAAAACGTCTGTTTTTTTGTTTGTTTGTTTGTTTGCTTTAGTGCATGTTAAGGCTGGAATACACTACACAACATTTGACCTTTCCCCTGTGGTGGGTAAACATGCTACTGGTTGTGTAGCGTATGTCAGCCTTAGGTTTTAATGGTTTTCTTACCTTCAACACTGACATTAATAGTGACGTCATCATACCAGGATTTGGACTGAATAAAACACCTATAAAGTCCTTCATCAGAGACTTGGACTGATGAGAGTTTGAGTGATGCGTTTCCTTTCTGTAGTTCTTGATGATTCAGTTTTGTTCTACTTCTGTAGGACAGGCTCTGATCTGTGTTTCTGTCTTCATGATCCCTATAGAGATGCACTAGTTGTGAGTCTTTCAGATCTGGTCTAAACCACTCCACTCTCATGTCCACAACACTGATGTTGGGTTTGAGAGAACAGGGCAGAATCACATCTTCACCAGCTACAGCATATACAGGATCTGCAGGACCCACTACTTCAAACTGCTCTGTAAAAGAAAAAAGCAGGTCTGATCAAAATGGAACCTCATTTAAGTTGAACTGTCAACCTTTAAATGACAAATCATAAAAGTAGCCCATAACTTGTCATCATATTTAAATGTGAACAAGTGTGAATGAGACTTTAGGGCTACAGTGTTTCATGTAAAGCAGCAGCTGTCCTTCTCCACACATTAGCTCTGCATCTGAACATTTAAGAGGCTTTATCAAACAGATTATGATGATATATTTACATCTTTGCTTCAAAACACTGCCTGTGTGTATTTATTAAATATTATTTCATATATTTATTAACTATTATTATATGGCTCTTTGTAAACCTGACTCTAATTTGTCAATATTTCTGAATAATAGCAACTGTTATTTGCAACACTGACCACTCATCCAGGAAACCTACAGTTTCTGACACAGTTGTGCTCCTGTTAAAAAATATTTCAGCTCAAATAAAAATTTCATGTTCATTTATAGTGTAGTTATAGTGTATTAATCACTTACAGTGAGCAAGCTAGTATCAGAAAAACTAAGCAATAATTATAAATAAACTCCACCTTATTTTTGCTATATGAGCAGGCATGGCCATTTGTACATTTTATGGTTCTGACTTCTCATTATGTCTCAAAAATTAAGTACTTGTAATTATATTCAATTGTCTAAGTAGACTAGTTAAAGCAGTCAAATTAATTTAAGTAGACTAGTAACTTTTTTCTTTATTACATGATTTCATATTATTTACACAACAGCATCAAGCCTAAAATTTGTTGTGGCACAGTACAAAAACGTTTTCATCTATCAACATGAAATCCATACATTTTTGTCAGCACAGTCTTAAAGGGGTCATTGAATGAGTTTTCAAGTTTTCCTTTCTCTTTGGACTGTTACAAGCTCTTGGTGCATAAAGGAGATCTGTAAAGTTGCAAAGACTAAAGTCTCAAATTCAAAGAGATATTCTTTATTAAAGTTAGGAGTCTGCCACACCCCCTAAAATGACTGGGTCTAACACACCCCCAAGTATCTACGTCAGCATGTGGTGACGTTTTGCCTAACACCGCAAAGAAAGAGGGCGTTCCTTTTCTCGCTGTAGTGTTCATTCATTCTTCCAGCGGCGCCATGTCATGGAGACGCTGTGTCTTTGGATGCGAAAGAAAAAGCCCTCTTTGGCCTACCAAAAGAACAAACAAGAAGAGATCCGCGGCTGCGTTTTATTTTCAACACTGTCCCAGAGCAGTACAACCCAAATATTTTAGTTTGTGCTGCGCACTTCAGCGAGGATTGTTTTATGAACCTTGGAGAGTACAATGCCATGTGTGCTAACAAAAATAGTAAGAATACAACAGTACGCTTTTAAAGTATTATATTTCTTCAGTTAATGATAAAATAATAGGGCTGTACCGATTTTCAGACGCGATATCATGCGCATCTCGTCAGTAATGCCGGATCTCTGATTAGTCCTTAATCTCATTCACCTGTTCATTCATGCAGCCGCGTTTACTACACAGAGCCGTAGTTCGCTAACAAGCTCCGCAAGTATCGCCTTCATTATCGCAGGCCATACATATCGATAATGCACGTGATGATTTTCATCGGTGAATTGTGTCAAAATCGACCCATTTCAGAAAGGCGGGGCTTAGAGGACATAAAATAATATAAAATATGAGCAAAATAGAGCGATTTTTTTTTTATTATTTAAACCAGGTAAACACATTGCATTAAACCAAATAAACATAAAAATTATATTTTCTCTACCCATTCAATGACCCCTTTAAGATCATCTGACTTGATTTTTGTGAAAATTGGATTAACGGTGTAGGAGGAGTTAGAAAAAGTAGGCTTTCAACATAAATCCAAATGGTGGACAGGAAGATCCAATTATGGGATAATTGCTATCGATGTTCTCTGCATGGTCCAAGGTATATAACAAGTTTCATTACAACAGGCAAATTCAAGCAAAAGTTATTAACATTTTTGGAAATTTCTTTATAACTTTTGACCACAAGGTCACAAGGTTACAAGGACACAAACACATCATGTGTCAGAAAGTAGGATTGGTTTGTGGCAATAGACCTGTAGGCTTTGGAACCTTTCAGAGGCTCCCTTCACTAAGGTTGTTCCTATTACCTTGCGCCTTTTACAAGTCGTAAAGATTGCCCTTGCTCGGGCATGTGCATTTTCAACTGGCTCAGCGAATATCCTGCTCACACTTGGAACTTGGTCTGCACTCACAGGGGTGTGGTTCTCCACCACCTAGCCTGTCGGGACTTCAGGTCATCTGAGAAAAGAGTGTCTCTCCCTAGTGTAGAATGTCTCTTTTCTTGGTTTTCAACTGGACCCGGGCTATATTATAACATGTCTCTCACCAGGCTATGCCCAGTCTGTCCCAAGCTGTGAGCACAACTGCGGCTATCCTGGAACCCTTCCAGAAGTTCCTCACCTCAACTGCGGTCATGCCATTGAGCCTGGGCTACATGAGACCACTACAACACTTACTGTATACCCTGGCCAGGCCTTCCAAGGCCTACAACAAGATCCTCTGAGCACTTTAGTCAGCCCACTGTGCCCTCTCTATGAGCACGGCCTTCCTGACTATGCTCGCAGAGTGGAAAACCCCCAAGCCCTCTCCGTCTATAACTCGTGCCTAGAATCTGGGCTGGCAAATTCTCACGTTATCTTGATACCGCAGCCCAGATGAATGCGCTAAGCTGGCCACCACCGTCCAGATGGTCACACTGCAAGCCACTTCTTCCCAGGAAGAACATCCTAACCTGTACATGTTTTGCTCAGTCCATACCGACTCTTACCAGATAGAATGCTCTCAGGACATTCTGGTCAGCTCTTGTCTGTTTGGAAGGCAGCAGAGAGGGAATGTGGATGAGACCCATTGCCTACCAGGCCAGAGGTATACCTTGCCCCATCAAAAGTGAGACCCACCTGACTGGGGGAATCGCAGCTGTGGATGGCCCTAGCAATTGGGACCTCTTAACACTCATAGAGCTACAGATTGGGCTACGCCTATCACATTCTGCAATCTAAATGGAACCAGGGTCCTCTGAGTCCCGAGTGACTCAGGAACTCATATGGTGCAGAAGCTTGCTACAGTGTCTTCCCTCCACTTGGGTGATCACGCTTCCTAGTTCAGTAAGTTTCCTCGAGTGAACCCTGAACTACCTTCTTCCATCACATAAGCACATTACACATAGCCAAGTTCGGCAGAGGAACTAGCTATCAGGATCCAGCATGAGATTAACTCTCATGCTGGATCAGTGCTCCACATGTAGTGACTCCTAACATGGCCCCATGTGTGTATCCCCACCTATATTTCCTGGAGGTGCGGTGTTTCCCTCAAGACAGACCCTGTCTTTGGTTCTGTGCCCAGCTGTCCCCCTCATGTGGGTCCCACTAATTGTATTTCTCACATTTACCTCCCTTTCGGCAGCTCTTAATTATACTGCAAATTTGAATGGTTTTGGTCAATGCTTAAATATTAGGAAAAAAATTCATAGAGACATCAGTTTGTATCAGTGATACTTGCCTTCAGTCATTAAAATACATGGCATTAAACAAATATGTGAAATTATTGCAATATAAAAGTATAATTAAACACTTTAATGTTAGGTGTAATTAATCGTGATTAATCGCAAATATTTTCATTAAAGAAATAATAATAATTTTGTTAATCAATTGACAGCACTTTTTTTTATGGGGGTTGATAAAAAAATTGAATGTTAAAATAGGGGTCCCCAGGAAAAAAGTCACTGACTGAAACTATAAACTAAACTATAATTATAAATATGGTTCAGCTGGACAATGAATAGACATGAACACATACTTCAGCTCTTTAAGTGGGTGTAAATAATTACCTGTTTTTGAAACAGTGATTTCACTAATAATCAGCAGAGTCAAACAAATGAGCTTCATCTCTAAAGAACACAGATGCTAAAATGAAAAGGAAAAAAAAAACATAAACAGTCAATTCGTGTGTTAGTCTGCATGTCATGGCTCTGAACATTAGCACATTTATACTTTTGAATACTATATTTTACAAACACATCTACAATTACCTGGTTAAATTAGTCCAGACCAAGCAAGACACAAATGCACAATGGCATCTACATTTTATCCTTTTGTAGCAACTTTGTCTTTTTTAAAATGTATTTATATGGTTTAGTATCACTTAAAGACCTACCTAACCGGTTAAACGCATATGATCTCAAGTCACAATCACGCTAAACACAATTGTTCAGGTAAATGTGTTTCTTGACTTACCTTCAACTGAACATTTCTGTTTACAAGATTTTCTGAATAAATTATTGATTTGATTAGTTATTAGCTAAATGTTGACATGAGAGTTAGTAATCAAAAGGACAATATGCTGTCTCAGTTACTTTCACCTATAACTAAACGATCCACTGATGACACACCCACAACATCAGATCATAATCTAACTGCTGAAAACATTTTCAGGCTGGGTTTGCATGGTTTATAGCCTAACTTACCTTTGCGAGCGCTATAATTATGATACTATCATTTTATATTTGTTTATTTTAATTGCTATTTATGCAGCTTACAAAACTTCACACTTACACACTTACAGCACACTTTTTCATTCAAAGCAGATAACATCATTTAAAGTAAATCAGATTTTCTTTAAAACAAATCATGTAAATATTAACCTACCAAGACATTATTGTAGATACAGAGTGACAGCTGATATTTATGTGCATTTTATGTACATAGTGTGTTTTCATTTTATAAAAATATCATTGATTTACATTACAAGCTATCAGAATTAAATACCATATAAATATCAGCATCTGCACTAAATTGCATATTTTTGCTCATTTTGAGCTTCTGAATAAATCTGTTTTTTTTTCCTGCTTGAGTGTGAGCTGCTGACATTAACAAATGATGTATTATTCTGTAGAGTTAAGGTAACAGAGAAAAGGGTGCCAGATCTTGTGAAACTACTCAATTTTGCATGGAGGCGCCATTTTTTTTCTTCCAGAACAACAGTATTAACTTCCTGGCTGTAGTTAAACTGTGCAAGTTTCAGTTCTGCTTCTGATAAAGAATGTATACCTTCAGAAAATAACAAGGGAACTAAACAATGAAATGTGGTCATGAATTAATGAGTTGTAGGAATGAATGAACAAGTTTTTTCCACATGATCTGTACAGCATATTTACACACACACACACACACACACACACACATAATTTAATTTCACTTTTCCCAGCAAAGCAACATCCAATACATGTCTTACCTGTGCAGAAAATATAATTAGCTTTTCAGACCATTTATAAACTGTGTCAGTCACTTTGGAATATTGGGATTGTCTTTGTAGGTATATTATTTTCTATTTTAATGCTCTTTCAAGAGTACACGTTAAGCATAATTTGTACATAATTAACTGACCCTGGGCTGTGCATGTCCTACAGGATTTGTCATCACCTCAACATCTGAACCGAGGTGTGAGCATTTATTTATTACTGGACAGTTCTGTCAATGGACAATATATATATATAAAATGTTGTGCCATGATGTCATTATAGTCACACCACTGTCACACTCATCACAACACATTATGATCGTCTTCACTGCAACATAATAATGACCCACTCTTCTTTCTCTACATTGTACTTAATCTCTTGTGATAAACTGGTTCCAAAAACTACACAAGAGATGCACATTTCCTAAGAAACATTTTTCCTCATTCCACACATTTACGTGTAAAACAGGTTTTAAGTATTTACACAAACAATAATCCAAGAGCAAAGAGCAAAAATCAAGAAACACAAGTGCAGAACTGAAGACACCAACAACACATTGAACAATGGACAAGACCAACAAAGACCACAGGAAACAGAAACACAAGAGCTAACAGATTAACATCAAGACACACCTGGAAACAGTTGATGTTTTCTAGAAAAAACTACAAATGGACTACAAACAGAACAGGAGACATGAACAAAACAGAGACAAATGCAACCTAAAAGTCCTAATAACAAAAACACAAGGTACACAAAATTGAGTATAGAACAGTCCTTTCAGGAGCTTGGCAGTAAAAATCTATTTTGTATCAAACAGAGGCTCAGACAGACAGAAAAAAATGAAACTAAAAACAAAAAATGAAAATGAAGAACATTCATGAACAAACAGCAAACACTATTGAAGGAGGAGCAGTAACTGAATGATCTTCATGATGCTCTTCATTCATTATCTGCTCAAGATCAAAACATTATTCATGTTAAAGTAAAGCATTGAACTTGTAAAGAAGTTCATAGGTATTATTTATATTCTTTTAATAAAGTCATTTCAGTCATTTAAGCAGAAGTCTTTAAATCAAAATACTTTAAGATCACTGTAAATGTAAAGTCACCCTTGTGTGTCCACATTTCTCTCTGGTAGTGTAATATTTAATATTTAAGGTGACTTGAGAAAGCCAAATTTCTAAAATGCTATACTAAAGACCTTGATTATTTTGTTCAGGTGTGTTTGATCAGAGTTGGAGCTAGACTGTGAAGAACAGTGGCCATCCAGGACAAGATTTGAGGTACCTGTCCTATAGCTATTCACTCTGTACAGTCATCTGATTGTATTGCCTTTAGACTTTCAATTTTAAAAACTATTTAAAACTGAGAACCATCAAACTGTTACAACTTTTAAAACTTTTTAAAACTTTCTGCCTTGCTTTCTCAAGCCAACTTCAGATTTTGTCTACAAAACTTTACTGTATAGTTATTTCTGTTACTGTTTTTACTGCATTTTTTCAGATGATCATGTAAAATCACTGATCTCATTAGTAATCATCACAGATGATCAGTGGTGTGGAGTTTTCATTACTGTCCCAAACAAACAAATGGATAGAGTTTCTTATCAAAAGACTCAGACTGAACCAGCCCTTCCTGTTAACAGATTTTATGGCCACTCCTAAATCCCACACAGTTCGTCCCTTCACCTGAACCTCAAAGTAAAAACACCCTGAGGAGAATCCATCCTTCCCAAGAACACCAAGATAATCATGAATCACATTCACTGTGGAAAATATGACAAATGCAGCATTTACAGATGAGTATATAATAAAGATAATGGCAATTATTTATTTTTATAGAAATCATGAAAACTTTACAACAAGACAAACAAAAATAAAGATACACTATTAGATGAATATAAAAGTAATGTTTAATGTACATTATCTTATCATTTTGTTGTTCATTTTTGGATCCCATTGTCTTGATTTTTTTTTTCTGGTCTTGCTTTTACATAGTTGTGTATGTGAAATAAATAATTATAATAAGTAATGTATACACTTTAATTAAAATTAATATTTACACAGTGTTACTCACCCATGTGTGATCTTAAATATATGAGAACTGAAAACAGACAGTATGAAATTATAAAGGCTTCATAACAGAATTCATCTTTATATCAATAATGAGATCAATAATTTCAATCACCACTTGAAGGCCAACAAAATACAAGAAGACATTACAGAGTTTACATCTCTTATAATAAAATACAATTAATAGCAAACAGACATAAATGCACAAATTTTGATTTGATTAATTAATTCATATTTTAATAAGATCATATAAAACATTCACCTTTAGGTAGAATTGTTTTCAAAAGTTGATTACGTTCTAAAGAAAATTCAGAAAAAGATGAGAAAAGAACATTAAAATTTGTATTACTCTGACAAACAAGTAACGATCATTCACTTGTTAATCTGTATCAGAGCTCATGAACCCGACCAACAAAACCAATTTAACTGATTAGCCAAGTAAGTTTCAGTTTACTTTGTGCCAACTCTGCCAATAAAGTGGTACAATTCTGAATAAATTTAGTCCTTTTTATACAGAGGTTGTGTTTTTTTTCTTCCTACAGAAGAATATAAAAAACAAGACAACTATGCAAAATCACATGCAATTCATGTAAAGAATGATCTCAAGATTTACTTGATTCATTACTGAAAGAACCAGTGTGAGTTATTATGTGAATACAGGAGACCATAAGTGGACATACATGACATGCAGAGTCTCTCAAGGCTCAGTTCTTATGCCACTCTTGTTCAGTCTGTATACAGTCTCACTGAGTCAAATAATGAAACATGAAACATGCCTTTAATTAAAATAAATAATTATGCCTTTTTACTCACCCGTGCGTGTGCTTAAATTCATGAGAGCTGAAAACAGAAAGGATGAAGAAAATGTTCATAACAGAATTCATCTTTAGATCAATAATGAGATCAATAATTTCAATCACCACTTAAGGACCAACAAAATCCAAAACAAGTTCATATATCTTATAATAAAACATAGATATTGAATATATATGAATGCATGTATTCATTCATTGTTTTGCTAAATAATTTAAAAGTAATGAATTTATATTTTAATAAGATTATATAAAACATTCACCTTTAGGTATAAGTGTCTTCAGACATTCCAAAAGTTGTTCACGTTCTAAAGAAAATTCAGAAAAAGATGAGAAAAGAACATTAACATTCTATCATTTTATTACTCTAACAAACAAGTTATGATAATTCAGTTGTTAACATCACACAAACATACATCAGATGCCATGAACATGACCATGAAGCCAGTTTAGCTGACTAGTCAGGTAAGTTTCGGTTTAGTTTACAGCAGCCGCGGGGTTTAGGCACCATGAAAGTGGTTCGTCTTTTAGCAGTGTTCATTGCCATAGTAAATTACACTTCACAGATAACCTGCTCCAGGACAGATTTGGTTTAGAGACAGCAAACTGAAATTTGACCAATCAGCTTCGAACAAACTGATACATCTGTGACACAATAGCTTGTACAATGAAAGTTGCGTTCCTAAGACAAATGTCAGCTCAACTGTAAGAAACATAGTGCTCCTCTTCTTTAACATAAGCGACCAACAGCTTTTGCCATTCAACTTTTTTTGTAAAATTTCACCGTTTTGAATGGAAAGCAGGTCTGTCATTGACGTGATGTAATTCATAATTGATTATGACGATAATAGAATTTTCCATTTTGCGTTTTCAACAATACAACTGAAATTAAATGGGTGCTTTAAATTTTTTTAAATTTAATTTATGTCCCTAAAATAAATCCTTTATTTGTTTAGTTTCTTTAAATAAATACCTTACCATAGTGGCCTGTTCTTCATATTTTCCTTAAAACAATCGGTCCCCCCAATGTTCTAGACATGATTGCAGACTTGTTTGGTATAAATAATAATAATAAAAAAAAAAGGTTGGTTGAAAATAATCAAAAGTGTAGATTCTAGATTCCAAGATAGGCTAAGAATTGTAGGCTGCCCATGAAATCTTTTTTTCTGGAGTGCAAATAATATAGTTTATATATTTCATATACCATTATACAGTATAAATATCTTCTAGACCAGGGGTAGGGAACGTTGATCCTCAAGAGCCATGTCCCTGCAGATTTTAGTTTAAACCCTGAAGAAAAACATGCCAACCTGTATCCTGAAGACCTTGATTAGCTTGTTCAGGTGTGTTTGATTAGGGTTGGAGCTAAAATCTGCAGGGACATGGCTCTCGAGGATAAACGTTCCCTACCCCTGTTCTAGACTGAACTGCCCTTAAAAAAATGCCCACCCAGGATATCTGCCAGCCCACCCTTCTACAGCCGTCAAGAACCAGGCCTGGCTGAGGTGCTGTGGTGTTTAGACCTAGCAACTAAACACCACTCTTTCAAATCAAACAGTGGCATTGGAGAGCTGTTTCAAAATATGTTTCCGGACTTCAACATAACAAAATCCTTCGCTTTAGGCAAGGATAAGTCCGCTTACATTATCAAATTTGGTATTGCACCATATTTTAAGAAGGAGCTGGTGGGCACCATAAACAAAGCAGGGCCGTTCGTGATAATGTTTGACGAGAGCCTCAACCAGTCCTTAAAAAAAAAACAGATTGGACATTCATATTCGTTTTTTGGAGGATGGTTGTGTCAGGTCAAGATATTTTGGTAAAGTTGCACTTTAATAATATCTGGTTGTTTCCTCTTTTTGGAAATTTGGTTCAAATGTTGATGCGTAGCTGTTCATTCAAATGTCCAACATTGTTATGCAACTGTGACTTTTTGACATTGAAAAAAAAAAACTATGGACAAAGGCCCATTGTGACATCTTGATTAATCCCTCTGCTTTACTTAAATGTATCAGCTTAATTTAATAACACCTGTGCTTACTTCATGGCCACCTCTTTTTTAGATTGCTCACACATCAGACTTACTGACTAATGATTTATGAAGGAGATGTCTCCTTCTGTCTTTATTTCTATTCTTATATCTGTGGGCAGTTTTGAGTCCAGTGTTGATGTTAAGTTATAATGACCGACGTTACATTGTGATGCAATATGTTATTCCATTTGGAAAGATTTACGCCACTACAGTTTCAGCTTGAAGTCGCGCTGGTATTAAAAAATATTTAGAAGGTATTAAAAAAGGTAGTAAAAGGTATTTAATTCAACTGAAGATGTTCTGTATATACCTCGTGTTGTGACCGAGCTCAGGCCTCTTGTTACAAAGAGGAGAACTTAAACCTGCATCTGATGTTCCATGGTCAGATGGTGCAGTCCATTGTGATTGGTCTTCTCCGTAGTATGCAGTGAGTACAGCACGTGCCAGAAACAAAACGCCCATTGCCATAACAAATGACAGCCCTGGAGATTTGTCAATACATACAAACAATGCTATCGATTTTACCTTACCAATTCGAGCCGGAATCTGATGATGAAACGGCGACAAGAAAATCATTTGCAAGGCGCAACACGAGCAGGGGGTGCTTTCAGAAAGAATACTTCAACTAGTTAGCACTAGTTGCTTAAGTAAGTGAACCGAATATACCTCTATTGTAAACTTCAACATTATGTAATGCATTACACTGTCAGGGTTCGTACGGTCATGAAAAACCTGGAAAAGTCATGGAATTTTAAAATGACATTTTCCAGGCCTGGAGAAGTTTTGGAAAAATAAATTAACCACAAAGTTTTGGAAAAGTCATGGAAATTTGTTTCACGATCTCTGTATATTCGAATGTAGTTGATGATACTGGTTAAATTGCAATAGTTATCGTTCGCACGATCCGTCCATCCGTTCTCTGCGTGGGGTAACGGCGACTCGCAGTTTCAGCTAACGTTAGTAGGCTATTATGTGGTAAACTCACGCCGTGGACGAACCTCGCAAGCAGATGCGCAAACTGCCCAAAATGAAACTAAAAGTTTGGCGTCACATACAGACAGGCAGTGCTGTATGGTGGCTAGAGAAGCGGTATACATTTAATTTCCGATCGGAAAAACATGCTTCTTTTATTTTTTTAAGGTATTGCGCACAATAGGCTGAAACTTGCCACAAAGCACCTGCAAAAATAAATAACAATGAACATGTTGGGGGAAATAGTAAGGAAATATTTGAAATATTTTGTGTATTCTGAGTCAGTGTCGCAAATATCCTAACTCGCAATCTTCTCTTTAGATGCGCCTTTAGAGAAATGCATCTTTACTGATAATTACATAATTAAATAGTTTTTGTTTTCGATTTGTTTTATTTCATTAAGTTAGTCATTCTTGAAAAGTGGGACAAAACATGTCCACCAATTATAACTCCTATTAGTTTTAAAAATAAAAATATTTTCAAATTATAAATGGTTATGGTTATGGTGATTAATAATAGAATGTATTTAACACAATTATACCCTTCAGTTTAATTTTAACATTATTATGTGAAATCTATGACACTTCTTGTCTTCTCACTACATCTAAAACAGTGTGTCAACAGAGAAGGGTTCATTCGTTCATATGCTATAAAATGGATAAAAATGCTTTTTAATGATGAAAAAGAGCTTGTTTTATCAAAAACAACACTTAATAATATATCATATCAAAGCAAGGTTGTTTTTTAATGACACATGTATGTTTAATAAGGTTTCGAAATTGTGTCCTCACTTTTTTCCAACACCGTAAGATATTAATTAAAATGTAATAAAATCAGGAAATATCATGGGCAGCTGTCACTCTAAAGTACCCCACTGCCACAGTGCTCCTCTGCAGAGTACACCAGTGTCAGACAGACTGTGCTAAGTTTTATAGTTTTAGAATATTTAAAATTCTAATGTTAATATTTCCTGTGTCACAACCGTAATATGTCAACACCATCTTCCAATTTCTGAGGAAATTATTTGAAATATTTAGATCATTTCATTTTCCAGAAGCAGGTTCCATTAGCCTCTAGCATCAACAGAAAAAACAAAATGGCTACTACATGAACTCCATTTGTTTTGTGAAAGAAATGCAAATTTGTCAACACCGTCAGATGTCACTGTCATGAACACTGCCATTGTGGCTCCCTCCCTTCAACCTTGGAGGGAACCCTCATTATACTATGGACCTTTTATTCACTACATTTCCCATAACCCTCTTCTCATGGACTTCCTGTTACCTCTCACCTTTCACCCCTGTCAGCCATATTGCCCTCTCACTGTATAAATAGACTGGTTCTCCCTTAGTCACATCGCGAAGTCATATCAGCTAGTCTGTTATTTCCGAGCGTTTTTTCATTCCCGTGTTTTCTTTCCCGTGTCGACCCCCCTTTGTTTCCTGGTTTCTTCTATTGTCTTGCCGCCCGCCTTTTGACCTACGCTTGCCTTCTGGATTACGAACTTTTGCTTGTTGCCCCTTGTGACCAGTCTGCTCGGACTGACTTCTCTATTGGATTATTTGCACCATTCCCGATTGCCCGTTTGACCCCGCCTGTTTGTTACGATTATTCTTTTAATAAAGTCTGCATATGGATCCGCACGCCTCTCGTCTCTTCCTCGGAGCTAGCGTTACAGATGACTTCGCCGCGATAGGATCCAGCAGCTTTATTTCTTCCCCCTGCTCAACCATGGACCCGTTTGATCAGCTACTCCAACTCAAGCAGCACGGTATGTCCATAGAGGATTTTGTTTCTAAGTTTTGTCACCTCATAAATCAGTTACCATTTTATGATGAAAACTGCTTCATGGACATTTTTCGTTTCGCTCTCGATGAGCCACTCAAATCAAGGCTGGATCATCTACCATTCCTGTGGCTGTCACAGAAGGGGAATGCGACTACAGTGAGGCAGCGTGTGATTACATCTTGCCACGCTCCTGTTTTTCTGACCCTCTGGATTATGCATTACAGTATGGGGACTTACTTGATCCTGAGGATTTCGCGGGGGAGGACCCCGAACCCACAGTAATGGCGGCCGCGGCACGTTGCGATCACAAAATGGTGGACCTCCCAGCACTCTACCTCAACCAAACAAGCTACATTCGACTCATATCCTGTCTGGAAGATTCCCCGGTGATATCGGTTAAGTCAGCGCTCTCTATTTTCCACTCAGCCCAGTCTCCCAAACACGTCAAGATGGCCGCCGCTCCAGTGTCTCGTCCAGTCCCGGTTATCTTTTCAAAGCCAAGTCAAGTGTCAAGTCGAGCCACTTCCCCAGCGCCCAGTAAAGTCACAGCAGTCCCCTCAAAGCCAAGCCAAGTCACTGCTGTTCCTCCAGAATCAAGCCAAGTCGTCGCAGTTGCTTCTCCAGAGCCATGTGATGTCGCAACTGTCACTCCAGAGTCAAGTGTCATAGCAGCTGTCCCTCCAGAGTCCAGTGATGTCACAACTGTCACTCCTGAGTCAAGTGTCATCATCGCAGCTGCTCCTTCCTCTGAGCCAAGTCATGTTCTCACAGCTGCTCCGCCTCCTGAGTCAAGCCCCGTCGCAGCTGCTCCGCCTCCTGAGTCAAGCCTCGTCGCAGCTGCTCCGCCTCCTGAGTCAAACATTGTCTTCACAGCTGCTCCGCCTCCACAGTCAAGTGTCTTCGCAGCTGCTCAGCCCCCAGTGTCAAGCGTCTTCGCAGCTGCTTCGCCTCCAGAGTCAAGCGTCATCGTTGCAGCGGTTCAGCCTCCACAGTCAAGCGTCTTCGCAGCTGCTCAGCCTTCTCAGTCAAGTGTCTTCACAGCTACTCTGTCTCCGCAGTCAAGTGTCTTCGCAGCTGCTCAGCCCCCAGTGTCAAGCGTCTTCGCAGCTGCTCTGCCTCCAGAGTCAAGCATCGTCGTCGCAGCTGCTCAGCCTCCACAGTCAAGCATCTTCGCAGCAGCTGTTCGGCCGCCAGAGTCAAGCGTCTTCGCCACAGCTGCTCCGCCTACAGCGTCAAGCGTCGTCGTCGCTCCCGCTCCTCCAGAGTCAAGCATCGTCGTCACTGCCGCTCCTCCAGAGTCAAGCCTCGTTGCTGCCTCTCCTCCAGCGTCAAGCCTTGTCGCTGCTGCTTCTGAACCCTGTCACAATACAGCTGCACACACACCCAGCCTAGCCACAGCCACTGCTCCAGCGCCTAGCCAAGTCACAGCAATTGTTCCTGAGCCCAGCCCCATCATTGGCACCACTCCTGTGCTGGCCTTCACTGAGGCCGAGCTCCTCCTGAGAACTGCTCTTTGGGTTGTCTGGGCCGCGTATACCACCACTGAGTCCTCAGAGGTGACGGCTCACCCCGCAGAACCTCTGAGGGCGGCCTCGTCCGAGGAGGTGGCCGAGGCCACGGATCCTCAAGCCGGGGAGGTCGCACCTGCTCCCTGCACGGCGGTAGCGCCCAGCAACCCTTGCCACTCTGAGCTTTTGCCTAGTCCCAATTCAGCCGCTGAGGCCCCCTATACGCTGGGTATCCAGCCCGTTCTGCCCTGGAAGGTTCCTGTCCTGCCTGCTCCGCCCTCGGGGAATCCCGTTCTGCCCTGGAGGGTTCCTGTCCTGTCTGCTCCACCCTGGGGGGCTTTCGTGCCGCCCTGGAGGGTTCTAGTCCTGCCTAATCCGCCCTGGAGGGCGTCTGACTCGCCTGCTCCGCCCTGGAGAGCGTCTGACTCGCCTGCTCCGCCCTGGAGGGCGTCTGACTCGCCTGCTCCGCCCTGGAGGGCATCTGTTTCATCTATCCTGCCCTGGAGGGTACCTGCTCCACCTGATCCGCCCTGGTGGGCGTCCGATCTGCCCTGGAGGGCATCTGCTCTGCCAGCTAAACCCTGGAGGCTGTATGCTCTGTCGGCTCCACCCTGGAGGCTGTCTGCTCTATCTTGGTGGTCTCATGAGCATCTTTGTCAGCTCTGTTGCTCTGCTGCCATTTTGGCTCCTCCTGGACTATGTGCTTTCCTGAACTCTGTAAGCCCGCATGGACCTGGTCCTCCCCTCTGCACTCTGTCCCACCCACCCACTCTTTGGTGTTACTGGACTGTGTTGAGCGTCTGGAAGCCGCTCCTAAGGGGGGGGCTCTGTCATGAACACTGCCTCGTTTCAACCTTGGAGGGAACCCTCATTATACTATGGACCTTTTATTCACTACATTTACCATAACCCTCTTCTCATGGACTTCCTGTTACCTCTCACCTTTCACCCCTGTCAGCCATATTGCCCTCTCACTGTATAACTTTTGCTTGTTGCCCCTTGTGACCAATCTGCTCGGACTGACTTCTCTATTGGATTATCTGCACCATTCCCGATTGCCCCTGTTTGACCCCGCCTGTTTGTTATGATTATTCTTTTAATAAAGTCTGCATATGGATCCGCACGCCTCTCGTCTCTTCCTCGGAGCTAGCGTTACAGTCACCACCATAAGATTTTGTATTTCAATGATATATCAAAATACTTAAATGTGACTCCTGAATAGAAGCTTCAAAAACAATAACATACTCGCTGTTTGTTGTGTTTGTTTTAATACAGCAATTGATTGATTCAATGCATTTGTTATTTAAAATGACTACAAATTCAGGTTTTGGTCACCACCGTCAGATGTGTCAACTCCGTCATATTTGTCACCTCCGTCAGATGAATATTTTGACAATATTTCATAATGATATTTAATATTTGTTGTTGAATTGTTGGTCACATGTGAAAGTGTAATCTGTCTGCTAACTTGAGAATGTGTTTTGAAATGTTAAATACATCTAGAATGCTGTTAAAGATAAAGATAAAATTATATTATACACTACAAGTTAAAAAGCACATTTTGTTAAAAAAACAGAAAGGTTGGGAGGTTGTATCAAAGCATAGTTCAGTATCTTAGTGCATATAAGATACATAAATGTGGTTTTGTTTGTCTGAGTACATTGTTTTATTTTCAATTTTGCACCCTGTTTTGTCCCACTTCTCAAGAATGACTGAAGTAACAATTGAAAGCTTTCTAAATATGTATTTATCATGTCTGTGCATCATGTTTGTTTTCTTTAGTATAAAATTGTTTGTAACATTTTGTTGATTTTACACGCAAATAAAAAGTACACCCTTTACAGTTCCGAATGATATTTTACTCTTACCTTTGTGAACAAAAATGACGGATAATTTTAAATAGTTTCCACTGAAAAAAATGGCGTGATCGCGCTGGCACCTCCATGTCCTGCAAAGCGGCTTCAGCTTCAACTCTCCGCACAAACGATTGGATAAGCGCCTAATAGCGCACATTAATCTTTAATGTTTACATTTTTTTTATACTTGATTTGTTCTATATCTATGTGAAGACTTCCGATGCAAAACCCTCTAAAAGCCATCTCGGTCAAAAATGAGATAATGATACTGAGTGAATGCTCTTGACACATATTATACATCCATCATATACTTTTACTTCAAACTCGCCAAAATCCCACCCTTAGCTCAATCAGAAGTACCAGTACTTACATAGAAACCTATACATCTGAGCCTGATAAAAATGCATTTTTTGAAGAAATGTGTCAGATGGATTTAGAGGCTTTTGCATCTGAACTCTTCATGTTTTATTTTAGTCAAGTCGTGATCATTTGGAAAGGCAAACTGATCAAAAAAACAGTCTTCCACCGAACGCTTTTTGTTATAGGCTACTTTAAAAAATAGGCTACTTTTAACGAACAAAAATGCTTCAAACGTTTTTTCTAAAAGAACTTTATAAAAGAACTTTATTAAAAAAACTAAACGAAATATAATAACTTTGCCATTGCATACAAAACTGAACTATTTTTATAGGGGCTCTAGCTGGAATCCGGACAGCGTGTTCTCTGGGGTTTATGTATTTTTTTTAATGGAACTGTGTTACTCTGCAAGCGTTATTTAAATAAATGGCTATTTCGTATTCTACACTACAAAACTTGCTTTATTTTAGTAAAAAAAAAAAATGTTGCGGTGAAACATGGATTTTCTTCTTATTTAACATATATACATAGACATTTCTTGACACATTAGGTAATGAATATTTACTTAAAGTCATGGAAAAGTCATGAAATTTTATTGATAAAAATATGTACGAACCCTGCACTGTGTAAACCAAAGTCGTGTGGCATCCTTTATCATTACTCCAACTAAGACAGACAGACAGTCAAACTGCATCATTCAACAAATTTTTCACGTAGATATATATACCTAGATGCCTCATTAGCGAAGTAACACATCAGCCATTTTTGGAACGGTCCACGAAACTTTGAGCACATTGACTAGTGTTTCTACAAAAGCAAGTTATATAGCGTATATATTTGAATGTTCATTGATTATTATGGTGAATGACGTCAAGTTGACCATTCCAAAATGGCGGACGCGCCAACATATCTGGAGCAGTCGAATAAGGCATCTTTATCTATGGTCCCACAGCTGAACAACAGAACTACTGAAGTGTTAATTAGCCGGTTAGCAAGACAAGTGCAGAATATACACAACTATTTTGAACGATCGTTAGAAAGTACAATCATCAGTTATTAAGTCCAAATAAACTGGCCACTGATCCATCTTTTAAAAGCAAGTGTTTGGTGTATCCCTTGTTGAACTCCCCAAGATTGGAAAAGCAGTTAAAATAACTTCATAACATTCTTGAAATGAGCAAAGGACACTCCTATTATGGCTCAGTACCGGAAATGACTGAGCTGGCTTGTCTAAAACAAGGAAGTAATCCATGTATATAGTCACGGCACTGCTCACGCTCCACTGATGCTTATGATGTAAAACAGGTGTTAAATACATTCAAATCTGCATTCAAGTTGCTGCTGATCCAGAAAGAGTAACACAAAGTGTCTTTTCAAAGACATAATCATCATTTCTGTGTTACAGACATTTAAATAACAGCGGTACTGAGATAAAAGTTTATAGTTTGGGTATAAACACTTACTGTCTACAGTAGCGATCAAAACAAAAAGTATCTTAACACTAGCATGTATCCTCTTCCGCCAGGAGGTGGTGACAACTGCACATTTAAAAACTTATTAATCATTAAATCATTCATTCAGGAGATTTCAATAGTGAAACTAGTCTTTATTATTTGAGACTTATTTTATTTAAATTTTAATAAAAATATACTTTTTTAAAAGAGCAATGAACATTGTGTCAGAACCACTAGTAAATTGTTATTTTGTTTAGATTTCTAATCTTTTTTTTTCTTAAGAATCGTAAGAAAATCGTGATCTCCAATTTATTAAAAATCTGGATTTTCAGTTTGTCCAGAATCATGCAGCTTTAGTTTACATGTTTCTACTGCATATCATTTATTAAAATATAAGTTTAATTTGATTAAAGTACAAATTAATATCAATATTCACCTATATTTTTTGTATTTTCTTTTTCAGTTGAATAAAATACTATTTTTTCCTCTATATATTCCATATTTGAGGATTTCTTTAAAGTTTAAATTTCTCATTCTCATGAACCCAGTCTCATCTCGTCTCGTGGGAAAAGTGTCTCGTGACACCTCAACTGTATGATCCTACAGGACTCAATCTTGTGATTAACCAATATATTTTTCTGTCTGATTATTTGATTTAACCTAAGTTGGGCGAAATCATTACAGGTGTATCATGTATATGTGCAATATACAGTATTGGCCACCCTGTACATTTATTTTATCCGAAACTAATCAAATATTTGCATATTTTATCAGCTTAATATGGCTAAATATTGTCTACTTGGAGAAGTTTTTACACTAATAAATATAGCATTTAATTTCAAAAATTGGATTTAGAAAACCATGTCAGAAAGATGTTTATAAAATTTAATCATAATAACCATCATCCATGAATGGAAAAAAAATCATATAAATACATGAATCAGACTGCAGCTCCATCTAATGGTCATTGCTTTTCTGGCACCTGCTCTGTTAGGTGTTCATCATAGAGCTCATCTCAAATGGCAGTGATGCGCTGGAGAAACTGCAGCACAAGATGATCACAGCAGGAGGAGATACAGCACCCATGGAGATCCACCTGCAGACAGATGCTGCCAAAGACACCTTCACCATCCTGGTACCTTAAAATCAGATTAAAGAGCTGTTGCGAATTTATTGGTCAACCTGTTTGTGATCTGATTTTTAGGACACAGGTGTTGGAATGAACAAGGAACTGGTTGCTAATCTCACTCGATCTGGATTAAAGGTGTGTCTCATTGAACTCTTCCAGTTTTAGCTACGTTTTCACAAGTTCACAAGTTGTGAATTTAATTTTGAACTGGCATGTTGCATAAATCAATTGCAAATAAAGCACAGTTTCCATGTGTTCAAGATCTGAAAATTGGGAAACTGGCACATAATATTATCAATAAGACATGCAACCATAGAAGCCTGTGGATATTTTTTTCTAAATAATAAATTACTTGCAGCTCATAGCATGCAGACAATTCAGATGGTATGTATTGAAATTGGTCGGCTGGTTAGTCCCATTATCCAATCACATAATCTGTCATGGCATATCAAATTAGCTTCTGTTGCAGATCAAAGAATTTATTTTGTAAGTTTGTTTCCATTGTAGTGTATGGGCATGTCTTCCTGTCAGGTTTTTAAAAATATCAGCTGCAAATAAGTGCATATGTTTTTTTTGTTTGTTTGTTTGTTTGTTTGTTTTTTGCACATTTCTACAGTTTTATGCACATCTTTCTGGAAGCTCTTCATAATCCAGTGGAGGCCAGCAGCTCCATCATCGGTCAGTTCGGAGTGGGTTTTTACTCCACCTTTATTTTCAGTCAACAGAACAAGGCACTGGATACAAGTGGTCCTCAGACAGGTGAGAAAAATGAGAAGAGAGATGGATTTAATAACAAAGGTGGGCCAGACAGACAAAAATACTGTGCCTGTTTTATTTGGGGCTCTTCAATTATGGCAGAAATCATGATTAATTTGGTCAATATTAAAATCAAGATTTTATTAATAATCGTTGGAAGCCAAAATCAAGCTTCAGGTGCATCAGGGAACCAAGATCACACTCCATCTTTAAAATGACTACAAAGAATTTTTATCAGAAAACTGAGTCAAAGGTTTGCAACACTTAAAACCATGTACAGTGACATGCTTGCAGAAGAAACTCACTGAAGTAACTGTGGTCTGTTTTGCAGAGGTTGTGACTAAGTACAGTTACTTTGTCAGTTTTCCCATCTTCCTGAACGAACGGTGGTTAAACACCCTGCAGCCACATTAAGTCTGTTGGTAAATGACAATTGACCTCCCCATGGCTCTGATGATCAGTCCTGAGCTGTTTTCTTTCAGCAAATGGCAGCACGAGGAGTTTTATCATCAAGATAAACCCCTCTACATGCTACACTACCGCAGATACACTCCGTTCAACATCTGCAGCATCTTCTACGTGCCAGAGATGGTAAGTGTGAGAAAACAACTAAATCAGACAAATACACGACTAACAAAATAATGTACCTTACAGTCATTGAAGCTCTATGACTTTCATTAATTACTCTTTCAATAAATATAATAAATGATTAATGGAATTCATTTTTAGACTTACTGTAATTAAACACTTATCAATAAAGACCTTCATCAGAAACTCGAGTTGTTGAGAGTTTGAATGATTAATTTCCTCTCTACAGTTCTTGATCGATCAGTTCTGTTTTCCCTCTGTTTTCATGATCCTCATAGAGCTGCTCTAGATCAAGTCTAAAACACTGCACTCTCAACGTTGCTGCCATCTTGCAGTACTCACCAGGCTTATTGTCTTGCCATTCACATTCAATATTATCACAGTTTGTGCTTGTTAGAGGTGAGACGTGACAAGTTTATTTGAGCCCTGGACATGACAGGAGAAAGTGGCCACAGTTTAAGATTTCATTGTATCGACTTAATTCATTCCCTCATTTTAGTTAGATTTTTGCCAAAATTGTTCCTTAATTTTAAAATAACAAGGGAACTAATTAATGAATTGTGGTCATGAATGAATGAGTTGTAGGAATGAATCAACAAGCTGTATGCCTAGAAACGAATGGGAAATAGGCCTGTAGATCTATTTGTTCTGATATCCATTTTTTCCACATGATCCGTACAGCACATTTCACACACCTATAATTCAGCTTCACTTTTCCCAGCAACGCAACATCCAATACAAATGTCTTTCATGTTCAGAAATATAATTCGCTTTCAGACCATTTACAAACTGTATCAGCTGCTTTGGAACAATGGGATTATCTTTGTGGGGAATTAAACTAAAATTTTATTGCTTTCAACATTCTTTGTATTGGACTTTGTAGGCCTGTTGTTTTCCATTTTGATGCTATTTTAAAGTGTACATATGATAAGCATAATTTGTACATAATTAATTGACCCTGTGCTGTGCATGTCCTACAGGTTTTGTCTTCACCTCAACATCTGAAACGAGGTGTAATCATTTATTTACCCTCCAATACTATACAGTTTTCTATTTACAACATGAAAAAGTTATTTTTTATTGTAACTTATTTTAAAAAATACAACTTTCATATATTCTAGATGCATTACACGTAAAGTAAAACATTTCAAAAGTTTTTTAGTTTTCATTTTCATGAGCGTACAGCTCATGAAAGTTAAAAATCCAGTATCTCAGAATATTAGAATATTTACATTTCAGTTTCATTAAATAACCATCCTTACAGTATAAATTTTGGTTTTCTCTTGTTCTTTAAAACCACATTAATGAGGAAGACTGCTGATTGCCAATGGTCCAGGAGACAATCATTGACACCCTCCACAAAGAGAGTAAGTCACAGAAAGTCATTACTGAATGGGGTGGTTGTTTGCAGAGTGATGTATCAAAGCATATTAAATGCAAAGTTGACTGGAAAGAAGAAATTGGGTAGGCAAAGGTGCACATTGAAATCATGGTCCCAGAGTCTGGAGGAAGACTGGAGAGGCACAGAATCCAAGCAGCTTGAAGTCCAGTGTGAAGTTTCTGAAGTCAGTAATGATTTGGGGTGTCATGACGTCTGCTGGTGTTGGTCCATTGTGTTTTATCGAGTGCAAAGTAAATGCAGTCATCTACCAGGAGATTTTGGAGCACTTTATGCTTCCATCTGCTGACAAGCTTTATGGAGATGTTGATTTCCTTTTCCAGCAGGACTTTAGCACCTGCCCACAGTGCAGAAGTGGTTTGCTGACCATGATATTACTGTGCTTTATTGGCCAGCCAACATGCCTGACCTGAACCCAACTGAGAATCTATGGGATATTTTCAAGACTAAGATGAGAAATAGTGGATCCAACAATATACAGACGATCTGAAGGCTCAATAGTGCCTCAACAGTGCCACAGGCTGATGCTATAATATTTCACTTTACATGTAATGAATCTAGAATATATGAAGTTTCAAGTTTTGAAATTGTTACAAACAAAAAAATTAGCTTATTCATGATATTCAAATTTTTTGAGATGCACCTGTATTTAGTATAATCTTCATTCAGCACTGGACAGTTACAAGTGGCTGTCAGCCTCCACAAGGACAAAAAAAATGACTCCGTTAATAGTACTCCATTTCTTAGATGTGTCATGCCTTGATGACATTACATTAGACACACCACTGTCACACTCATCACAAGACATTATGGTCGACTTTATGTCAACATAATAATGACCTACTCTTCTTTCTCTACATTGTATTTGATCTCTTGTGATAAAATGGCAGCAGAAACAACACAAGAGACGCACCTTTCCTAAGAAACATTTTTCCTCATTCCACACATTTACATGTAAAACAGGTTTTAAGGTTTGCACTTGAATATTATTGCACAACTCTCTGAAAAAAAAAGTCTCTTGATGAAGTAATCAACTGTAAATATGTAATATATCTCTTTATCCAAGACAACTTTGCATAACTGACAGCTCATCCTGAAAGTTTATAGTTTTCTACATATATGTTCTGTCCTTCAATTTCTACTAAAAAGTTCTAGATCAATATCATAATGACTTGTTTGTTTACTTGGTGAGTAGATGTAATAAGTGGCATAATGTACAACAAGCCTGTCATTTCGAAATAACTACAAATAATTTACTGTACATTATTCCTTGCATAATTATCACATCTGCAGCCCTCTTCTTTTACACATAACACACGTTTACTCTCTTTAAAAACAGCTCTTCAACTGGAATAAATCATCACCTGATCTTAAATCCTTAATTCCACTAATAATCAGCAATCAGAATCTCACAAAATGAGATGTTTACATTCAGTAGAATAAATTCTGCTCATATGAGAATTCATGAGAAGATTGTGAAGATGTTACTTCTTTCGTATTTCTTTTTTGTCACTCAACAACCTAAATGACAAACTTTGACTCAATGTTTGATAACTCAAAATGTGACCTTTTCATTTTCTGACCTTATTATATGAAAATTGCAATAGTAATGTTTATAGAGCATAAGTACTATATATATATATATATATATATATATATATATTCATTGTTTTTGATGGTTTAACAGTATTTTGTTAATTTGATATTTGGTTAAATATTTTACTGTTATTACATTTTATAAACACAATCAATTTTAGACTTCATATTTACACCTAAAGCTTGAGAAAACAGGACTTTTGTGATGATGCAGATATCATTATTCTAGCAATTGCACTAAACACAACAGCAAATGAAATCAGGACGACTGATGTCCTTCAAGAATTAAACCTTTCACCTACAAAACAAAGTAAAGAATCACATACTGAGCACATATAAAGATATTTATATGTAAAAGTGCTGAATGAAAGATGTTACAGTATTGCACTTACATCAGGTGTTAAACTTCAGAAGATTTAGACTGCAGAACAGTTAGTTACAATAGTTAGTTGCATGAACTATTATGTCACTTATGTAGTTGATGCTGAACACTCAAGAGGTGAGGGAGAGTCAAATCTAAATGCAGTATTTATTTACACAAACAATAATCCAAGCGCAAAGAGCAAAAACCAAGAAACACATGTGCAGAACTGAAGACAACAACAAAACATTCAGCAATGGACAAGACCAACAAAGACCACAGGAAACAGGAACACAAGAGCAAACAGATTAACATCAAGACACACCTGGAAACAGTTGATGTTTTGTAGAAAAAACAAAAACAAAAGGATTACAAAGACAACAGGAGACATAAACAAAACAGAGACAAAATCAACTTAAAAGTAATAATAAAAACAAAAGGTACACAAAACTGGGTACGTAACAGTCTTTTCAGGAGTTTGGCAGCAAAAATCTATTTTGTATCAAACAGAGGTTTAGACAGACAGAAAACTTAAAATCAAGAGAATAAATAAAACAGGGTTGAAAAGACAAAAGAATTCAATGAAAATGAAACTAATAACAGAAAATGAAAATGAAGAACATTCATCAACAAACAGCAAACACTATTGAAGGAGGAGCAATAACTGTATGATCTTCATGATGCTCTTCATTCATTATCTGCTCAAGATCGAAACATTATTCATGTTAAAGTAAAGCATCAAACTTTATGCAATTTATGTAATATTTATATTCTTTTACGTTGACTTGAGAAAGCCAACTTACTAAAACGATACTGAAGACCAGTGTTGACGGTAACGCATTACAAGTAACGCAAGTTACGTAATAATATTACTTTTTTCAAGTAACTAAAGTAACGCATTACTTTTTAATTTCCAAGAAAATATCTGAGTTACTTTTTCAAAAAAGCCAGTTACTTTTTTGCTTCCTTTATGTATTTAAACCCATTTAATCCCATTAACCAATGACTTTGCTGCTGACCTTTGTTGATCCAATTCGACCACTGCAAAAATACTTTTCTTACTTTGATTTTTTGTCTTAAATCTAGAACTATTTTCTTGGCAAGTGAATAATTATTTTCTTGTGTTCAGAAAAAAACAAGTCAAAATTAAGTGAGTTTTTGCTTAGAACAAGCAAAATAATCTGTCAATGGGGTAAGAAAAAAAATGTTATTTCAAACAGAAAACAAGATAATTTTGCTTACCCCATTGGGAGACTATTTTGCTTGTTTCAAGCAAAAACACACTCAATTTTGACTTGTTTTTAGAAAAAAAACAAGACAATAATTTTTACTTGTCTAGAAAATCCTTCTTGATTTAAGAATTTTTAGATATTTTGGCTAGAAACAAGACAAAAAAATCCAAGTAAGATTTTTTTTTGCAGTGTACTAATAAGCAAAACTTTTTTTATATTAAAAAAACAAGCAAGCCCTGCCATATTTAAAAAGTAATGTAAAAGTAACGCAAAAGTAATATAACACATTACTTTTTTAGGGATTAACGCAATATTGTAATGCATTACTTTTAAAAGTAACTGTCCCCAACACTGCTGAAGACCTTGATTTGCTTGTTCAGGTGTGTTTGATCAGAGTTGGAGCTAAACTGTGCAGAACAGCAGCACCAGATTTAAGGAACCCTGTCCTACAGCTTTAACTCTAGAAATTCAGCTTAGATCTTCAGTGATCTGAAGTTAGTAGATATATCGATCTAACTGATTGAACTTATGGTTTTCATAAAACTGAAGATTAAAAATCATAAAAATTCCATAGACAGAATGTTCAAATGAGTCAAGACTATTCAAACTCCAACTGTCAAAACTCCCAGAATCCCTTGAGACGCAATCAACACCTTAGAAATCACTCTCTATCTAATAGACAGTATTGGCTTTAGACTTTAATTTTTAAAACTATTTAAAAATTGAAAACCATCAAACTTTTACAACTTTTAAAACTTTTTAAAATATCTAAAACTTTCTGGTTTGGCTTTCTCAAGCCAACTTCAAATTTTGTCTACAAACTTTACTGTATAGTTATTGCTGTTACCGTTTTTACTGCATTTTCTTTTATTTCAGATGATCATGTAAATTCACTGATCTCATTAGTAATCATCACAGATGATCAGTGGTGTGGAGTTTGTATTATACACATACACCAAACCAACAAATGGATAGAGTTTCTCATTAAAAGACTGATCAGTGTAAGAGTAGATATGAGACATGGACTCCACATCATAAAAAGAGACGAGACTCTTCTCATAATCCACAAACACACCGACCCTCTGAGGATTCACACTCAGAGAAAGAGAGACATATGAAGGATCACGAGCCCAATACCCCCCATCTCTCCATCCCACAGTCCAGTATCCATTCATAGGACTCAGATGTATCCAGCCCTTCCTGTTTGCAGATTCTCTGGTCACTCCTAAACACCACTCAGTTTGTCCCTTCACCTGCACCTCAAAGTAAAAATACCCTGAGGAGAATCCATCCTTCCCAAGAACACCAAGATCATTATCAAATCTGTCTTTGTTTCCATCCGCTCTTTTTGTTTGTGTGTTTCCATATCTCACTTGTTTTCCATCATCAGACACGTTGAGCTGTGGATGAGCCGTATCAGCATCCAGAATCACATTCACTGTGGAAAATATGACAAATTCAGCATTTACAGATGAGCATATAATGAAAAATAATGGCAATTATTTATTTTTATAGGAATCATAAAAACTTTACAACCAGACAAACAAAAATATAGATTCACTATTAGATGTAAATAAACGTAATGTTTAATGTACATTATCTTATAATTTTGTTGTATCAAATTTGTTGTTCATTTTTGGATCCCATTATATAGATTTTTTTCTGGTCTTGCTTTTATTGTTATGTATGTGAAATAAATAATTATAATAAGTAATGTATATACTTTAAAATTAATAATTATGCAGTTTTACTGTGTGTGATCTCAAATATATGAGAGCTGAAAACAGACAGCATAAAGTTATAAAGGCTTCAGAACAGAATTCATCTTTAGATCAATAATGAGATCAATCATTTCAATCACCGCCAACAAAATACAAGAAGATGTTACAAAGTTTATCTTATAATAACTTACAATGAATAGCAAACATACATGAATGAACAGTGTATTCATTCATTGTTTTGCTAAATAATTTAAAAGTAATGAATTTGTATTTTAATAAGATGAAATACAAATTCACCTTTAGGTAGAAGTGTCTTCAGATGTTTTAAAAGTTGACCACAATCTAAGAAAATTCAGAAAAAGATGAGAAAAGAACATTACAATTCTATCATTTTTATTACTCTGACAAACAAGTAACGATCATTCAGTTGTGGTAACATCACACAAATGTATATCAGATGCCATGAACTCGACCATGAAGCCAGTTTAGCTGACTAGTCAGGTAAGTTTTATTTTAGTTTACGCCAAACCTGGGTTTTAGGCACCATGTAAGTGGTTTGGCTTTTAGCAGTGTTTATAGTAACTTACGCTCCACAGATAACCTGCTCCAGGACAGATTATGTTCTGGTTTAGAGACCGCAAACTGAAATTTTACCAGTCAGCTTCAAACAACCTGACATCTGTGACACAATGAAGTCACTCCCCAGTTTCTCTTGCTCCAAATTAAAGGGTACATGAAGATTTAAAAGATTTTAAACATAAAATCATCTAGCTTTTAGTAATGATTATTTGTTTATGATCAACATAATTATCACTACAGTACACCTATGTTAAGTTTTCATATTCAGACTATTCAGACTGGTTCTGGTAAGAAACACTGCAGAGTAGCCCAGTACCTGCGTGATTCATCATAGACATAAACAGAGAGAAGTATCTCCGACTACAATGTTCTTCCTCAGACACATACAGTTCTGTTTATTACAGTTATTTACACAGGCATGAAAATCCCTCACCTTTCGGCGAAATTCGCCGTTTTGAAGCCAAAACAGGTGACCCACGTGAATCGTGTAGATTCGATGAGAATTTTTTTTTTGAGGGGGAGGGGGGGGGCGAAGCGGTTTGGTTCTAATTGAACAGAGCATGCACATCGAAGACATATCTGCAGACCTTTAGAAGCTGGAAACTCAACTGACTGAGTGATGTTTCAATCATTTTTTATATGTTCTGGTATATCTAAGTTACCCAGGAGCTTTGTTGACATAGGCGTTGTTAGGTACAGCTTGATGAATTAAGTCATTGAACACAGCTAGAGAACACGGTGGAAAATGATTAGTTAACGGTACAGTTAGCTAGATATTGTTACTGAAGTTAGCTTCGAGCTTGTATAGCTAACGGTAAATTACGGAAAAGAAACGCTTCTTATAGTGCTTCTTTGTAAAATCTCTATAACTCGTATTTCCAGGACGTGTGGATGATATTGAGGTGAGAGGACTGAGGCTGAAGGTGAAGTGGTCACCGTTCTAAACTAGAGAACACCTAGATACTGTAACCCACCCTCTGAAGCCTTTCGTGACACAATAAAAAATGCATTGTTATGAACCCTGACGTGTTCTACATTCTTAATAGCAGTCTTGGATGGTATTTATTGATTAATTAAAACTTAATATAAAGTGGATTTGAGCCATTTCAAATCGTGAAAGCTGAGCGTCCCGCGTTCGTAGACCGTGCGCGCCATCCACTGACATCCAGGGCGCCAGTTCTTCCTGCGGGACAATCCGCGTGGGAGAAGACGACAGGGGTGAGACGCACAATTCAATTTCGTGGTGTTTATGTGTCACGAAAGGCTTAGGGGCCGTTCACAGTGCCTTTTGCGCGCGCAAGCTCTTTATTTTCAATGGAGCCGCGCGGTTTAAAATCCAAAGCAGAAATGTTATTGTATCTGACAGCGCCTTCATGGTTGCCTAGTAACGGCAGACACTACAGAAGCGCGAGCGCCCAAGCGCTTTGAAATTGGTGGAGGAAGCGACACGCCTCGCGTTTTCCATGCGTTTTTAGACGCTTCATGTGAACGTACCCTTAAGAGGGTAAGTTACATTTAATACTAAAGTATCGTTTTTCTGGCATGCTCTGTCTGCAATTGCAAATAGCATTTGTGGTTGATGGTATGTTTTTCGATAATGGTAGAAAACACTTATTAGGTTGATTTCTTTACCCAAAAAAACAAAAACAAAACTTGGCTGTCAATCATGATGGAAGAATAAACAAGTTAAGTTACAGCATGTGCCCTAATGAGGCCGTAATATTTATTCTGTGGGAGTCCCCCCACCTCCCGGCCCCATCAGAGGCCACATCATCCCTTGAGCACCCTTCTCATATTTTTCACCCCTGACCCATTTTCATGCCTGTTTACAGACTGCAACTTTAAGATTTTATTTTAAATTAATACAAAATATACACAGATAATATGAAATATAAATAAGCTTTAGAATAGATAAAGCATTAAACATGACTACATATGAGCTTCGATTTTGAGTCTCTGTATACCTATATATATTATCAACTATACACTATATACACTTCATAACTTTCACTTGCACTGATATGGCGAGATGTTTTCTTTAACTTGTCCTCTTTCATGGCCAGATGTTGAAATTCTTCATACTTTTTAACCTTTTAATCTTTAAAGCTGAATTGCACTGACTCTCTCATGAATCAGTTTTAAGGCATGTGATTAGTTGTTCACTACTGATGTTACATTTTATGTGCACACGCTCCATAAACACACGATCAAAGCCTGAGCTTAAAGAGAAAGTTGATGATCAGTGTCATGGTCCCAACAAACCAGATTGGATTGGTCTGGTTTTGTCAACTCAAAACTAATCCTGTAACCCTGAGTTTGTTCAGCCATTATTATGATTAAAGCCCCAGGTACATTTCAGAGTTTGATTATGTTTTGTTTTGTTTTTGTGTGTGTTTCCTTTGTGCTAGTTTTTCTGTCTATGTTAATAGCTGTGTTTGTTGTCTTGGTTACTGATTCAGTTACACTTGTCCTATGTTTATGTAATTATGTCCTTGTGTATTTATAGCCTTAGTTTTGGTTCATTATTGGTGTTATCTTCTAATTTTTAAGTTGGTTGTTCAGTTCGCTGTGTTTTTGCCAGTGTGCTATATATATATATATATATATTTTTTATTTTTTTTTCATTAAACAATACTGCTTGCACTTAGATCCAGTGCTGTATTGTTTTTTTTTGCAACCAGTCATGACAGACCTGAATAAATATACATAATATAAACAACTGGTGACCATTTACCAGACTCAAGATATTACACAAAAAAAAAAAATGAATGTACAGTTAAAACTGTATTTTACTGCTGAAAACAGATTTTAAATTAATAGTGAATTAATAACGTAATAAAGACAGATTCACCATGGTGTATTTTCCTCTTCTCATTCTGTAGTTTATTGTGTTCATTCTGTAGTTTATTGTGTTCATTCTGTAGTTGAATGTGTTCTAAAAAAGATTCACAATAAAGACAAAAGAAAACAGAGTTCAGACAACAAATACAAATATAATTTGTGATTGAGGAACAATAATAAATTACAGGACCTAAGACTTGACATTAATACTGAATTAAATTATTGGTCACACTTTAATTTGGAACCAGTTCTCACTATTAACTAACTATTTACTACAATTTTGCTTCAATAAATGAATCTCTGCTTACTGATAGAAAGGTAGTTATGATTATGGGGTGGATTAAGAGATCTGTATTATAATACTAATAAACAGCCAAATGCAAAATAGTATATGTATGCTAATAAGCAACTAGTTAATAGTGAAAATTGGTCTCTAGTCTAAATGTTACCAAATTATTTAATAAAAACAAAATAAAATAAAAAAAAGTTGTATCCTCAACATAATGTTTCACATATGAGGTAACATATCAAAACAAAAATGTGTAGACAAATTGACATTTTACATTTTTTAAGACATTTTATGCTTGACACAGGATCATACATATGAAGTTATTCAATATTGTTAAAACTTTTCATCATATATTGTTATTCAACAAAATACACAATCAGTTGAGATGTGGTGGAAATTAAATTAGATCATGACTTTCAGCAAAAAAAAAGTCAAAAGTAAATCAGCAGTGTGTGCCAATCCACTCAACCTGAATAACACACACGCAAACACCTGAACAGAGTATGAATGAGCACAGGGTTTTACATCAGCTCCTGAATTGTCATGTGTCAGGTCCCCGCTACAATAGCAGCAAAATTACAAATGTTTACAGAACAAGCGGGAATCCAGTGAACCTGTAGCCTTCTCTATTTATGTTTTATCACATGAAAGTGTAAGGCCTTCTCAAGCTATATGGTGAACCTGTCTAATCTGTGGCCTATTATGCGTCAAACTAAGTTTGCTGTGGGGACAAAAGGTAATACTGTCAGGTAAGCATATTTAAACATCCACACTCACCTAAAAATAAACCATTTCTGTTCAGTGAATTAATAACCAAACAAAACTGAATATGTGGCTAGAAGACAGCTGCAGTGCAACAGTCCTCAATAAAAATGAAGCCTCCTTTACTTTGATGAGTGTCTGCAGAGCTGTTATGAGATGGAGCTGTAGCTGCTCTATTTAAAGATGTCTATCAGTGCAATCAAGTGCTATCTAGCCATTATTTGTGCTTTGATTATCTTATTATTTTACTAAATAATGTTCTGGTTTATTCACACATTGCATTTATCATTATTTACAGGCCTGAAAATGGTATTCCTGCCTGTTGAAGACTCTACAGAACTGTTTGATAGCTTTGCTATTGCAGTATTGATTTCTGTATTATCTATGTAAATATTTAAATCCCCAGCAATCCACTATAACATCTTTACAGACAGCCTTCATTCTTTTAATGAGGAAGCTTCTTCTCAAAGAATATAAACAGTAACTTGAACAACACTCACACACTTTTTGCTACTGTTTATGTAGGTATGTCGACAAAGTCCCATCTAATTTTCTCCACCGCAGAGCTACACAAGACGAGCATTTGAGGTTCATAAGTATATAAATTGTCTGACCATTTCACTACATAAGACCCTTCTTCCTTGGCTGGGAGCCATTTGAAGCTGCATTTAAACTGCATTTTGGAAGTTCAAACTCGTTGGCACCATAGAAGTCCACTATATAGAGAAAATTCTGTAACACTTTACTTATAGGGGTCATGACACCTTCATAATCATGACATGACACATGTCATGAATATAAAGGAGGTTTTATACATGTTTATGACATCTGTTATTAAGTGTCATCCACTCAGTTATGTCCAAAATACGTAAAATATTTACGTGTCTTTATATCATTAATATATTCATATCAACGCATTGTCAACAATCAGCGTTTTAGATTTTTAGGCCGCTTAACCTACCCCCAAAACTAAACCTACCCATTTATAGCAAATATAAAATTATATTATTCTATCTTTTTTTATTATATTTTATATTAAATTATATTTGACCGAAATATGCATGGAAATGACCATTCTAGTAACAATATAGCATTACAAATATTTTTATAGTCGCTAATCCCACTCCTATCTCTAAACCTAACCATAACTATTTCTGTACAGTATAAAGAATGTCAAAAGCAGTAGGCTACCAAACGTAATCCAAATGACGATGCGTTGCAGCTGCAGTCCTCTCTGGCGGAATACAGTAGGTTTGTGTGAGGTGCAGAGCAGAATTTATGTTGTCAAACGCTAAAAATATTATCCAGATTATTATCTAGATTTACTCCGTGAAGTCGCCCGCGCATTATTCAAAAAAACCACACCAGAAATACTGCATGTCGCAGTCTGTGACGAATGCATGCGAGAGCCAAATCAAAGCCACTGAAAGTCAAGCCTGCAAGGCTTAGCCAATAGAGCGTAACGGCTAAAGCTAACGATGGAACGCAGGGAAGGAGACCAGCGGCTGTTTTTTTTTTTTTTTTTGAATGGATGTCAATGGAGGGAAGGCTTCTCTGCACTAAATAAACAGCTTTTGAAAGGAAATAGCTATTCATTTAAGGAATCCACTGTATGTCTGTTAATGTTCAACATGTTTTACACCAAACAATACTTTTCTTGGAACGATTTGCAGAATTTTAATATGATAAAAGTGTCATTTTATAAGGGAAGGCAGACTAGGAATGTTGCGACAGACAGGACTCATTTACGGGATTACCGCGTAATTTCGAGTAAAGGTCATTTGACCTATTTTAATTAATAACCATATCACCAGAATCAAAATCAGAATCCATTTTTCATGCAATACGTGTTCACAATCGTGGTCTATGTTCACAATACCAATGTGAAACTGCAACGCAAACTGTTACCAACTGCCGTAAAACTAAGAACGTTCGGTCACTCACGTCACTGCCATTATATGATTGGCTGAAGTGTTGCACGTAATCCAAGTTAGCCGTTACGCGTTCTCCAATAGTAAATCATAACAACCCTCCTATCTCCCCATTATAGAGAATCTCCGGCCAAATGAGCGTTCGATTATCCTGCCGTAAAACCTGTCGTTTGAAGCGGCAACATTTGTAATTTGTAAAGAGCGCGTCAGGCAGCGCGAGCTGTGCTGCTCAGGATAAAGGCTTGCACAAAGCGCACAAATAAAATTGTTTGATTTTCATAAATATGTTGCGTTTTTGGTTTAAGGTACTATCTGTAGGATTGACACCGAGTGGTTGAACTAGGCATTGCAGTCCAAATTCAAAATATTGGAGGCGTTTTTTTTTCACCCGGCCCCTCCTACTCAAACTTGACTCACACGCAGGTTGCCAGACTGAAGACACTAACTGGAACGAGCGCACCCCACGATAGAAAACATTGAGCCTTACACTGTAAATTGATCAAATAATGTGTATGTTTGCAGTGTTTGTATTGTTTGCAAATTATAAAGCACCTCATGTGTGTTTATAAATCTGAATCTGCCTCTCATTTAGGAGGCTGCTGCGTCATGAGTGTGTGTTTTCCTCCCACAGAAAAAAGTATATGGCAGTTTCTTCTGTAGTCTGGTGCCTTTCAATTAACGGAATAGGCAGCATTGCTTGTATTGGTTATTTATATTTGCTCTGCCAAATTTTGTGCGTGGACCCTCGTAGCTAAAAAAAAAAGAATATAACAGACGTGTCTACCTAGCAATATATGTTAGCATTATTTCATCACATCAACTAATTCAATAAAATTTCGTACTAGTATTTCTTAGTTTTCGTAGTTTTCTGTCACGGTTGTGATATGATATGATAAACAGCCATGGACCCGTCTGCATCTCACGTCGGCCACACCGTAAACGCTATCTTACCAACCAGGCATCATGAAACACAGTGAAAATGCAAGTAGAATGTCGAATTAAATAAAAATATTCCCACAAAGTTAGTAGTCAGGATACATCAGTTATAGCTTACTTACCTGTCAAGAAGAAGATGGGTCAACTCAGCATTAGTTTTTATACCTTTGTCTATTTGAATCTGTTCCCATCTCTGAAACGTCGCCAATATTTATTCTGTTTTTATTATACCGCTGTTGGTCATGTTGGTCAAGTGTTTTTGATGGATGTCGAGGCTTTTTAGAACATACAGAAAGTTGTATTTCCCGCTCAGACCCCTTTCGTTTGCCAGCTTCCATGACTGAAATGAAACGCGCTGTGTTTTCTGCCAACTGGCATCCCGGGTTCTGAAACACGATTGGGTAAACTGGCAGTGGGCGGGTTTCACAAATCAAAACACTGTTCTGCATTCCGGGCCGGAATGCTCATTTTCAAAGGAGAATAATTGACTGTAGCGTTGTTTTTCAGATAAACAACTATGCTAACTTAGCATGTTTCTTGAATATCTACAAACATATTGTGGTATTTTTATGCTTTAGTAGAGTCAAAATCCTACAGATAGCACCTTTAACGTTATTTGTTTTGTTCCATTGTTATTCACAGCATGTCGGGGAAAACGCCTTTCTAATCCGATTCAATGATTTATGCTAAGCTATGCTAAAAGGGCTACTGGGAGAACCGAAGATCGGCTGGATGGATTCGGAAACGGTAAAACTCATCTGTTTAACTCTGGGGGAGTTGGAAAATGAGCCTATTTGCAAAAAAAGTGGAGTGTTCCTTTAAGGGTTTAAAGTGAAGTCTTGCTTCACAGTTTCAAATGTCATAAAAAGACAAACAGGTGTTAGAGAAATAAAATCAATCATCCAATAATAATAATTAAGAATGATTACATTTTATTTTATTGCATTTTGGGTGGCACTGGTTAGGTGTACGCCATTATGATGCTGTCTTAAAGGAACACTCCACTTTTTTTGCAAATAGGCTTATTTTCCAACTCCCCCAGAGTTAAACAGATGAGTTTTACCGTTTTCGAATCCATTCAGCTAATCTCCGGTTCTTTATGAAGGTGTCATGTCAGTCTTAAGCACACCCTTTCAAGTAAACTGTTACCTCAAAAAACATAAATTTATTTACGAATATAGAAAGAAAGACATGAATATCTTGGATGACAAGGGGTGAGTAAATTATCTCTAAAGTTTTGTTCTGGAAGTGAACTAATCTTTTAGAGCAATCTGGATAACACCATATTAGACCTATATCCAATCTTCCTTTTATAAGTGAGATAAGAAGAGTTGTTTTTTCAGTGATCAGCTGACTAACGTCTTAAACTCAAATGGACACCTGGACAATTTCAGTCTGGTTTCTGACTGCATCACAGCACACAGACAGTGCTCATAAAGATAATAAATTATATTTGCTTAAATACTGATTCAGGCAAAATATCAGTTCTGATACTACTTGATCTCAGTGCTGCGTTTGACACTGAACAAGATACTTCTAGAGAGAGTGGAAAACTGGGTAAGGATTTCTGGGAGGTTCAGGTCATACTCAGAATGGAAAGGTTATTATATGAGTAGAGAAGACCATAAGTGGACATCTATGACATGCGGAGTCTCTCAAGGCTCAATTCTTGTGCCACTCTTGTTCAGCATGTATATGCTCCCACTTAGTCAAATAATGAGAAGGAACCAAATTGCCTATCAATTTATAGCTATGCAGATGATACCAAGGGTAATGTAGCTTTAATGAAGCTTTAATGACTACAGGTTTTGAGCACAGAGCGTAGAGAAGTGTGTAGCTCCTTAGAGCTTTCGTTTATTCGTTTATTCTTTATAGTAATCTCTATCTTACAACTACTAACTGTAGTTTAAAGTGATAAAATATATTCTTGATTTCACCAAATCTCAAACTTGATCCGTCAAACTAATTTGACTGATCTGATCATTTGACTTTTATACGTTCTACATGAGAGCAGCGTGTTAGCATTCCACTAGCCACTTAGCTTGCCTCACTTTACTTGCATTTCTGTTTCGCATCAATCTGTCCTTTTCTTTGCTCTCACTTTTGCTTATCGTTCGCGTTTATCATATAACCGCGAGTGCAAGTCGTTAGCATTTCCTAAACTGTTTCTCAGATTTTCCCCTGCTCTTCCTCACACAAGTTCATCAAACAACAGTGGTAAGTTAAGTTTGAATCGTTTTACATTCAGGTGAGTAAGGGCATCTTCTACTATTGTTGTGTGCACTGCCTGTCACATGTACAGTTTATCTATCTCTGTCAGCAGTGAAGGATTCACATGTGATAAATGCAGGGAAATAGTTAGGCTGACAGAGAAGATTTCAAAACTACAGACATGCATCCAAACTTTAACTGAGAATAGTAAGAACGTGAGGGCCTTAGATATGGTTTTGGATGTGACTAGCTCAGATAGGCCTGTACATTGTTTGGTTCTGGTAACTTCGCCCGTGCAGCAGGGCAACTGGGTGACAGTGAGGCGGCATAGTCACGGGTCAAAACACTGCTCTTCTGTTCCCATCCAAACATCAAACCGGTTCTCCCCGCTTAGTGACGCACCCACTGAGAAACCTGATGAAAGTGCTCTAGTTATTGGTGATTCTGTTGTACGGAATGTGAAAATAGAGACACCAGCCACCATAGTCCAATGTTTAGCGGGAGCCAGAGCACCTGACATCTTGGCAAATTTAAAAGTGCTGGCTAATGCTAAACGTAAATTCAGTAAGATTGTTATTCACGTCGGCACTAATGATGTTTGACTTCGCCAGTCGGAGATCACCAAAAATAATGTTAAAGAGGTGTGTGAACTTGCAAGTTCGATGTCAGACACTGTAATATGCTCTGGTCCCCTCCCTGTTTACCATGGTGACGAGATACATAGCAGACTGTCATCACTCAGTGGTTGGATGTCTAAGTGGTGCCCACAGAATAACATAGGTTCCATAGACAATTGGATAAGTTTTTGGGGTAGACAGGACCTGTTAAAAAGAGATGGTCTCCATCCCTCCGGGGGAGGTGCCGCTCTTCTCTCTGGTAATATGGCATATAGTCTTAGAGTTTGCACTTGACTAACTGGGGCCCAGGTCAGGAAGCAGACAGACTGGTTAAACCGAATGTCTGCGAGCTGCCTCATGTCACCAAAATCAGCTAACTTTCAGCACATAGAAAACCTTCTACCTAGATGCCATACTATAGATACTGTGTCTGTCCCCCGAACTAGAAAATCCAAAAAAACGTCCAAACCAATCTAAGAGTAACAATTTAATTGATGTTCAACAAATAAAACAATCACATAATACAGAGGAACAAATGATAAAGCTTGCCTTGTTGAATATCAGGTCCCTCTCTTTAAAAGCACTTTTTGTACATGACTTGATTACTGATCATAACCTAGATGTGCTCTTTTTGACAGAAACCTGGCTAAAACCAGATGATTATATTATTTTAAATGAGTCCACCCCCCAAGATTACTGTTATAAACATGAGCCGCGGAGTTTCTATCGGAGTTAGTGATGTCTGCAGATAAAGTCTTAATAGTGGGTGATTTTAAAAGCCATGTTGATAATGTAAAAGACGCATTGGGATCAGCCTTTATAGACATTCTGAACTCTATTGGAGTTAGACAACATGTGTCAGGACCTACTCATTGTCTAAATCATACTTTAGATTTAATACTGTCGCACGGAATTGATGTTAATGGCGTTGAAATTCTGCAGCAAAGCGATGATATCTCGGATCATTATCTAGTCGGATCATTATCTAGTCTTTTGTATACTCCAGATAGCTAAAACTGTAAATGCCACTCCTTGCTACAAGTATGGTAGAACCATCACCTCATCCACAAAAGACAGCTTTATCTTCCTGACTTATCTGAATTCCTTAGTATATCCAATAGCTCAGATAAACGATGATGTAACTGAAACTATTGACTCTCTCTTTTCTAGCACTTTAGATGCGGTTGCTCCTTTACGCTTAAGGAAGATTAAGGAAAACAGTCCAACACTATGGCATAACAAGCACACGCGCGCCCTATAGAGAGCAGCCCGGAAAATGGAGTGCAGCTGGAGGAAAACAAAACTAGAGGTCTTTCATTCCGGCTGGCGTGAGTCTACTGCCTCCTATAGAAAAGCATTAAAAACTACTAGAACTGATTACTTCTCATCTCTGTTGGAAGAAAACAAACATATCCCTAGGTATTTATTCAATACAGTGGCAAAATTAACCAAAAATAAAGCACCAACAGATTTTTCCAAACAGCACAGTAGTAATGACTTTATGAAATACTTTACAACAAAGATCGATACTATTAGAGATAAAATTGTAACCATGCAGCCATCAGGAACAGTATCAGATCAAGTATCAGATCAAATAGTGTGTTATAGATCTCCTGAGGAACTATTTCACTCATTCTCTACTATAGCAGAGGAAGAATTTTATAAACTTGTTAAATCATCTAAACCAACAACATGTTAGACCCTATCCCATCTAAACTACTAAAAGAGGTGCTTCCAGATATCTTAGATCCTCTTCTGAATATTATAAATTCATCACTGTCATTAGGTTATGTCCCCAAAACCTTCAAACAGGCTGTTATTAAGCCTCTTATTAAAAAAAAACACAACTTGACCCCAACCAACTGATTAATTAAAGACCGATCTCGAATCTCACTTTTCTATCAAAAATACTAGAAAAGGTAGTATCCCCACAATTATGTTCCTTTTTAGAGAAAAATAATATCTGTGAGGATTTCCAGTCAGGATTTAGACCTTATCACAGTACTGAAACCACTCTCATTAGAGTAACAAATGACCTGCTCTTATCATCCGACCGTGGTTGTATCTCTCTATTAGTGCTACTGGATCTTAGTGCTGCGTTTGATACTATTGACCATAACATTCTTTTGAATAGACTCGAAAATGATGTTAGCATTAGTGGTAGTGCATTGGAATGGTTTAAATCGTACTTATCTGACTGCCATCATTTCGTAGCAATAAATGAAGAGGTATCATCGATCGTAAGTGCAGTATGGAGTACCTCAAGGCTCAGTACTAGGGCCATTACTTTTTACGTTTTACATGTTACCCTTAGGAGATATCATCAGGAAACTTGGTGTTAGCTTTCACTGTTACGCTGATGAAACTTAGCTCTATATTTCTTCAAGGCCTGGCAAAACATACAAAGTTGGAAAAACTAATGGAATGCATAGTTGACATAAAAAACTGGATGACAAGTAATGACAAGTAAAAACAGAGGTGTTAATTATTGGGCCAAAAACCTCAGCAAGTAATAACTTAAAACACAGTCTAATACTTAATGGCTGCTCTGTAAATTCGTCATCAGTCAGGAACCTAGGTGTGTTATTTGATAGGAATCTTTCCTTCGAAAACCACATTTCTAGCATTTGCAAAACAGCATTTTTCCATCTTAAAAACATAGCGAAATTATGATCTATGCTCTCAAATCCAAATGCAGAAATGTTAATTCATGCCTTCATGACCTCCAGGATAGATTATTGTAACGCTTTATTGGGTGGTTGTTCTGCACGCTTAATAAACAAACTCCAGCTGGTCCAAAATGCAGCAGCTAGAGTTCTTACTAGAACCAAAAAGTATGAGCATATTAGCCCGGTTCTGTCAATTAAACTTTGTATTGATTTTAAAATCTTGCTAATAACTTATAAAGGCCTCAATGGTTTAGCTCCTCAGTACTTGAGGGAGCTCTTATCACATTATAATCCCTCATGTCCGCTGCGTTCTCAAAACTCTGGGAATCTGATAATACCCAGAATATCAAAATGAACTGCGGGCAGCAAATCATTTTCTTACTTAGCGCCAAAACTATGGAACAATCTACCCAATTCTGTTCGGGAGGCAGACACACTCAGTCAGTTTAAATCTAGACTAAAGACCCATCTCTTTAACCTGGCTTACACATAACACATTTAAATATTACTAATATTCAAATCCGTTAAAGGATTGTTAGGCTGCATTAATTAGGTCAACCAGAACCGGGAACACTTCCCATAACATCTGATGCACTCGTTGCATCATAAGGAGAATGGAATCTATGCTAATATTGTCTGTCTCCTGCTTATTCCGAGGTCAGATCCAGTATGAATCCTGAACAGTTGGCCACTGCAGTTCCCTGATCCAGTTCATATCCAGATGGTGGGTCAGTACATATAGACCACCTCTACAGGTCTGTATGGGAGTATAAACTACTTGTTTATTGGTCCGAGAAGAACTGACCCCCTGACTGAGCCTGGTTTCTCCCAAGGTTTTTTTTTTCTCCATCAGTGTCACAGATGGAGTTTTGGTTCCTTGCCACTGTCGCCTATGGTTTGCTCAGTTGGAGACAACTAAATTGGGGAAAACTAAATTTGGGACAAACAATTTATTAATTAGGAACTATTGATTAATTTCCTCTAACTAAAATTGTTTACGGTTTCATTTTGCATTATTGATATATTACTTTCCTATTTGATACTGTAAAGTTGCTCAATGGATGTTTTAATGGATGTTTTGTTTCCAGTCAAGACTTGGAGAAACTTGCTTAAGCCTATTCATGGCTATTGTTATGGTTTCCTCACCAGCCTTCCCAAAAAGACCATTAAACAGCTGCCAAGATTCTGACTACAACCAGAAAATCTGAGCATATCACACCAGTCCTCAGGTCCCTACACTGACTTCCAGTTACATTTAGGATTGAGTTTAAATTATTATTACTCATTTATAAATCACTCAATGGCTTAGGCCCTCAATACATTGCTGATATGCTCACTGAATATAAACAGACCACTCAGATCTTTAGGATCAAGAAATACTAAGAGTTCACTCAAAATAAGGGCAGTCTGTTTTAGCTCTTATGCCACCCACAGCAGGAATCAGTTTCCAGAAGAGATCAGATGTGCTAAATCACTAGCTATTTTTAAATCTAGACTTAAAACACATCTGTTTAGCTGTGAATTTACTGAATGAGTACTGTGCTATGACCTAATGATTGCACTGTATTTTATTTTTTGTTATTCTCAAATGTTTTAATACATTTTTAATCAATTTAAAATTTTGCTTTTATTGTTATGATTATTTGCATGATTATTTTAATCCTTTTTTATGTAAAGCACTTTGAATTAGCATTGTGTTTGAGGTGTTCTAAATAAATAATCTTGCCTTGCCTTGAAAATTAACCCCATACTATTTACAAAAAAAATGTTAAATAACAAGAAAACAAGCATTTTACCTTTGTTTTTATGAGCAATCACAGCTATCAGTATTACACTAAGCACAACAAGAACTGAAATCACGATGACTGATGTCCTCCAAGAATTAAACATTTTACCTGCAAAACAGAACAGTAATTAAGCACATTGTGTAAATCAAACTATTTTGATGAGATGATTAAAAACATACATTGACTGTAAAATGCTTTAGCTTTATGTAACTTAAAGGGTTACTCCACCCCAAAATGAAAATATTGTCATTAATCACTTTAACCCCATGTCGTTCCAAACCAGTAAAAGATTTGTTTGTCTTCGGAACACAATTTAAGATATTTAACCGGAAGGTTTTTGACTGTCCTATTTACTGCCAAGTAAATAACACTGTCAGGTCGCAGAAAAGTATGAAAGACATTGTCAAAATAGTCCATCTGCCATAAGTGGTTCAACCATAATTGTCAGCCGCAGCACACAATATGTTTTCCATGTTTATTTATGCTTTGATTTGAACGAAAACAATGTATCTGTGTGACGCAGCTGACAGAGAACAGCGTACGCTGTTTGCGTCTAGTGGATACTCTCCAAAATGGTGCTACATTGATGCGGAGGAGACGAATTGTTTAATAAAGTTTTTTTTTGTGTGTGTGTGTGTGTGTGCAAGAAGTATTCTTGTAGCTTCGTAAAATTATGGTTGAAACACTGATGGCAGATGGACTATTTTGATGACATCTTTCATACTTTTCTGGGCCTTGACAGCGTTATTTACTTGGCAGTCAATGGGACAGTCAAAAAGCTCCCGGTTTTTATATAGACTAAGCTGATAATCATTAAATCTTTTTACTGCATCTAAAGTACTATGAGCAGATGACAAACAAGCACAGGAACAAAAGTGTCAGTACTTGAGCTGATAATCAGTGTCTCCAGCATGTGATGCTTCAATTTGAATCTGCAGTGAATCTTGCTGTCTCTCTCATATACAGTGATGGTGTGTTTCACATTGAACCCATCTGCATTTCTGTGTGTCTCTGTGGTTTCTGAACTCAAACTGACTCCTTCACTGTTCAGCCACTCAAGATCAGGTTCAGGGTTCCAACCTTCAGATTTACACTGTAGATGAAGCCCTCCTGAATGATCAAACCCATCTACAGTGATCACTGGAGGATGTCCTACAGCTACAGATCAACAAAAAGAACATGCAGTTGTTGTTCTGGTATTTTGGGTTAGTTAGCGCATGTTAGTTTTTTAATAGTTTACTTACCCTCAACACTGACATTAACAGTGGCGCCATCAGACCAGGATTTGGACTGAATAAAACACTTATAAAGTCCTTCATCAGAGACTTGGACTGATGAGAGTTTGAGTGATGCATTTCCTCTCTGTAGTTCTTGATGATTCAGTTTTGTTCTCCCTCTGTAGGACAGAGACTGTGTATTTTTGTCTACATGATCATCATAAAGATGCACTTGTGAGTCTTCCAAATTAAGTCTAAACCACTCCACTCTCATGTCCACAACACTGATGTTGGGTTTGACTGAACAGGGCAGAATCACATCTTCACCAGCTACAACAAATACAGGATCTACAGCTCCCACTACTTCATACAGCTCTGTAAAAGAGAAAGAAAGCAGGTCTAATTGAACGTGATCCTCCTTGAAGTTGAACTATCAACCTTCAACATGGCAAAGGCTACAGTGTTCCCACGTAAAGCAGTAACTGTCCTTCTCCACACAGCTCTACATCCAAACACGTCTGCTTGAAAACACTGCTTGTGTGCAATTTTACATGTTTTATTAAATATTATTACATTTACATAACATTTACATTTAGCAGACGCTTTATCCAAGCATCTTACAAAGGACGACAATGGAAGCAATCAAAATCAACAAAAGATCAATAACATGCAAGTGCTATGACAAGTCTCATTCAGCCTAATGCAGTACACATAGGATTTCTAAATAAATAAAAAGAAAATAGAATATAAAGAAAAAGCAAGCTAGTGTTAGAGGTCTTCTTTTTGCTTTTTTTGTTAATTGTATAGAGAGAATCTAGTATTAGTTTTTCTTAGTGTTAGTTTTTTTTTTTAAGAAAACAAGCACTAAGTAAATGAATAGGGTTTTTTTTTAGAATAGAATTAGAAAAGAGAGTGCTAGAGTTCAAGTGTCAAATAAAGATGGAAAATATATGTTTTTAGCCGATTCTTGAAGATGGCTAAGGACTCAGCTGTTCAAAGTGTGTTGGGCAGGTCATTCCACCAGGAGGGTAGGCTACATTTAATGTGAAAGTCCGTGAAAGTGAGTTTGTTCCTCTTTGGGATGGCACAATAATGCGCTCACTTGCAGAACGCAAGCTTCTAGAGGGCACATAAGCATGAAGTAATGAATTCTGGCTGTTTTTGAAGGAGTTATGGTTGATGTGACCCCAGTAGCTAGATGTTGCAACTTGGATACCTCACCTTTCCAAGATACCTTAAAGGACCTGTCTGAGAGGTAAGATTCAAACTGGAGTGCTGTTCCTGAGATTCGCTTTGCCAATAGGGTTGATAGGAGGATCTGGTGGTTAACAGTATCAAAAGCAGTGGACAGATCCACCAAGATACATAGCCTATTGATGATTAAATGGCTCATAGTAAATTATTCCAATTATTCAATACTTCTGAACAATGACACTCGATGGCAACATTAAATAACTGACCATTCATTCGGGAAGCCTACCCAGCTAACACACGACGTAACAGTTACGTAATGTATTGGTAATTTTTGGTAATTTCATGACTTACCAATTGACAACGTAACTACGACGTCACATGCTCGTAATTTTATTACCATCAAATTACTAACTCACAACGTCTTCAGTACGTCCTCCTAACGTCCCAGATATGTACTCTATTGGTAATATATTGGTAATTTCGTGACTTACCGGCAACGCAACTGCAACGTCGCATACACTTAATTTTATTACCATCAAATTACCAACTCACAACGTTCTCAGTACCTCCTCCTAATGTTGTAAGGATGTCCTAGATACGTACTCTGTTGGTAATATACTGGTAATTTCATGACTTACGTACTGCAAGATCGCATACCCGTTGTATGACCATCATTTACACGTTCTGTGCTCTGATAAGCGGAATTTGCTATCTAAAAAGTTTGAATAAACGACAGACACAAGACTGAAAATTCCCTTAAGATAAAATGTTCTTTTCACCAAGTCAGAATATGGACGATTGCTTAATAGTGAAAAACAAAGAGACTGAATTTCTGCGCAATAATATGTTGATTGTTTTATAAATACACAAATGTAGATTTGTTAGGGTTTCTCCTCGTTTTATGGCATTTAAAATTTTATTTAGAATTTTGTTTCAATCCATAAAACGTTTAAAAACTAAGAGTGCCTCAGCTCAAAACTTGTTGTTTTGTATTTTTTTTAATTTTTTATATTTTTTATTTTAGTATTATTTTGTTTGCTATATATGCTGCTTGGATTTATTGTTAATGTGTTTAGCAATGGAAAGATGCCTGCTTGTTATTTGAAGGTTTAATAAATTTGTTAAAATTTATAAAATTGTTTTAAAAAGCAGTGACGTGAGTCACGTGACAGAGCGCGCGCGCTTCCACAACTGACTCACGCGCACAGTGTTTGCAAGCTAAAGGAAAATAAATTTTTCTGAGCGGTGAAACTTTTTATTTCTTAAGGAGTTATTAAGATAACGTTGAAATAATGACACAGGCCAGTCTACACCATCTTATCTGCCGCAGCACTGAATTAGGACAGCGCGTTTGTCTGAGGCACTTTTTAGCTAACATCAACGTTACTTCAACTGTGTCTGACAGAAGAATTCGTTTTTCTGAGGTGTCTTAAAATTTATAACAAATAAATGGGTTTATAAACGTATAAAACATAGTTTTCTACCTGTAGAAAGACGCTAAAACCCTGTTTTACTGTTATTATTATGTTGAGTGCGGGTGGCGGTTGAGAATTACCATGGCAACCGCGGGTACGTCAGCTGCTGAAGAGAGGAGTGTCCGATCTCGTAATTGAACTTTTTCACAAGAATCGGAAATCACGTGACGCAGGGTAAATATAGTTCCGCTAGCGGTCTGCGGACATTATGTTGTATGCTCTTGTCTCAGATTTCGTCTCTTACCCTTTCTATTTTGTCTGTTTTCCAAGTTGTTGTTATATAATCTACAAAGAAATTTATTTGTAGCTTATATGGCCGCTCAGATCGTTCTAGAATTTACCGGCGGGTAGTTTTATTTCACCAGCTGTCCTATAGGCTCATTCAACAATTCCCTTGCTCGTTTTAATATATGACAAGCATTTATTTATATGCCTAATTTATGTAAAAACGAAATTCTAAGTACGTATGCACCGTTACACATAGGAACAAATATATAAATTCAGTGTCAGAATGAGTTATAATATGCTTTAATGTGGGCTATAATGTTGCGCGAATACATGCTATTGCCTTTTTTTTTTTAAAAAACGCATGAGTAACTTTTAAAAAGTCACAACAATATGTAGATTATCTCAACCTAATGAAACGCTTAAACTGTTGACCATGTATTAATCGCACATTATAACTATATCTGAGAGACTAAAATAAATAACACATTTATTTCCAAGACCTCATTGTATAGCTACATCAGTTGAATTAGAGTTAATATATTTATTAACTAAATATACAACAAAGTACTAATAGGTTTGTTAATGCTGTGCATATTACAGACCTTAACCCTTACTAAAATTAACTACGAATCAAACCAAAACGGCAGTTATTGCAGTTATTCCATGGTTTTGTTACAAAATCTGATTTGTGTGGTTATGCAAATAGTAATAAAACAAACCTGCTTTTACTATAATAAAACCATGGTTAATCTTCGTAAGGGAAGATGATAACGAGCGGAGAAAATGTGAGTGAACCATCATTGCGAGATGACAGAAGTGCTGTTTATGATCCATATATCCAGAAAGAAATGCAAAAACGCATCCAGGGATCGAGTGGTCCTCTTTCGCAAATCGGAGGATCAGAGCTGTCGGTCGATTTCTCCAGCACATCGCCAAAAACAGTTTTTTACATGGAGTGCGACAATGCACGGCTGCACCAAATAGGCACGGACAATGATATAACCGAATATACGCGTCGTCACTTCTAATTAGTGCTGAAATTTAGTTCTGAAATAAAACTTTGTAGTCTCACTAATAAATGACCAAGACAGTTTAAACATTTACATGAGATTTAATTCTTGCAAAGACATTGATGCCCAAGCTGGTGCTCCTTAGACTCGGCAATCACTGTTACCGGAAATACTTTTACCCTGCATGCAGCCACGCCGGAAGCCAAAAACCCGGAAGTGTGAAATTGGTCAATTATACCAAAAAAGTTAAACAACTGCATCAGAATGGTTAAGTAACATTATCCACAGTATTTTAAGTATTTTTGATAATATTTATACCTGTATATGTAATTATGGTGTCTTTCCTTAATTATCTGAAATGTCTGCTAGCAAATGTTACGCTAGCCTAGTATCTCTTTATAATGATGCTGATCACGGAACGTCTTGAATTTATTCATCCATATTTCACTGTATATCCAGTGTTTTATTAATAATCTGAGTGTATTTTACTGTTCATATTTGTGTGTTTTTGAAAATAAATAAAACGAATTCATTTCGAGTCTGTATTCGTCATTCACAGCTGTTTGAACAGCATTTAAGTTAGTTTGGGCATATGAGTACATAAATTAGGGTTAAACTACTGCATGTCTGCCCATAGAAAATAAATTATTATGGAAAATTACCAACTGATTACCAGCACTCAATTATTGATCCACGACGTCGCAGTTACTTACTGGCAATGTCACAAAGTTACGTTGTGGCAACGTATCCGGGAATTTCACTTTTCCGATTGTTACAACGTAACGTTAATTACTGACGTTGTCACAACGAAGGTTTGGTCGTCAAATAACGTTCCATTTACGTAACAATCACATATTATGGTTAGCTGGGTCTCTGTTCTGTGGTTTCATCGCGTAGGTAAAATAAAATAATTTTCAGCTCATATCAAACTTTCACTTCATTCATTTACTAATGTAATACATGTAATACACAGCATAATGTACAGTCAGCCGGTCATTATCACATAAACTATAACTAAAATATAATTATTATGGCTCAGCTGGACAATGAATAGACATGAACACACACTTCAGCTCTTTACATGGGAGTGAATAATTACCTGTTCTTGAAACTGTTAATTCACTAATAAAAAGCAGAGTCAAACAAATGAGCTTCATCTCTAAAGGACACAGATGCTAAAATGAAAAGGAAAAAAAAAAACATTAAAAAACAGTCAATTTGTGTGTTAGACTGCATGTGTTGGCTGTGAATAGGCCTACTTGCACATTTACACTTACACATCTACAATCACCTGGTTAAAGCAAGACATAATGCACAACGTGTGTCTACATGTAGCATTATTTTATCCTCCTTTTTAATGTATTTATATGGTTTAGTATCACTTAAAGACATGTTAAACGCATCTGATCTCAAGTCACAATCACGAGACATTATCTCGACTTACCTTCAACTGAACATTGCTGTGTTTACAAGAGTTTCAGAATAAATTTGATTCGATTTGATTTATTACCAAATGTTGATACGAAAGTTAATCGAAAGATGCATATTTCTGTCTTAGTTTTACTTTCACCTGTAACTAAACGATTTACCTGAGGACACGCCCTCCACATCATCAGATCATAATCTAACTGCTGAAATCATGCTCTGTGTGCAGACGTGTGTCTTATAACCTAAAAAATGATTTTTTAGAATCGATTTAAAGGTCGCTCATTTCTACTATAATTTCATATTTGTTTATTTTAATTGCTATTCATGTACTGTACCTTACAAAACTTGGGCCACAATTACAGTCAGTTTTTCATTCGAAGCAGAAAAAGCAATTTAAAACAAAACAGATTTTCATTACCAAAAACTTGGCATTCGATTTATAAACCACAGTGTCAAAAAGCTATTTGAATACATCTCGTTTTGTATGTAAAACATTTACGATGTTTTATTGAATACAAAACAAATAGGAACAAATAACCGAGTTTCAACAATAAAGTGACATAGGCCTATAGAACCAGATCATATCAAACTAATTAAATAAATACTCACTTTTTATTTTCAGGTCTTATGAGAACTTTTAATTTATTGTGAATATAATAATATACACGTATAACATATTTTGTCATTTATTTTATGTAATCAAAACAAAAGATTGTACGGCATTACCATACATTATAACTTATAAGGTGAAAGTATCAGCAACCATATCCTTTTCACCTAATCACCTAATCTTGTAGTGTTCTTCGAAAGGCGAAAGCCACTCGAGAAATTACATGTAAAATATTTTACACAGGCATGCACCGAACTGCATGTAGACGTCATCAGTGAGCGTCCGCGGGTCCTTTCAGTCACTGTACGCCTGTTACGCTGTAGTTTCTAGTCTACTATAGGTCAAACTACAGCAGCAGCAGCAGCAGAAACAGAAATGATCCGATCATTAAGTTTACGCAAATACTCTCTGAATGTCTCTCAGAGGGCTCATGTCAGGCTGTTATCATCCAGCAGAGGGGTTGGAAAAAGAGTAGTCCCCCTGGAGAGACATTCATTGGAGGTACATGTTTAATTAATTTAACATGAATGAGCCATTAAATAATATGGTCAGCGAATCAGAAAACAGCAGCATGATTAAATATTATAACATGGTAAGAATGATTTTAATCAAATAAACGAATGCTCATCGGTTAAAAACATATATTTTCTCTAAAAGGTGAGTCTATTGCTCAGTAAATAATCTCCATATTTACATAAGCAGATGTAAAGACTATCGAGCATAGACTGACAGTAACAATTATCAAATCCAAACCCTTGTATTTGGTCAATAAAACATCGGTGCTCTTTAATTCTGATGATTATAATGACTCTCATTTTTAACAGCTGATACTAATGGCAGACAGCAGCTTCCTCACACCAGACCAGTCAGACTCTGGAGCTCCAGCTGTGCTGCTGTCAGTGTGGCTCATCGCAGATACAGCACACAACAGGCTGAGAGCACAGAGGAGGAGACGCTCCACACAATCATCAGTGACACTGAGAACGTTCAAGGTACAGAAAGGATTCAGTAACGTAACCATCTAAAGTCTAATAGCCATCTAAAGTGCATAATATTGTATAATAGTGTATAATATTTGTTACATGTATTTCTAAGGCATGTAACAAATGATGATCAACATGATCAAGATTTTCAAATGCTGAAAGTCCTGTTGTTCACAATCTACTACATGCCTTCTGTCGTCTGATTGATAGTTTTTACTATTTTATTAAGATAATGGCCTTGTCTTTCCCAAATGTTCCACTTCAGTTTGTGGGTAAAATGCGAGTGTCAAGAATGATAATCACGTCAGGCTTTTTTTTTTAAATAATTTATTTATTTTTGCCCTTTTTGGCCTTTTTTTTTGGCCCTTTATTATGATAGGACAGATCATAGCTGACAGGAAGCGAAGTAGGATAAGCGAAATATTGTATTACTAAGACATTATCCAGAGTGATAGCTGATATTTAAATACATTTCATGTGTGTATTCAGATTTAATGTTATAAAAATCTAATTGATTAATTGATTTACAATAAAACCTATCATAATTACCATATAAATATTAGCATCTGCAATAAATTGGTCTCACTATATCATACTACATGAGCCATTAAACCCTAATGTGTCACATATGATACACAACATAAAACACACATGCATTCTTTTATATCTTTTGTCTAAGGGCTCAAAATCTTTCATTTTCAAAAGCTTTACAGGCTTTAAAATACAGTATCTAGTATATGGAAATTGTAAGGATGTTAAAACTCTGTTGTTGTTTTTTTTTTTGTTTTTTTTCTATAAGGATCCTACTCCAAACACGAGTTCCAAGCAGAGACGAAGAAACTGCTGGATATTGTGGCCAGATCACTGTATTCTGAGAAAGAGGTGATAAATTAACAAAAACAGATGTAATGCTGTGAAGTTTCATCCACCGTTGAACTCAGTCTAATGATTCACCATCACATATTTCAGGCTGATTATTTGATTTTATCCAAGTTGTCATCATTACAGTTGTATTATGTATCTGCAAGATTGGCCTCCCTGTAGGCTTATTGTATAAAAAAAAATCATATAATTACAAAATTATTTAGCTATATATGGCTAATTATTGTCATATGTGTCTTATTGCAGAAATATCTATATTAATTATAATAATATAACAGTGCATGAATGGAAGATGGTCATTGATTGTTTTGGCACCTGCTGTGTTAGGTGTTCATCATAGAGCTCATCTCAAATGGCAGTGATGCGCTGGAGAAATTGCGGCACAAAATGATCACAGCAGGAGGAGATACAGCACCCATGGAGATACACCTGCAGACAGATGCTGCCAAAGGCACCTTCACCATCCAGGTACCTTAAGCTCATACAACATATAATGTAACATTATAATTCTGTCAGGGGCCCGTCGACAGAAGATGAAGAACAGTAATCTTTAATCCCTGTGTAGAATGTGCTGATCAACATTTTTGTGCTCTGATTTGTAGGACACAGGTGTTGGGATGAACAAAGAGGAGCTGGTTGCTAATTTGGGCACATCGCTCGATCTGGATCAAAGGTAAGTCAAGTCACCTTTTTTTATTTAGCGCTTTTTACAATAATACAGTGCAACCTAATAATCCTTTAACAGATTTGAATATTAGAAATGTGTTTGTGGTATGTGTAAATCAGCTAAAGGGATGAGTCTTTAATCTAGATTTAAACTGGCAGAGTGAAAATAATACATTTATTTATAATAAATATATAAATACATTTAAAATGTATACGATGTTTAATAGAGAGCCACTGCAGTGTTGACAGAACCAGACTAATATGATCATACTTCCTGGTTCTAGTAAGAACTCTAGCTGCTGCATTTTGGACCAGCTGGAATTTGTTTATTAAGCGCACAGAGAAACCACCCAATAAAGCTTTATAATAATCTAGCCTTGAAGTGATGAACGAATGAATTAACATTTCTGCATTTGACATTGAATCTCACTGAACTCGTCAAAAGTGTGTTATTCCTCATTCTGTCAGTGGTTTTATTTCATGTTCCTTGTTCTTCCTCCTCCAGGCTTTTCTGGATGCTCTTCAGAATCAAGCGGAGACCAGCAGCTCCATCATCGGTCAGTTCGGTGTGGACTTTTACTCCGCCTTCATGGTGGCTGATAAAGTGGATGTTTATTCTCAGTCAGCAGAACCAGGCGCTCCTGCATACAAGTGGTCCTCAGACGGGTGAACAAAATGAGAAGAGAGATGGATTTAATTATAATCATTTAACATGCAATGTAACTGGAGATATCAGCCAGCTTTTGTCATATTTGTGGCTATTAGGCTGTCTTTAGGCAACTAAACAAACACTTGAACAAAATTAACCACAAATTTATGTTCGACTCATTGAGTTTTGTGTGTGTAGCTCTGGATTGTTTGAGATCGCAGAAGCTTCTGGTGTGCTCCATCTTAAAGACGACTGCAAAGAGTTTTCCTCAGAAGACAGAGTCAAAGGTTTGCAACACTTTTTGCAACCACTAACATTGACGTAAAACATGACATGCTTGGAGAAGAAACTCACTGAAGTGACTGTGGTCTGTTTTGCAGAGGTTATAACCAAGTACAGCAACTTTGTCAGTTTTCCCATCTTCCTGAATGGTCGGCAGTTAAACACCCTGCAGGTACAGTATGTTGAAGTCTATTGAAACATGAACTTTGACCTCCCTGTGGCAGTGATCATCAGTCCTGTTTTCTCTCTCTGCAGGCGCTCTGGATGATGGAGCCCAAAGACATCAGCGAGTGGCAGCACGAAGAGTTTTATCGCTATGTGGCTCAAGCCCACGATAAACCCCGCTACACACTGCACTACCGCGCAGACGCTCCGCTCAACATCCGCAGCATCTTCTGCGTTCCAGAGATGGTGAGATTCACACCTATAACGATAACTATAATAGCATCTATACCAGCGGGCGATGTCGTGTTTAAATTTTCGAGCTTGTGACAGCAGGATTGATTCTGATTGGGTGTCAATGTTTTTATTGTTCATCAGCTGGAAAAAATCTTTCTGCAAGTGATTACAACAATAATAGCATTTCACTATGGCTTTATTGTTATAGTTGTAGTGTTGACTTCTTTAATATTGAAAACGATTTTTAAAACTATATCTTTAATAGTATCTTTATAGTTATCATCCTTGGTGTGAACAGGTTTTAAATTGGACAAATACACAGTAGTATAACTTTCAGCCTTATTTAAGTAGCTAACCCATTATATACATTGTTATTTGAAACCCACTGGAATTTTACCCTTTCAGTTCACATCTCTGCTGGTTTATTTGTCAGACATTTCTTAATATCAAATTTTGCCTATTAAACATTTTTAACTCAATTTAACTACAATATTACATTAATGTGTACCTTGTATATTATACAGTTTGAATAAATACACATTTTTTGAAAAAATAATTTAAGACGTTGCAAATCCAACAAGACTTTCTAAAGAATAGCCCTTTTATCCTTTTTTTTTTTATCTTTTATTTAGTATTCAGTGGTGTATCTATTTTTACCTCACAAATTACTCTTCTTTCCTCCTACATAATAAACTTTATTTAAATATTTTATGTCCATTTGTTTGGTAATCAGCCATGTAAAAAATCTAAATGATTCTTTGTTTTGCGATAACTCACAACTCACTGTGTAATACTTTTATGTAAATGTGTGTGAGCAGAAACCTTCCATGTTTGACGTTAGTCGTGAGATGGGATCCAGTGTGGCCCTGTACAGCAGGAAGGTTCTGATCCAAACCAAAGCCACAGACATCCTTCCCAAGTGGCTGCGCTTCCTACGAGGTCAGATGAGCTTCCACACGTCTGCATGAAACGAACATGCATTTAAGACTTTTCAGTGCGAGCTGAAAACTCATCGTTCAATGCTAGATTATTATAAATGTGGAAAAAATTAAGAATATTTGATCCTAATTGAGTTTTGTCATGTGATTGCATTTGCAGGTGTTGTGGACAGTGAAGATATTCCTCTAAACCTCAGCAGAGAGCTGCTACAGGAAAGCGCTTTGATCAGGTACAGATCAGAATGTAATGTTGTGCCTTCTGCATTGTGCAAAAAACAAGAATAACAAACTCTTTTCTTTCAGGAAACTGCGGGATTTTACAGCAGGGGGTCATTCGGTTTTTGTTGGACCAGAGCAAGAAGGATCCAGAAAAATCTGCTTGCTTCTTTGACGACTATGGTCTGTTTATCATAACCGCGTCAGGGTGCAAGACGACTAGTTTAGCCTTCTTATTCAGCCTGTTTCTTTATGATTGTTTTTAAATTGCTGATTCATGTCATTACAGGAAGACATTGCTAAGCTGTTGCATTTCGAGTCGTCTGCGCTTCCTGCAGGACAGCAGACCAGCCTGATGGAATAGGCATCTCAGATGAAAGCAGGAACAAGGAACATGGCCAAACACTTGCCGTACTTTGAGGCCATGAAACAGAAAGATATGGAGGTGAGACTAGAGACAATCAGGTCTACAGTTAATATTCACTGTCATATTCATATAAGAGCAAATGGGTAATGAATCTAGAAAGACTAATGCAATGCATTGCAAATTTGCTGGAAACAACTAATTAATATGCAGTTACTGTACTCAGTTCACTCCCATTTTGAAAAATAAAATGACATGGTTGTTGGTAAATTTTGAGATGAACACAAGGGGCGCCAACATTTGTTAATCCCAAAATGGCCACAAATATTGGTCAGCAGCTCATGGAATGCTAAAGATGCACTGATTTAATCATTTTATCTATTTTGTTGTGATCACAACATGACAAAATGATTCTATTCCCTTTTCTGCTGATCCTGACGTACAAAAAAATTTTTTCAAGGTCTCAACTTTTAAAAATAATGCCATTTAAAAGATGCTTAATTGTGAATGCTCAAACACCTACATGTGATTTAATCATAATATAATAATCTACATTTAATAATATAATATTAATATGTAAATATGAAATTAGAAAAAATGTTTATGTCTGTTCTTTTGCACCACAGGATTTATATATATATATATATATATATATATATGTACTGTTACAATCTCTGTTCGAAAGCGTAACCGAGTAAGGGAGCACCACACACTACAGCCAGTTATTATGTGAATTTATTTATGTATTAGACAAACCAACATAACCTGTTGGTGCAGTGAGTATATAAGCAAGAGCATATAAGTTTACAACAGTTACGACAACCAAACAGTCCTCAGAACAAGCCTCCAAAATGGCAACCATAGTCCAGAAGGAACGGACTTAACGGTGGTGGTGTTCTCGGTGTCGGTATTCTCCCGTACCCATCACATCACATCAGTATATATTAAATGAATAACATTGTTAAAATCATGGTCTTCAACCTCTAACTGTTTAACCTTCACAAGCACAATTAAAAGCAAATTAAAATATTGCATTTTATTTAATGCATATTTGTGACACTGGACCATAAAACATAAGAAGCCAGGGTATATGTAGCAATAGCCAAAAATAAGTTGTACAGGTCAGAATTATCGATTTTACTTTTATGCCTTTATGATGTTTATAGTAAAGATCATGTTATATGAAGAGATTTTGTACATTTCCTAATGGAAAATATCAAATTTATTTTTGATTAGTACTATGCATTACTAAGAACTTCATTTGGACAACTTTAAAGGGTATTTTCTCAATATTTAGATTTTTTGCACCCTTCGATTCCAGATTTTCAAATACTTCAAATATTATTGTCCTATCCTAACAAACCATACATCAATAGAAAGCTTATTTATTTCAGCTTTCAGATTATATATAAATCTCAAATTTAAAAAAGAAATTACCATTATGACAATACCATTTTTGGTCCAGGGTCACATTTGTTGTTTATTTGTTCTATTAATCATTCTGCATTTATTTTTCAATATTTATAATATATTGCATATTTAATCCCATATTTAACTGGTCAAACATTTAGAGTTAAGCACAAGGATTTCTAATAGGACAAAAATTTGTTGATAAAATTTGAAATCAAACAGAAAATATGTTGTCATAAGTTATTCGAGTTCAAGTTGATGAGAAAATGTAGTAGTGGTTGCAGCAAAACATCAGAATAAAAGATGTCTGTTTCTGACTGTCTCTTTTTGCAGGTCTTGTTTTTAATGAGCCTTTTACATTTAACAAAATAAAATTAGTTTCAATTTTATATTTTCACTTTATTTTTTTTTTGCAGTCAGCACTGTCTGATTTCTTTTCTCTCAAATAATAGTTTCAGCTTAAATCAATTCATTTGTTCAGTTTCTTGCACAGATCAGTTGTTTCATGTCTTAAGATGCATGTATCTTCACAACGGATGTATCGTCACGTGCCGCAGGGTTTAATTTGGTTTTGTCTGTGTATGTTTTTTTGACGCTCAAAGCCGTAGATCCCATTGACTGCATTGACAGTAGGTTTGTTGAAACATCTTGGAGACGTTGCCACAGTTCTTCTGGATTTAGTCTGTCACAGTTTGTTGTGTTTTTCTTCATGCCATTCCAGACAGATCAGATCTCTGTGCGGAGCACTGGATTATTACAGTTACAATTCAAACGCAGTGTACAAACCAGATAACAATGATTATTATTATTAAAATAATATTAATTTACTTATGTTTCCATAGGTGCTGCCAAATCTGGACACACACCCTGCTATTATCACAGTGCTAAAGATGGGCGCAGCTCAACACTTTTTGCACAACTATCAGCTCACCAGCAGCTCAGAGGAGAGAGCCCAGATCCTGCAGCCCACACTGGAGATCAACGCTGGGTATGAGACTGTTTGTTAAAGGGATAGTTCACCCAAAAATTAAAATTTGAAGGTTATCTTCTTACTCCCAGGGCATCCAAGATGTAGGTGACTTTGTTTCTTCAGTAGAACACAAAGAAAGATTTTTAACTCAAACCATTGCAGTCTGTCAATCATATGATGTGAGTCAATGGGATCTATGGCTTTGAGAGTCAAAAAAACATACACCGACAAAATTAAACCCTGCTGCCCATGGCGATACATTGAGGTCTTAAGACATGAAACATTTGGTCTGTGCCAGAAAATTAACAGTATTTATATCCTTTTTTTATATATATATATTATATATATATATACCTATGATCCACCGCAATGTCTTACAGTCCTGAGCTCATTCACAACAGCTGGCGTGTGAGTCAGCATGCTGTGGCATAGTAGACGCATGTGCAGAAGATATCTGTCGGCACTGTGTAAACAATGAGTGACGTATACAAACGACAGACCATTTCAGCATGTGTCTACTATGCCAGAGCATGTTGACTCGTCATGCGCCAGCTGTTGCGAACGAGCTCAGGCCTCTTGTTACCAAGAGGAGAACTTAAACCTGCATCTGATGTTCCATGGTCAGATAGTGCAGTCCATTGTGATTGGTCTTCTCCGTAGTATGCAGTGAGTACAGCACGTGTCAGAAACAAAATGCCCATTGCCATAACAAATGACAGCCCTCGAGACTTGTCAATACATACAAACAATGCTATCGATTTTACCTTACCAATTCGAGCCGGAATCTGATGATGAAATGGTGACAAGAAAATGATTTGCAAGCACAACACGAGCAGGGGTGCTTGTTGAAAGAATACTTCAACTAGTTAGCACTAGTTGCTTACGTAAGTGAACCGAATATACTTCTATTGTAAACTTCAACATTATATAATGCATTACACTGTGTAAACCAAAGTCGTGTGGCATCCTTTATCATTACTCCAACTAATAAGACAGACAGACAGACAGTCCAAACAAAAGAAAGTTATACGCTTGTATATATTTGAATGTTCATTGATTATTATGGGGAATGACGTCAAGTTGACCTTTCCAAAATGGTGGACGCGTCAACATATCTGGAGCAGTAGAATAAGGCATCTATACATATCTATGGTCCCACAGCTGAACAACAGAACTACTGAAGCGTTAATTAGCCGGTTAGCAAGACAAGTGCAGGGTTTACACAACTATTTTGAACGATCGTTAGAAAGTACAATCATCAGTTATTAAGTCCAAATAAACTGGCCACTGATCCATCTTTTAAAATCAAGTGTTTGGTGTATCCCTTGTTGAACTCCCCAAGATTGGATTTAAAGCAGTTAAAATAACGGGCAGACAACACAAGATTGAAATTGTACTGCTGAAGTGTTGTTGAAAAAAAATGTTAACCACTGATTCTTTGTAGCTTCATCTGCTTCAACAGAATCAGATTCGAATCCCTGACGACTCGTTTAGGCCATTGCGAGCCAACTCTCTTTTTTTTTTTTTGATAGACAATAACTTTATTTATCATTTATCATACAGCTACATGACACACAACATGAAAGGTAATATTCGTAAAGGCATAAATTAGAGGCACTTTAAATAGCCTATATTCAACCAACACAAACATGTTACTGCTGTACTGTAGTTTTGTTACTCTGCAATTTAGTCTGGATCATTTAATGCTCAGCTGTAATTTTTTAAACTCGTATTTGTCATTCTTGAAATGTTATGCATGGACGTTTTGGGCCTCTTAGACCAGGGGTGCCCAAACTCTGTCCTGGAGGGCCGGATCCTGGAAATTTTAGCTCCAACCCTAATTAAACACACCTGAACCAGCTAATCAAAGTCTTAACAGGCATGCTAAAACCAGGCAGGTGTGTTGAGGCAAGCTGGAGCTAAACTGTGCAGGACACCGGCCCTCCAGGACCGAGCTTGGGCACCCCTGTCTTAGAAAAGCAAAACTTTTCTTCAATTGTGAATGGATTGTGTAAAGAAGAAGAGCAAAGGACACTCGTATTACGGCTCAGTACAGTTGACCGGAAATGACTGAGCTGGCTTGTCTAAAACAAGGAAGTAATCTGTGTATATAGTCACGGCGCTACTCACATCACGCTGCTCACTTTCCACTGATGCTTACGATGTAAAACAGGTGTTAAATACATTCAAATCTGCTGCTGATCCAGAAGGAGTAACACAAAGTGTCTTTTCAAAGACATAATCATCATTTCTGTGTTATAGACATTTAAATAACAGTGGTACTGAGATAAAAGTTTATAGTTTGGGTATAAACACTTAGGGGTGGTTTCCCGGACCAAGATTAAGCCTAGTCCTAGACTAAAATGGCCATTTAAATCAGACTAACAGAAATGTGCTTTCTCTGTCATGGTTTTAAAAAGTCTAAAACTTAGTCTAGTCCAGAATTTAATAGGCTAATTTCCTGGAGGAAGACTAGAGCAACTTCAGGACTAAATTGAGGCTTAAATTAAACCTACCAGGAGGCAGGTTTAACTTCAGATTAATTTCATTTGGAGGACACATGGATTACTTGGACTATGTCAATGATGATCAGCGCTTTCCACCAGCCAGGCAAGTTCTTGCAGACAGAAGTGACCCATTGCAACGTTTTGATGAAATAAGTTTTCGAGATCGTTTCCGCATGCATAAAGTAAATGCAGTGGAGATAATTTCACTCTTAGAACCCAGGCTTTCATCTGTGACCCAAAGAGGACAGCCTATTCCAGTTTGTCTCCAGGTGCTCATAACTTTAAGGTTCTTGGCATGTGGCACCTTTCATCGAGAAACTGGGGATTTATGTGGTGTCAGTGAACCAACAGTATGTAAAGTCATTCACAGAGTGTGCAGGGCCATTTGTGAATTAAAAGCACATTACATAAACTTCCCTGATGCTAGAACCCAGGCTAACTACAAGGTACTATTCTATGAATATGGAAATTTCCCAGGAGTCATAGGTTGCATAGATGGAACCCATATTCCCATTAAGCGTCCCTCTACTCCAGATGTTGAGGAATACAGGAACCGAAAGAACTGGTTTTACATAAATGTCCAAGGTGTATGCACTCCCCAGTTAGAGTTTGCAAACATTGTTGCACGGTGGAAAGGTGCAACTCATGATTCCCGAATTTTCCTCAACTCATCTCTGTATACTCAATTTGAAAGAAGAGATCATAATGGAATTTTGCTTGGTGACAGTGGGTATGCTCAGAAGGATTTCTTGTTTACGCCATACTTGCACCCAACAACAGCTGAACAACTGCGCTACAACCAGGCTCATATGCGCACAAGGGGTTTAGTCGAGCGCATGTTTGGTGTTTGGAAGAGTCGTTTTCAGTGCCTTAGGAAAACACTCAGATTCAAACCAAGTAGATGCTGCACTGTCATCATTGCAACAGCTGTTCTTCACAACTACCTAAAAAAGCAGGGATGCCCAGATCCCCCAATAGAAGAGGATGACAATCCAGATGTGCCACCATTTACAACAAACTACAGAGAAGGACTTGCATACAGGGATGCTTTTGCATTGTGCCACTTTAAATAGATCTGTTTACATTATTTAACTTTCAACCCTCTGTTCAGATCTGATACATGTAATAATAAAAATACATTTTTGTTAAAAGTGTACAACTTTTTGGTCTGGTATGTTACTGAAACCACCACAACATCCATCTTTTCTTAATAAAACAATATTTATTTCACAGATTCATGTACTGATGTGACATTTGAGCCTGTTGCATCTCTCTCTCCTTCATCTTTATCTCCAGTTCTACTTGTAGTATCTTCATTTAAGCTCCTCCTTAAGATACTTCAATTTATGTTCATGAAAATCATTAGCCAACTTTTCATGAAGAGTGGGTCTTTTCTTCTGGTTACCAGTACTGGCAGACATTGCCACCCTTGCTTCTGAGGATGTGGAGGGTAAGCTGCTTTCCAATTCTTCAGTTCTGTTTTGACCTTCTCCTTGAAACATGAACAGTTCATATATGGTCAAATAAATACAGATTAAATGGGAAAATGTTTCACATCATATGACAGAAGCAAATAGAAGTTTGAGAGGAGAGAAACAAAAGCCAAAATCAAATTCAAATACTTAATATAGGTGCATGTGATCCATCATCTGAACTGTCCAGATGGTCATCATCTGGTATGTTCTCCAAAGGTTGCTGATTCTCCAGTATTCCTGTCAGTAACTCATCCAACACATCAGTCTTTATTTGCAGGTCCTCCGCCAGTCTTAAACCTCTCTCTTCGAGCTTCAGCAACAGTTTTTTTGAGGTTTATTTTGATATTTTTCCACAACACCTGTATTAAATAACTATTATAAATACAACAGTGATTTTAAAAAGCCATAATAAAACTAATGATTCTTACCTGAAGTTGTTGTATTGTTCTTGTAGATGTGTGTTCATTTGCATTAAATTCATTACAATAGATGTCCAGGCATTCCTTTTCTTTGATTCAACAGCTGATGTGTGCAGTTTATCTTCGATAACAGGATGTCTCGAAACTATTTGCATGTATCAAGGTCATCTTGTTTAGCTAGCACATATGGTTTTATCATGGCTGACAGGAAGGGGGACAGTTCCCTGTACAATGCATTAATATAAAAACAGACCACATAACAGTATTTTAATATTATTATATTAAGTTTTAATAGTTGCTAAAATGAAAGTGATTAATACAGTTATAATGTTGTCATAATTTTTTTACCCTTGTATTGCTCAAATTAAAATGATTTAAAATACAGATGTTTTAAAATGTTTAAAAGTTGTTTTGATCAAGATGGATTTGTTAAAGTTTATACAACTGCATTGCTCAACATTGATTGATAAAAAAGAGTGACAATAGGCAAAATAAAAGTTAATTGCCTCAGAAATTGTTCCATTCTTCCTATGTTGCTAAAAGCCTACTGTATTTTATATCAATTTGAATATTTGACATCTGCACATAAGGCCTACTCATCTACACAGATCTATAATTATCACCTGATCAAAGCTGATAGATCTATAACACTGTAATATTACTAAAACTTAATTTTTTTATGATAATCATTTTATTAACACTGTAGTAATATTGTCTTTGTACCATGTTGCAACCATCCCCAAACAATGTTGCAATTGTCCCCAGGCCCGGGGTCAGTTGCAACATCTGACTCCTTACATTTAAATGCAAATTGTTAAAAATGTACTTTCTATAATCATCTTTAAATGGGTTTAACTATTAACAAACAGATGTAAGTTTATTGTGTAAATTGTGTTGTATAATCCAAACCGTCTCTGAGTAACAGAGTCAAATGCAAAAATTGTTGCAACTGTCCCCGGTCTCCCCTACTGTCTACAGTAGCGATCAAAACAAAAAGTATCTTAACACTAGCATGTATCCTCTTCTGCCAGGAGGTGGTGACAACTGCACATTTAAAAACGTATTTATCATTAAATCATTCATTCAGGATTTCAATAGTGAAACAAGTCTTTATTATTTAAGACTTATTTTCTTTAAATGTTAATAAAAATATATTTTTTAAAAGAGCATTGAACATTGTGTCAGAACCACTAGTAAATTATTTTGTTTAGATTCTTTTTTTTTTCTTTAGATCTTTTTTTTTTCTTAAGAATCGTGAGAAAATCGATCTCCAGTTTATTAAAAATCTGGATTTTCAGTTTGTCCAGAATCATGCAGCTTTAGTTTACATGTTTCTACTGCATATAATTTATTAAAATAGAAGTTTAATTTGATAAAGTACAAGTTAATATTAAAATGCACCTATATTTTTTTGCATTTTCTTTTTCAGTTGAATAAAATACAATTTTTCCCTATATATTCCATATTTGAAGATTTCTTTAAAGTTTAAATTTCTCATTCTCGTGAACCCAGTCTCGTCTCGTCTTGTAGGATAAGTGTCTCGTGACACCTCAACTTTATGATCCTACAGGACTCAATCTTGTGATTAACCAATATATTTTTCTGTCTGATTATTTGATTTAACCTTATTTAAGTTGGGCAAAATCATTACAGGTGTATCGTATATATCTGCAATATACAGTATTGGCCACCCTGTAGATTTATTTTATCCGAAACTAATCAAATATTTGCATATTTTATCAGCTTCATATGGCTAAATATTGTCTTCTTGGAGAAGTTTTTACACTAATAAATATAGCATTTAATTTCAAAAATTGGATTTAGAAAACCACGTCAGAAAAATGTTTATAAAATTTAATAATAATAACCATCATCCATGAATGGAAAAAAAATCATATAAATACATGAATCAGACTGCAGCTCCATCTAATGGTCATTGATTTTTTTTGGCACCTGCTGTGTTAGGTGTTCATCATAAAGCTCATCTCAAACGGCAGTGATGCGCTGGAGAAACTGCAGCACAAGATGATCACAGCAGGAGGAGATACAGCACCCATGGAGATCCACCTGCAGACAGATGCTGCCAAAGGCACTTTCACCATCCAGGTACCTTATCAGATTAAAGAGCTGTTGCTTTTGTGAATCTGTTGTTCAACCTGTTTGTGATCTGATTTGTAGGACACAGGTGTTGGAATGAAAAAGGAGCTGGTTGCTAATCTCTCTTGGTCTGGATTAAAGGTGTGTCTCATTGAACTCTTCCAGATTTAAGCTACGTTTTCATTCAAAGTTGTGAATTTAATTTTGAACTGGCATGTTGCATAAATCAATTGCAAATAAAGCACAGTTTCCATGTGTTCAAGATCTGAAAATTGGGAAACTGGCACATAATATTATCAATAAGCCATGCAACCATGGAAGCCTGTGGATGTTTTTTTCTAAATAATAAATTACTTGCAGCTCATAGCATGCAGACAATTCAGATGGTATGTATTGAAATTGGTCTGCTGGTTAGTCCCATTATCCAATCACATAATCTGTCACGGCATATCAAATTAGCTTTTGTTGCAGATCAAAGAATTTATTTGGTAAATTTGCTTCCATTGTAGTGTATGGGCATGTCTTCCTGTCAGATTTTTAAAAATATCAGCTGCAAATAAGTGCATATGTTTTTGTTTTTTGCACATTTCTACAGTTTTATGAACATCTTGGGGCTTTTAGCGCTTTTTATGTAATATCTCAAAACAATAGCTATTGTATGTTTGGACATTATTCCATTAGTCCTCTTGTTCTTCCTCCATCAGTGTTTTCTGGAAGCTCTTCATAATCCAGTAGAGGCCAGCAGCTCCATCATCGGTTGGAGTGGGTTTTTACTCTGCCTTCATGGTGCCTGATAAAGTGGACATTTATTTTCAGTCAACAGAACAAGGCACTGGATACAAGTGGTCCTCAGACAGGTGAGAAAAATGAGAAGAAAGATGGATTTAATAACAAAGGTGGGCCAGACAGACAAAAATACTGTGCCTTTTTATTTGGGCTCCTCAATTATGGCAGAAATCATGATTAATTTGGTCAATATTAAAATCAAGATTTTATTAATAATCGTTGGAAGCCAAAATCAAAACTAAACTTCAATGAATCATGCAACCCCACATCTTCAACATTAGCAGTCAGAAAGTAAGTAGAGATCTCATCTTTTGTCATATTTGTGGCCATAAATCTATTTAGACATTGAGGTAATCAATGTTAATCAATTCAGGTGCATCAGGGAACTAAGATCACACTCCATCTTTACAACGACTACAAAGAATTTTTATCAGAAAACTGAGTCAAAGGTTTGCAACACTTAAAACCATGCACAGTGACATAAAACATGACATTCTTGCAGAAGAAACTCACTGAAGTGACTGTGGTGTGTTTTGCAGAGGTTGTGAGAAAGTACAATACAGTAACTTTGTCAGTTTTCCCATCTTCCTGAACGGATGGTGGTTAAACACCCTGCAGCCACATTAAGTCTAACCTTTGACCTCCCTGTGGCTCTGATGATCAGTCCTGAGCTGTTTTCTTTCAGCAAATGGCAGCACGAGGAGTTTTATCATCATGTGGTTCAAGGTCAAGATAAACCCCTCTACACGCTACACTACCGCACAGGCGCTCCATTCAACATCCGCAGCATCTTCTACGTACCAGAAATGGTAAGTGTGAGAAAACAACTAAATCAGACAAATACACAACGACTGACAAAATAGTGTACCTTACAGTCATTGACTTTCATTAATTACTCTTTCAATAAATATAATAAATGATTAATGAAATTCGTTTTTAGACTTACTGTGATTAAACACTTATCAATAAAGACCTTCATCAGAAACTCGAGTTGTTGAGAGTTTGAATGATTCGTTTCCTCTCTATATTTCTTGATGAATCAGCTCTGTTTTCCCTCTGTTTTCATGATCCTCATAGAGCTGCTGTAGATCAAGTCTAAAACACTTCACTCTCAACATTGCTGCCATCTTGCAGTACTCACCGGGCTTATTGTCTTGCCATTCACATTCAATATTATCACAGTTTGTGCTTGTTAGACGAGGTGAGATGTGACAATTTATTTGAGCCCTGGACATGACAGGAGAAAGTGGCCACAGTTTAAGATTTCATTGTAACAACTTAATTCATTCCCTCATTTTAGTTAGATTTTTGCCAAAATTGTTCCTTAATTTTAAAATAACAAGGGAACTAATTAATGAATTGTGGTCATGAATGAATGAGTTGTAGGAATAAATCAACAAGCTGTAGGCCTAGAAACGAATGGGAAATAAGCCTGTAGATCTATTTGTTCTGATATCTATTTTTTTCACATGATATAATTCAGTTTCACTTTTCCCAGCAACGCAACATCCAATACAAATGTCTTTCATGTGCAGAAATATAATTAGCTTTTCAGACCATTTACAAACTGTGTCAGCTGCTTTGGAATAATGGGATTATCTTTGTGGGGAATTAAACTTGACTAAAATTTTATTGCTTTCATTCAACATTCTTTGTATTGGACTTTGTAGGCCTGTTGTTTTCTATTTTAATGCTATTTTAAAGTGTACATACGATAAGCATAATTTGTACATAATTAATTGACCCTGTGCTATGCATGTCCTACAGGTCTTCACCTCAACATCTGAACCGAGGTGTGATCATTTATTTACCCTCCAATACAATATGGTTTTCTATTTACAACAAGAAATACAGGTGCATCTAAAAAAAAGTGAATATCATGAAAAAGTTCTTTTTATTTTAACTTACTTAAAAAAATACAACTTTCATATATTCTAGATTCATTACATGTAAAGTAGCACATTTCAAAAGTTTTTTTGTTTTAATTTTCATGATTAGAGCGTACAGCTCATAAAAGTCAAAAATCCAGTATCTCAAAATATTAGAATATTTACATTTGAGTTTCATTAAATGACCATCCCTACAGTATAAATTTTGGGTATCTCTTGTTTTTTAAAACCCCACTAATGCGGAAGACTCCTGACTTGCCAATGGTCCAGGAGACAATCATTGACACCCTCCACAAAGAGAGTAATTCACAGAAGGTCATCACTGAATGGGGTGGCTGTTTACAGAGTGATGTATCGAAGCATATTAAATGCAAAGTTGACTGGAAAGAAGAAATTGGGTAGGCAAAGGTGCACATTGAAATCATGGTCCCAGAGTCTGGAGGAAGACTGGAGAGGCACAGAATCCAAGCTGCTTGAAGTCCAGTGTGAAGTTTCTGAAGTCAGTAATGATTTGGGGTGTCATGACGTCTGCTGGTGTTGGTCCATTGTGTTTTATCAAGTGAAAAGTAAATGCAGTCATCTACCAGGAGATTTTGGAGCACTTTATGCTTCCATCTGCTGACAAGCTTTATGGAGATGTTGATTTCCTTTTCCAGTAGGACTTTAGCACCTGCCCACAGTGCAGAAGTGGTTTGCTGACCATGATATTACTGTGCTTTATTGGCCAGCCAACATGCCTGACCTGAACCCCACTGAGAATCTATGGGATATTTTCAAGAGTAAGATGAGAAATAGTGGATCCAACAATATACAGATGATCTGAAGGCTCAATAGTGCGTCAACAGTGCCACAGGCTGATGCTATAATATTTCACTTTACATGTAATGAATCTAGAATATATGAAGTTTAAATTTTTGAAATTGTTACAAACAAAAGCTTATTCATGATATTCAAATTTTTTGAGATGCACCTGTATTTAGTATAATCTTCATACAGCACTGGACAGTTACAAGTGGCTGTCAGCCTCCAAAAGGACAAAAAAATTACTCTTAGAAATTAGTTCTTAGATGTGTCATGCCATGATGACATTACATTATACACACTGTCACACTCATCACAAGACATTATGGTCGACTTTATGGCAACATAATAATGACCTACTCTTCTTTCTCTACATTGTATTTGATCTCTTGTGATAAACTGGCAGCAGAAACAACACAAGAGACGCACCTTTCCTAAGAAACATTTTTCCTCATTCCACACATTTACATGTAAAACAGGTTTTAAGGTTTGCACTTGACTATTATTGCACAGCTCTCTGAAAAAAAGTTTCTTGATGAATTAATCAACTGTAAATATGTAATATATCTCTTTATCCAAGACAACTTTGCATAACTGACATCTCATCCTGAAAGTTTATGGTTTTCTACATATATGTTCTGTCCTTCAATTTCTACTAAAAAGTTCTAGATCAATATCATAATGACTTGTTTGTTTATTTGTTGAGTAGACATGTAATAAGTGGCATAATGTACAACAAGCCTGTCATTTCGAAATAACTACAAATAACTTATTGTACATTATTCCTTGCATAATTATCACAACTTCAGCCCTCTTCTTTTACACATAACACACGTTTACTCTCTTTAAAAACAGCTCTTCAACTGGAATAAATCATCACCTGATCTTAAATCCTTAATTCCACTAATAATCAGCAATCAGAATCTCACAAAATGATGTTTACATTCAGTGGAATAAATTCTGCTAATATGAGAATTCATGAGAAGATTGTGAAGATATTACTTCTTTTGTATTTCTTTTTTGTCACTCAACAACCTAAATGACAAACTTTGATAGCTCAAAATGTGACCTTTTCATTTTCTGACCTTATTATATGAAAATTGCAATAGTAATGTTTATAGAGCATAAGTACTATATATATATATATATATATATATATATATATATATATATATATATAATATTCATTGTTTTTGATGGTTTAACAGTATTTTGTTAATTTGATATTTGGTTAAATATTTTACTGTCATTACATTTTATAAACGCAATCAATTTTAGACTTCATATTTACACCTAAAGCTTGAGAAAACAGGACTTTTGTTGTTATGATGCAGATATCATTATTCTAGCAATTGCACTAAACACAACAGCAAATGAAATCAGGACGACTGATGTCCTTCAAGAATTAAACCTTTCACCTACAAAACAAAGTAAAGAATCACATACTGAGCACATATAAAGATATTTATATGTAAAAGTGCTGGATGAAAGATGTTACAGTATTGCACTTACATCAGGTGTTAAAAGGGGTCATTGAATGGGTAGAGAAAATATAACTTTTTATGTTTATTTGGTTTAATGCAATGTGTTTACCTGGTTTAAATAAAACTATTTTATATTATTTTATGTCCTCTAAGCCCCGCCTTTCTGAAACGGGTCGATTTTGACCGATGAAAATCATCGAGGTGTGCTCTGATTGGCCAGCTGTATCGTGCGTTGTGATTGGCCGATTACTCTAAGCGTGTGTCGGAAATGTTACGCCCCTTACAATATGTGGAATCCCATCCTCCCGAGCAATTGACAGGTGATAATGTTGACTGTACTACCTTATCAATTCGAGCCCGAATCTGATCCAGAAAATGCAGAAGACCAAGCTGATCAGTCAACTCGGCCAGCGCGACTTGATCAAAACGTAGCAGATTGGTAAGGTTTTACTTTACAAATAACTATTACACCGTGTCTACACCTGACGCGACATTCGTCGCAACGCAACAGCAAAAGTCTCTGAACATATACAAAGCGACCACTGAAAATTATTTGAAATTTGTGTCAACACATCATAAATATAACGCAGCAGCAGTTTTATGTCCGACATTTGTTGTGTCGCCTCATGCCGCTCGCGTCCGGTGTAGACACGTTGTTAGATTTAAAGGAACACTCCACTTTTTTTGCAAATAGGCTCATTTTCCAACTCCCCCAGAGTTAAACAGATGAGTTTTACCGTTTTTGAATCCATCCAGCCGATCTCCAGTTCTCCCAGTAGCCCTTTTAGCATAGCTTAGCATAAATCAGAATCGGATTAGACCATTAGCATCGCACTCAAAAACAACCAAAGACTTTCGATATTTTTCCTATTTAAATCTTGACTCTTCTGTAGTTACATCGTGTACTAAGACCAGCAGAAAAATAAAAGTTGCGATTTTTCTAGGCTGAAATGACTAGGAACTATACTCTCATTCCGGCGTAATAATCAAGGAAATTTGTTGCCGTACTATGGGTGCACAGGCGCAATGATACTCCGCAGCGCCTGAATGTAGTCCCCAGCTAGGTAACTTCCAACGCGATCGGCACTAGTTTCAGTCTGCAAGTTGGTGAGAGGCTTGATATTTCTGTGTGCGATTAGTCATGGCTATGTACGTTGTCAAGGGCTGTGATAGTAAGTTGAAGCTTGTACTCTACTATCATGTTTCATAGAATTCCAACGAAAAACAAGGTACTAAAGAACCAATGGCTAACTGCTCTGAACATAGATTTGAAAACACTGGTAAGAATCGATCAAGAAATGGCGTGTTTGCTCAGCATTTTGGACAAGATGACTATTTGGAAAACAGACAGTTACCCGTACGGCATCTAAAGGATACGGCCATCCCAACTATCTTCAGATTAACGTTACATACAGGACCCAAGTGGATTATCACCCACGACTGTAAGTGTAACATGATTATTTTTAGTTCGCTAGAATGACCAGAATGAAAAAGCATTGCTTTTGCTGTTAGCTACATGTGAAATGCAGTCAGATTAGCTTGACCATTAGGTAACGTTACTGCGTAGTTTGATTAAAATAAACTTGTGTAATTGTCGGTATTGTTTATGTACATTTTCTGTGGTCCAAAATACAATACTACATTGATTTAAAAGGAGGAGGGTCACTTGAATCACTGTCGCATTTTCCCAAAATGTAATTGTATGTAACTCTCTACAACACAGCACTTACTTACGGTCGGCATGGGCTGGCAAGTCCCACCACCAGTTTGAATCGGCTCTCCTCCTCCTCTCTGTTCAGCCACACTTTCTTGCCTTTCGCGTTCCAAAAGTTCGTTTTCAGTGTATTCCGGTTCAAATAGATACGGTTCAGGATCTGCACCAAAGTAAATATCTTCTGAATCGTCTCTCACAAATGTTTCCATGGTTGCGATGCCCGCTCCCTATGCAAGCTGGTGGTCACGTTGGTTTGTTGACGGAAGTTAGCCTATTTTCAGGCGCTGCGTAGTATCATTGCGCCTGTGCACCCATAGTACCGCAGCAAATTTCCTTGATTATTACGCCGGAATGAGAGTATAGTTCCTAGTAATATCAGCCTAGAAAATTGCAGCTTTTATTTTTCTGCCGGTCTTAGAACACGATGTAACTACAGAAGAGCCAATATTTAAATAGGAAAAATATAGAAAGTCTTTGGTCATGTTTGAGCGCGATGCTAATGGTCTAATCCGATTCAATGATTTATGCTAAGCTATGCTAAAAGGGCTACTGGGAGAACCGGAGATCGGCTGGATGGATTCAAAAACGGTAAAACTCATCTGTTTAACTCTGGGGGAGTTGGAAAATGAGCCTATTTGCAAAAAAAGTGGAGTGTTCCTTTAACAGCTCACTAACGTTATATGTAATCACTTCAATATATTGTATATAAGACATTATAAGAACTTTCAACACTACTTATTTTAGCATTAACTGAAGACACATAATACTTTAAAAGCATAATGTTGTATTCATTTTTGTTTAGGTGCAAATGTACAAACTGTATTCCTTTGGGCGGTGTTAGGCAAATCGTCACCACATGCTGACGTAGATACTTGGGGGTGTGTTAGACCCAGTCGTTTTAGGGGGGTGTGGCAGACTCCTAACTTTAATAAAGAATATCTCTTTGAATTTGAGACTTTAGTCTTTGCAACTTTACAGATCTTCTTTATGCATCAAGAGCTTGTAACAGTCCAAAGAGAAAGGAAAACTTGAAAACTCATTCAATGACCCCTTTAAACTTCAGAAGATTTAGACTACAGAACAGTTAGTTACAATAGTTAGTTGCATGAACTATTATGTCACTTATGTAGTTGATGCTGAACACTCAAGAGGTGAGGGAGAGTCAAATCTAAATGCAGTATTTATTTACACAAACAGTAATCCAAGAGCAAAGAGCAAAAACCAAGAAACACATGTGCAGAACTGAAGACAACAACAAAACATTCAGCAATGGACAAGACCAACAAAGACCACAGGAAACAGGAACACAAGAGCAAACAAATTAACATCAAGACACACCTGGAAACAGTTGATGTTTTATAGAAAAAAAACTACAAAAGGATTACAAAGACAACAGGAGACATAAACAAAACAGAGACAAAATCAACTTAAACGTCCTAATAACAAAAACAAAAGGTACACAAAACTGGGTATGTAACAGTCTTTTCAGGAGTTTGGCAGCAAAAATTTATTTTGTATCAAACAGAGGTTTAGACAGACAGAAAACTTAAAATCAAGAGAATAAATAAAACAGGGTTGAAAAGACAAAAGAATTCGATGAAAATGAAACTAATAACAGAAAATGAAAATGAAGAACATTCATCAACAAACAGCAAACACTATTGAAGGAGGAGCAATAACTATATGATCTTCATGATGCTCTTCATTCATTATCTGCTCAAAACATTATTCATGTCAATGTAAAGCATGAAACTTTATGCAATTTATGCAATATTTATATTCTTTTATAAAGTCATTTCAGTCATTTAAGCAGAAGTCTTTAAATCAAAATATTTTAAGATCACTGTAAATGTAAAATCACCCTTGTGTGTCCAAATTTCTCACTGGTGGTGTAATATTTAATATTTACGTTGACTTGAGGAAGCCAACTTACTAAAATGCTACTGAAGACCAGTGTTGAGGGTAACACATTACAAGTAACGCAAGTTACGTAATAATATTACTTTTTTCAAGTAACTAGTAAAGTAAAGCATTACTTTTTAATTTCCAAGAAAATATCTGAGTTACTTTTTCAAAAAAGTAACGCCAGTTACTTTTTTTGCTTCCTTTATGTATTTAATCCCATTAACCAATGACTTTGCTGCTGACCTTTGTTGATCCAATTCGACCACTGCAAAAATACTTTTTTACTTACATTTTTTGTCTTGTTTCCAGCCAAAATATCAAAAAAAAACTTAAATCTAGAAGGATTTTCTTGGCAAGTGAATAATTATTTTGTTGTGATCAGAAAAAAAACAAGTCAAAATTAAGTGAGTTTTTGCTTAGAACAAGCAAAATAATCTGGCAATGGGGTAAGAAAAAAAAATGTTATTTCAAACAGAAAACAAGATAATTTTGCTTACCCCATTGGGAGACTATTTTGCTTGTTTCAAGCAAAAACACACTCAATTTTGACTTGTTTTCAGAAAAAAACAAGACAATAATTTTTACTTGTCTAGAAAATCCTTCTTGATTTAAGAATTTTTAGATATTTTGGCTAGAAACAAGACAAAAAAATCCAAGAATTTTTTTTGCAGTGTACTAATAAGCAAAACTTTTTTATATTAAAAAAACAAGCAAGACCTGCCATATCTAAAAAGTAACGTAAAAGTAACGCAAAAGTAATATAACGCATTGTAATGCATTACTTTTAAAAGTAACTTTCCCCAACACTGCTGAAGACCTTGATTTGCTTGTTCAGGTGTGTTTGATCAGAGTTGGAGCTAAACTGTGCAGAACAGCAGCACAAGATTTAAGGAACCCTGTCCTACAGCTTTAACTCTAGAAATTCAGCTTAGATCTTCAGTGATCTGAAGTTAGTAGATATATCAATCTAACTGATCAAACTTAAAAAAGTTTGATCAGTTTAAAAATCATATGATTTAAAAATCAAAATGATTAAAAATCATAAAAATCCCATAGACTTACATTGACAGAATGTTTAAATGAGCCAAGACTATTCAAACTCCAACTGTCAAAACTCCCAGAATCCCTTGAGACTCATTCAACACCTTAGAAATCACTCTCTATCTAATAGACAGTATTGGCTTTAGACTTTAATTTTTAAAACTATTTAAAAACTGAAAACCATCAAACTTTTACAACTTTTAAAACTTTTTAAAACATCTAAAACTTTCTGGTCTGGCTTTCTCAAGCCAACTTCAAATTTTGTCTACAAACTTACCATTTTTATTGCATTTTCTTTTATTTCAGATGATCATGTAAATTCACTGATCTCATTAGTAATCATCACAGATGATCAGTGGTGTGGAGTTTGTATTATACAGATACCCCAAACCAATAAATGGATAGAGTTTCTCATTAAAAGACTGATCAGTGTAAGAGTAGATATGAGACATGGACTCCACTTCATTAAAGGAGACGAGACCCTTCTCATAATCCACAAACACACCGACCCTCTGAGGTCTCACACTCGGAGAAAGAGAGACATGTGAAGGATCACGAGCCCAATACTCCCCATTTCTCCATCTCACAGTCCAGTATCCATTCATAGGACACATGTAGTTCTTCCTGTCAACAGATTCTCTGGTCACTCCTAAATACCACACAGTTTGTCCCTTCACCTGCACCTCAAAGTAAAAACACCCTGAGGAGAATCCATCCTTCCCAAGAACACCAAGATAATCATTAAATCTGTCTTTGTTTCCATCCACTCCTTTCGTTTGTGTGTTTCCAGTTTTCACTTGTTTCCCATCATCAGACACAATGAGCTGTGGATGAGCCGTATCAGCATCCAGAATCACATTCACTGTGGAAAATATGACAAATTCAGCATTTACAGATGAGCATATAATGAAAATAATGACAATTATTTATTTTTATAGGAATCATAAAAACTTTACAACAAGACAAACAAAAATATAGATTCACTATTAGATGTAAATAAACGTAATGTTTAATGTACATTATCTTATAATTTTGTTGTATCAAATTTGTTGTTCATTTTTGGATCCCATTATATAGATTTTTTTTCTGGTCTTGCTTTTATATAGTTATGTATGTGAAATAAATAATTATATTAAGTAATGTATATACTTTAAAATGAATAATTATGCACTTTTACTGTGTGTGATCTCAAATATATGAGAGCTGAAAACAGACAGCATAAAGTTATAAAGGCTACAGAACAGAATTCATCTTTAGATCAATAATGAGATCAATCATTTCAATCACCACTTGAAGACCAACAAAATACAAGATGATGTTACAAAGTTTATATATCTTATAATAAATTACAATGAATAACAAACATACATGAATGCACAGTGTATTCATTCATTGTTTTGCTAAATAATTTAAAAGTAATGAATTTATATTTTAATAAGATGAAATAAAAATTCACCTTTAGGTAGAAGTGTCTTCAGATGTTTTAAAAGTTGACCACGTTCTAAGAAAATTCAGAAAAAGATGAGAAAAGAACATTAAAATTCTATCATTTTTATTACTCTGACAAACAAGTTATGATCATTCAGTTGTGTTAACATCACACAAATGCCAGATGCCACATTCAGATGCCATGAACCCGACCATAAAGCCAGTTTAGCTGACTAGTCAGGTAAGTTTTAGTTTAGTTTACGCCAAACCTGGGTTTTAGGCACCATGTAAATGGTTTGGCTTTTAGCAGTGTTTATAGTAACTTACGCTCCACAGATAACCTGCTCCAAGACGCTCCCCAGTTTCTCTTGCTCCAAATTCAAGGGTACATAAAGATTTTAAAGATAAAATCATCTGGCTTTTAGTAATGATTATTTGTTTATGATCAACATAATTATCACTACAGTACACCTATGTTAAGTTTTCATATTCAGACTATTCAGACTGGTTCTGGTAAGAAACACTGCAGAGTAACCCAGTATCTGCGTGATTCATCACAGACATAAACAGAGAGAAGTATCTCCGACTACAATGTTCTTCCTCAGACACATACAGTTCTGTTTATTACAGTTATTTACAGACTGCAACTTTAAGATTTTATTTTAAATTAATAAAAAATATATACAGATAATATGAAATATAAATAAGCTTTAAGCCTTAAACATGATTACATATGAGCTTAGATTTTGAGTCTCTGTATACCTATATATATTATCACCTATACACTATATACACTTCATAACTTTCACTTGCACTGATATGGCAAGATGTTTTCTTTAACTTGTCCTCTTTCATGGCCAGATGTTGAAATTCTTCATACTTTTTAACCTTTTAATTTTTAAAGCTGAATTGCACTGACTCTCTCATGAATCAGTTTTAAGGCATGTGATTAGTTGTTCACTACTGATGTTACATTTTATGTGCACACGCTCCATAAACACACGATCAAAGCCTGAGCTTAAGGAGAAAGTTGATGATCAGTGTCATGGTCCCCACAAACCGGATTGGATTGGTCTGGTTTTGTCAACTCAAAACTAATCCTGTAACCCTGAGTTTGTTCAGCCAGTATTATGGTTCAAGCCCCTGGTACATTTCAGAGTTTGATTATGTTTTGTTCTGTTTTTGTGTATGTTTCCTTTGTGCTAGTTTTTCTGTCTGTGTTAATAGCTGTGTTTGTTGTCTTGGTTACTGATTCAGTTACACTTGTCCTATGTTTATGTAATTATGTCCTTGTGTATTTATAGCCTTGATTTTGGTTCATTATTGGTGTTATCTTGTAATTTTTAAGTTGGTTGTTCAGTTCGCTGTTTTTGCCAGTGTGCTATATTTATTATATATTTTTTTCATTAAACAATACTGCTTGCACTTAGATCCAGTGCTATATTGTTTTTTTGCAACCAGTCATGACAGACCTGGATAAATATACATAATATAAACAACTGGTGACCATTTACCAGACTCAAGATATACACAAAATAAATGAATGCACACAGTTAAAACTGTATTTTACTGCTGAAAACAGATTTTAAATTAATAGTGAATTAATAACGTAATAAAGACAGATTCACCATGCTGTATTTTCCTCTTCTCATTCTGTAGATGAATGCGTTCATTCTGTATTCTTCTCTTCTCATTCTGTAGTTTACTGTGTTCATTCTGTAGTTTATTGTGTTCATTCTGTAGTTGAATGCGTTCTAAAAAAGATTCACAATAAAGACAAGAGAAAACAGAGTTCAGACAACAAATACAGATATAATTTGTGATTGAGGAACAATAATAAATTACAGGACCTAAGACTTGACATTAATACTGAATTAAATTATTGGTCACACTTTATTTTGGAACCAATTCTCACTATTAACTAACTATTAACTACAATTTTGCTTCAATAAATGAATCTCTGCTTACTGATAGAAAGGAAGTTGTTATGATTATGGGGTGGATTAACAGATCTGTATTATAATACTAATAAACAGCCAAATGCAAAAATAGTATATGTATGCTAATAAGCAACTTGTTAATGGTGAAAATTGGTCTCTAGTCTAAATGTTACCAAATTATTTAATAAAGACAAAAAAAAAAAAATGTTTCAACAATGTTTCACGTTTGAGGTAACATATCAATACTAAAATGTGTAGACAAATTGTCATTTTACATTTTTGTAAGACATTTTTTCATAACATTTTATGCTTGACACAGGATCATACATATGAAGTCATTCAATATTGTTAAAACTTTTCATCATAGATTGTCATTCAACAAAATACACAATCAGTTGAGATGTGGTGGAAATTAAAAAGTAAATCAAACAAATTAAAACCTGCCATATACATCATGTGAACTTCACTGATTATGTTTCTGGGGTCACAGACAACTGAATGTCCTCTACCCAAACAAAAGTGGTGCAAGAGTGCTGAAGGACAACATCTACTTCTCCCTCCATCATCCTTCAGCAGTGTGTGCCAATCCACTCAACCTGAATAACACACGCAAACACCTGAACAGAGTATGAATGAGCACAGGATTTTACATCAGCTTCTGCATGTCATGTGCCAGGTCCCCGCTACAATAGCAGCAAAATTACAAATGTTTACAGAACAAGCGGGAATCCAGTGAACCTGTAGCTTTCTCTATTTATGTTTTATCACATGAAAGTGTGAAATCTGTGGGCTATTATGCGTCAAACTAAGTTTGGGGACAAAAGGTAATACTGTCAGGTAAGCATTTTTAAACATCCACACTCACATAAAAATGAACCATTTCTGTTCAATGAATTAATAACCAAACAAAACTGAATATGTGGCTAGAAGACAGCTGCAGTGCAACAGTCCTCAATGAAAATGAAGCCTCCTTTACTTTGATGAGTGTCTGCAGAGCTGTTATGAGAGATGGAGCTGTAGCTGCTCTATTTAAAGATGTCTATCAGTGCAATCAAGTGTTATCTAGCCATTATTTGTGCTTTGAATATCTTATCATTTTACTAAATAGTGCTCCACACATTGCATTTATCATTATTTACAGGCCCTGAAAATAGTGTCCTGCCTGTTAAACACTTTACAGAACTGTCATCAATGATTTCCTCAGAGTTTGACAGCTTTGCTATTGCAGTATTGATTTCTGTATTATCCATGTAAATATTAAAATCCCCAGCAATCCACTATAACATCTTTACAGACAGCCTTCATGCTTTTAATGAGGAAGCTTCTTCTCAAAGAATATAAACAGTAACTTGAACAACACTCACACTCTTTTTGCTACTGTTTATGCAGGTATATCAACAAACTCCTATCTAATTTTCTCCACCGCAGAGCTACACAAGATGAGCATTTGAGGTTCATAAGTATATAAATTGTCTGACCATTTCACTACATAAGACCCTTCTTCCTTGGCTGGGAGCCATTTGAAGCTGCATTTAAACTGCATTTTGGAAGTTCCAACTCGTTGGCACCATAGAAGTCCACTATATAGAGAAAATTCTGTAACACTTTACTTATAGGGGTCATGACACCTTCATAATCATGACATGACACATCATGAATATAAAGGAGGTTTTATGCATGTTTATGACAACTGTCATTAAGCGTCATCCACTCAGTTATGTCATTTTTAATGCACGTGTGACATTGTTTGAGATGTCTTTCTTATGACAAACCAATACATCATAAACTGTCAGTGTCTTTGTCATGGCAACTTGACATTACCAAGACAACATAACCTGTCATAAATCTATCATAAACATGACATAGCAGACTAATTATCAAACTTAAGAAACTACTTACCTTAATGGGTTAACATTACATTAAACTGTCATTTGGTTGGTTTTGACATTGGCTCTCATGAGGCTATTATAATTGTTCATGAATATTTTTCTGACCACTTTTTTCAATGGTACAAACTGAATTTGTCATTAAAAAGCCATTAATGTTAATATTTTATGAAATTATTTTATAACAATGTCATGAATATTTTTTTACCTCAGCTACGGTGGTACAAATTGAATTTGTCATTAAAATGTCATTAAGTGTTAATACTCTGTCAGATAGTTTTATAACTCCGTCATTAATATTTTTATTGACCTCATACTCTGTTCAATTATTTTAGAACAGCGTCATGGACATTTTTCTTTTCGTATATTTTTTTTAGGCTTCCTTCAACAGAAGATCCAGCCTGGTCTCATTGTTTATACGTAATGTTAGATATTAATACATAACATTTACAAGCACAAAACGTAAATTTTTGTAAATTTTTATTGATGCTAAAACATACAATTTAGATGTATTTGAACGTTTAAAGCATACAAATCGGTACATATTTTAGCTAAAATACGTAAAATATTTACGCGTCTTTATATCATTAATATATTCATATCAACGCATTGTCAACAATCAGCGTTTTAGATTTTTAGACCCCTTAACCTACCCCCAAATTTAAACCTACCCATTTTATAGTGAATATAAAATTATATTATTATATAATTTTTTTATTATATTTTTATTAAATTATATTTGACCAAAATATGCATGGAAATGACCATTCTAGTAACAATATAGCATTAAAAATATTTTTATAGTCGCTAATCCCACTCCTATCTCTAAACCTAACCATAACTGTGCTGCTCAGGATAAAGGCTTGCACAAAGCACACAAATAAAATTGTTTGATTTCATAATTATGTTGCGATTTTGGTTTAACATTATTTTATGGTTCTATTGCTATTCATAGCATGTCGGGGAAAATGCCTTTTATGGCCCATGGTAAACAAAGTTAATATTACATAAATGGTTAAACGACTGAATAAATGTTACTTATTTTAAGGGTTTAAAGTGAAGTCTTGCTTCACTAGGTCAGATAATAGACCGTTTTAAATGTCATAAAAAAGATGAACAGGTGTTAGATAAATAAAATCAATCATCCAATAATAATAATTAAGAATGATTACATTTTATGTTATTGCATTTGGAGAGCGATTAACCCAAAATTAAAAATGAAAACAGTAGGCTACAATGGTAGGTGGTCCGGTAGGTTAAGCCATACAGAGTTTGTTCTATATCACTGCAAAAACAGTTAATTACAGCATCCCACACATTTATATTTTCTTGACCAGCTTTTTTACATCATGGATAAGTCTACCCAAGACACCACCAGTGTAGCCTACACCTAACCAGTGGTGCCACTCTATCATTTTGAGTGACACTGGTTATGTGTACGCCATTATGATGCTGTCTTGGCTAGACTTATCCATGATGTAAAAAAGCTGGTCAAGAAAATATAAAACTGTAGTTGAGGTCAAGAAAAATATTAATGATGGAGTTATAAAACTATTTGACAGAGCATTAACACTTAATGACATTTTAATGACAAATTAAATTTGTACCACTAAAAAAAAAATTCAGAAAAATATTCATGACACAGTATAAGCCTAATGACAGCCAATGTCAAAACCAATCACATGGCAGTTTAATGTAATGTTAACCCATTAAGGTAAGTAGTTTCTTAATTAATTTGCTATGTCATGTTCATGACAGATTTATGACAGGTTATGTTGTCTTGGTAATGTCAAGTTGCCATGACAAGGACACTGACAGTTTATGATGTATTGGATTATGTCAAGTTGTCATAAGAAAGACATCTCAAACAATGTCACCTTTGCATTAAAAATGACATAACTGAGTGAATGACACTTAATGACAGTTGTCATAAACATGATAAAACCTCCTTCATATTCATGAGTCATGTCATGTCATGTAAGTCTTATGCACACCATTTCAAGTAAAGTGTTACTAAAAATTCCTGAAATGTTTTTCTCAAAAAACATAAATTTATTTACGAATGTAGAAAGAAAGACATGAACATCTTGGATGACAAGGGGTGAGTAATTTATCTGTAAAGTTTGTTTTGGAAGTGAACTAATCTTTTAAGAGAAATCTGGATGACATCATATTCGACCTATATCAAATTTTTCTTTTATAGGTGAGATCATTGAAAAGGTTGTTCTTCAATGATCAGCTGACCAACGTCTTAAAACTCAAATGGACACCTGGACAATTTCAGTCTGGTTTTTGACTGCATCACAGCACACAGACAGTGCTCATAAAGATAATAAATTATATTCACTTAAATACTGATTCAGGCAAAATATCAGTGCTGGGTTTAACATTGAACTCTGTTCTAGAGAGAGTGGAAAACCAAATTGCCAATCACAGCTATACAGATGATACCCAGGTTAACGTAGCTTTATCGCCAAATGACTACAGCCGCATTAATCCCTCTGTCAATTTAATTGATGAAATGAACAGGTGAATGTTCCAAATTTTCTTTAATTTAACAAGGAGAAAATTGAAGTCATTGTATTTGGAAACAAAGATGAAGTTCTTAAGGTGAATGTAGACCTTGACTCTAGGGGTCAAACAACTAAAAATCAAGTCAGGAATCTTGGTGTGATTCTGGAGTCAGACCTTAGTTTCAGTAGTCATGTGAAAAGCAATAACTAAATCAGCATACTCTCATTTAAAAAACACTGGAAGAATTGGATGTTTTGTTTCCAGTCAAGACTTTGTTTTCAAGAATTTGTTCATGGCTATTGTAATGGTCTCCTCATCTCCTTCCCAAAAAGACCACTAAACAGCTGCCAGGAAAATGATAGTAATAAATTATTATTACTCATTTATAAATCACTCAATCGCTTATGACCTCAACACATAGCAGATATGCTCACTGAATATAAACCTAACAGACCACATCATTAGGATCAAGAAATATGTTCACTCAAAATAAGGGCAGTCTGTTTTGAGCTATTATGCCACCCGCAGATGGAATCAGCTTTCAGAAGTGATCAGATGTGCTAAATCACTAGCCATATTTAAATATAGACTTAAAACACATCTGTTTAGCTGTACATTTACTGAATGAGCACTGTGCTATGACCTAATGATTGCTGTATTTTATGTATCCTCATTTATTTTGTTATTCTCAATTGTTTTAATTCATCAATTTTTGATCAATTTAAATATTTAATTCTTTGCTTTTATTGTTGTGATTATTTGCATGATTATTTTACTTTTTTTTATGTAATGCACTTTGAATGAAATGTGTGTTAAATGTGCTATATAAATAAACTTGCCCATACTGCCTTATTTACAAAAAGAAACCAAGAAACAAGAAACCAAGCACTTTACCTTTGTTTTTATGAGCAAACACAGCTATCAGTATTCCAGCAATCACACTGAGAACAACAAAAACAGAAATCACGATGACTGATGTCCTCCAAGAACTAAACATATTACCTGCAAAACAGAACAGTAATTAAGCACATTGTGTAAATCAAACTATTTTGATGAGATGATTAAAAACATACATAGACCGTAAAATGTTTTAGCTTTATGTAACTTAATAGACTATGCTAATAGTCATCAAATCGTTTTACTGCATCAAGAGTACCATGAGAAGATGACAAACAATTACAGGAACAAAAGCGCACAGTACTCACTTGTGGTGATAATCAGTGTCTCCAGCATGTGATGCTTCAGTTTGAATCTACAGTGAATCTTGCTGTCTCTCTCATATACTGTCATGGTGTGTCTGACACTGAATCCATCTGTGTTTTTGTGTGTCTCTGTAGTTTCTGAACTCAAACTGACTCCTTCACTGTCCAGCCACTCAAGAACAGGTTCAGGGTTCCAACCTTCAGATTTACACTGTAGATGAAGACCTCCTGAATGATCAAACCCATCTACAGTGATCACTGGATGACGTCCTACAGCTACAGATCAACAAGGAGAACATTCAGTTGTTGTTCTGGTATTTTTGGGTTAGTTAGTTTTAATAGTTTTTTAATAGTTTACTCACCCTCAACACTGACATTAACAGTGGCGTCATCAGACCAGGATTTAGACTGAATAAAACACTTATAAAGTCCTTCATCAGAGACTCGGACTGATGAGAGTTTGAGTAATGAGTTTCCTCTTTGTAGTTCTTGATGATTCAGTTTTGTTCTTCCTCTGTAAGACTGAATCTGTTGTGTGTTTCTATCTTCATGATCCTCATAGAGATGCACTAGTTGTGAGTCTTTCAGATCAGACCTAAACCACTCCACTCTCATGTCCACAACACTGATGCTGGGTTTGACTGAACAGTGCAGAATCACATCTTCACCAGCTACAGCAAATACAGGATCTGCAGGACCCACAACTTCATACTGCTCTGTAAAAGAGAAAGAAAGCAGGACTAATTAAAAGTGAACCTCCTTTAAGTTGAACTATCAACCTTCAACCCATATGTTTATATCTTTTTTTTTTTTTTTACCGTTTTATTATTGCTTGTTTATTAACTAATTTATTCATTTTATACTAGTAATTGATAGCTTTGGAGCATGTATATGTTTGACTCATTTCAGGGTTTTGTTTGGCAATATTCTGTTTTGTCAAACTTTAAATAAAACTACTAATGTAAAGCAGTAACTGTGTAACTTCTCCACACAGCTCTGCATCCAAACCTGTCTGCTTGGGTGCATTTTTACATGTTTTATTAAATATTATTAAATGGCTCTTAGTAAATTATTCTAATTTTCAATACTTCTGAACAATGAAGGTAAATAACTGACCATTCATTCAGGAAACTTAGTTTCTGTTCTGTGGTTTCTTCATGTAGGTAAAATAAAATTTCACTTCATTTATTTACTAAGTAGCATTTAATACACAACATAATGTACAGTGAGCTGGTCATTATCACATAAACTATAACTAAAATATAATTATTATGGCTCAGCTGGACAATGAATAGACATGAACACACACTTCAGCTCTTTACATGGGAGTGAATAATTACCTGTTCTTGAAACTGTGATTTCACTAAGAATCAGAAGAGTCAAACAAATGAGCTTCATCTCTAAAGGACACAGATGCTAAAATGAAAAGGAAAAAAAAAAAAAACATAAAAAAAACAGTCAACTCGTGTGTTAGAATACATGTGTTGGCTCTGAATAGGCCTACTTGCACATTTACATTTACGAATACAACATTTTACAAACACATCTACAATCACCTGGTTAAATTAGTCCAGGCAAAGCAAGACATAATGGACATCGTGCATCTACAGCATTATTTGAGTTTATCCTCTTTTTTAAATGTATTTATATGGTTTAGTATCACTTAAAGACCTACCTGTTAAACGCATCTGATCTAAAGTCACAATCACGAGACACTAGTTCAGGTGTGTTTCTCGACTTACATTCAACTGAACATTGCTGTGTTTACAAGAGTTTCAGAATAAATTATTGATTTGATTTATTACCAAATGTTGATACGAAAGTTAATCGAAGTACAGGAGCATATTTCTGTCTTAGTTTTACTTTCACCTGTAACTAAACGATTTACCTGATGACACGCCCTCCACATCATCAGATCATAATCCTGCTGAAATCATGCTCTGTGTGCAGAGGTGTGTCTTCAGTCTTCAGACTGGCTTTGCATGGTTTATAACCTAATTTACCTTTGCGTGCGCTACGATTTTTTTTAAAAATCGATTTAAAGGTCGTTCATTTCTACTATAATTTTGTTTTTGTTTATTTTAATTGCTATTTATTTACTATAGTTTACAAAACTTGGGACACACTTACAGTCAGTTTTTCATTCGAAGTAATAAACAAATCAGATTTTTATAATATAAACTTGGCATTCGAGTATAAACCACTTTTATAAACGAGATGTATTTGAATATATCTCGTTTCGTATGTAAAACCTTTTAGGATGTTTTATTGAATACAAAACAAATAGGAACAAATAGCCGAGTTTCAACAATAAAGTGACATAGGCCTATAATATGCCAGAACCTGATCATATCAAGCTAATTTAAAAAAAAAAATAAATAAATAAATAAATAGACACTTTTTATTTTCAGGGCTTACGAGGACTTTTAATTTATTGTGAATATAATAATCTACACGTATGTATTTTGTGCACATTTTGTCATTTATTTAATGTAATCAAAACAAAAGATTGTACGGCATTACCAAACATTATAACAGGTGAAAGTATGAGCAACCATATACTTTTCTATCACCTAATCTTCTAGTGTTCTCCGAAAGCCGCTCGAGCAACTACATCTAAAATATTTCACACAGGCATGCACTGAACTGCATGCAGACGTCATCGGTGAGCGTCCGCGGGTCCTTTCCTTTCAGTCACTGTACGCCTGTCACGCCGTAGTTTCCAGTCGTCTATAGGTCAAACTACAGTAGCAGCAGCAGAAGCAGAAATGATACGATCATTAAGTTTACTCAGATACTCTCTGAATGTGTCTCAGAGGGCTCATGTCAGGCTGTTATCATCCAGCAGAGGGGTCGGAAAAAGAATAGTCCCCGCGACATTCACTGGAGGTACATGTTTAATTAATTTAACATGAATGAGCCATTAAATAATATGGTCAGCGAATCAGAGCACAGCAGCATGATAAATATTATAACAGGGTAAGAATGATTTTAAACAAATAAACGAATCGGTTAAAAACACGCATTTTCTCATTGTAAATCTCAGTATGGAGACTCAGTAAATAATCTCCACATTTATCTGCAGATGTAAGGACTATAGAGCATAGAGTGACAGTAACAGTTATCAAATCCAAACCCTTGTATTTGGTCAATAAAACATCAGTGCTGTTTAATTCTGATGATTATAATGACTCTCTCTGTATTTAACAGCTGAAACTAATGGCAGACAGCAGCTTCCTCACACCAGACCAGTCAGACTGTGGAGCTCCAGCTGTGCTGCTGTCAGTGTGGCTCATCGCAGATACAGCACACAACAGGCTGAGAGCACAGAGGAGGAGACACTCCACACAATCATCAGTGACACTGAGAATGTTCAAGGTACAGAAAGGATTCAGTAACTTAACATCTAAAGTCTACTGTATAATATTAGTTGCATGTATTTCTAAGGCTTCTAAATGATCAACATGATCTAAACTTTCAAATGCTGAAAATCCTGTTGTTCACAATTTTCTGTCCTCTGATTGATAGTTTTTACTATTTTAGTAAGTTAATGCTTTTTACTGTCTTTCCAAAATGTCCCACTTCAGTTTTTTTTAATTGTGTTAAAATGTGAGAGTCAAGAATGATAATCACATCAGACTTTTGAGGAATGTTTATTTGTCATTCTCTCAATCAACATTTTATTGTGTTTTTAATATTTAATATTAAAACTAAACATGCAAATATTGTCTTACTAAGACATTATTGTGGATCCAGAGCTGATATTTAAATGCATTTTATGTGTGTAGTTAGATTTAATGTTATAAAAATCTAATTGATTTACATTAAAACCTATCATAATTACCATATAAAAATGAGCAATTCTGTACTAAATTTCTCTCACTATATCATACTACATGAGCTATTAAACCCTGATGTATCAAATATGATACACAACATAAAACACATATGCAATCTTTTATAATATATTTTGTCTAAGGGCTACAGAATTTAAAATATAGTATCTGTTAGTATATGGAAATTGTAAGGATGTTAAAACACTGTTGTTTTTGTTCATTAAGGATCCTACTCCAAACACGAGTTTCAAGCAGAGACAAAGAAACTGCTGGATATTGTGGCCAGATCACTGTATTCTGAAAAAGAGGTGATAAATTAAGGGCTCAGTCTCAGGCCTACAGGACTCAGTCTAGTGATTCCCCAACTCATCTTTAAGGCTGATTATTTGATTTCATCCAAGTTGTCATCATTACAGTTGTATTATGTATCTGCAATATATTGGCCTCCCTGTAGGCTTATTGTATTAAAAAAACCTGACTCATATAATATTACAATTATTTAGCTTTATATAGGTAATATTGTCATTTGTGTCTTTCACAACTAGGAAACTATTCCAGAATTTTTTAGATTAATTATAATAATATAACAATGCATGAATGGGGAAAAAAGCAGCTCCATCTAGTGGACTCTCTGGTGATTTTCACATCACACACCTGCTCTGTTAGGTGTTCATCAGAGAGCTTATCTCAAATGGCAGTGATGCACTGGAGAAACTGCGGCACAAGATGATCACAGCAGGAGGAGATGCAGCACCCATGGAGATCCACCTGCAGACAGATGCTGCCAAAGGCACCTTCACCATCCAGGTACCTTAAGCTCATACAACACCTTCATTATGATTCTGTCAGGGGCTCTAGAACAGAATCATGGATTAAAATAATTAAACAGCTGGGTCATTCTGTGTCAAATCAACCAAATTTAAAAACCTTCCCTGGCTCATTTTTGATTTTGCTAATATTTTTTTCTGAGGAAAGATAGATATGTATAGTGATGAAAGCCAAAATATTAAATGTCATGGATGAATATTTACTGAGTAATCCACTATTGTGTAGAGAGAGGTCAAAATGGCAATTTTCACCTTAGATTTAATGTCAAGTTACAGGGGGTTAAACATGACTTCAAAAAAATGGCAGCATCATTACCTTTTCTTGTGCACAGTGATTGGTAGTTCTGTTAGTAGAATCTATTGACTTTAGCAATTCTTGTTGCATTATGTGCCAATGGTGACCATTAAAAATGGGGAACACTTTTTCAAGTTTTTCTCCAAAGTTTGCATACCTGTAACTCAAGAAGTATTAAAGATATTTGAATGCCCTTTTAGATATTGGGTCTTAACCAACTTTTCTTTAGGTTTCATTATTTTAATGCCCTATGAGATTTGGTTCCAGAGATACTGGAATTTTAACATGACTCTGGCAGTAAATAGTTAAAATGTACACATTTTCAGTGGTCAAAAACCAAACCTGGGTCAGTTTGAAAAAAATACAATACTTACTGATACTTATTTCAAAGAACAATGTCTGAAGAAGAAATAATGTTGAAATTAGAATTGGATCTTGTTTCCCTCTATAAAATTAATTGTTCAAACTCTTGGTAGCTGTTAAAACTCTCAGAAGCTGTTAAAATGAACAAAAACCCTTTTTCCAAATATACTTAAAACAGATTCAAATATAAAATATCATGAATAGACTACAAGAAAGCAAGGTAATGTGCCTCAACTTGACAATTCTAATTTCAACATGATTTCTTCTTCAGACATTGTTCTTTAAATAAAATAAGTATCAACAGTATACCAACATACCAAGTAACCAACTTTTGGTTTTTGACCACTGAAAATCAGCAAAATTCAACAATCTGGACATGAAGCCTCATTGAGATCCCCATATCTCTGGGACTGAATGATGTAGAGGCTTGAAAAAAAGTTTATTAACAAACTAGAATCTAAAATCATATTGCAATGTCTTTAATACTTCTTGAGTTATATGCAAGCAAACTTTGGAAAAAGAATATTTGTGGCATTCAGACTGGTATGTTCAATGCAGTTGTCTTGACAGAAAGAAACAAGATACAGGTTTAACATTATTTGTTCTTCAGACATTCCTCTTTAAAAGAAAAGTATCATATTTTTTAAAACTGACCCACAGTTTGAAAAAATATGATAGTGGTTTTTGACCAGTGGTTTTTGACCACTGAAAATGTGTACATTTTAACGATTTACTCCAAGAGCCATATTGAAATTCAAATATCTCTGGAACCAAATCTCATTAAAAACAACTATGCCAAAAGAAAAGTTGGTTAAAACCAACTATCTAAAAGGGCATTAAAATATCTTTAATACTTCTTGAATTACATGCATGAAGACTTTGGAGAAAAACTTGAAAAGTGCCGTTTCCCCATTTTTGAATGGTCACCATTGGCACATAATGCAACAAAGATTGCTAAAATCAACAGATTTGACTAATAGAACTACCAATCACTGTAAAAAGTATCTACAGTATCTACAATGGTCCATATTATGGCTATTAATCTTTTCCTTCTTTGATAATCAACTAATATTTTATTTAATAACACATTAAAAGATTGTTTTCAATAATACTATCATATATTTCAGAGATATTAAAAATAATCATCCCAGGTAAGTGTATTTTTCCTTACTTCTCAGATAGGTGGTATGTTTCCAATATGTCTACATTCTTGCTCTCTCTCAACAACTCTCTAAAATCAAATGCTGACGGCAACACAAGCTTGCTAACCTGCACAATATCTGCACCTCTTCTTTTGTAGGGGAGATTGGGGTAAGTTGAGCCAGTGGGTAAGTTGAGCCACCCCCTATATCTTGGCTACTGTACACTTTTACTGTCATGTGACCATGTATTTTGGAATCACACATAATTTCTGCCAGACTGTGAAAAGGAGAAAGACATGGGAGGAGTTTTTTTTTTTAAAAAATGTTTTGGCTTGTTAAAGTAAAATCTTGGCATAACAGATGTAATGGATTTTACATCAAAGCAAATTTATCCAGGTGTAAAAATATTTATGATGCATATAGGTGCTTTAGCAACATATAAAACCATGTAAATAATTTAGCTAAATATTAGCCTGAATTGGTAAGCCAGCAAGCATTTTTCCAAAATGCCAGCTATGGGACAAAGTGAGCCAAATGCTGTGGGGTAAGTTGAGCCAACACTTTAATTTACACCCCACCATAAGGTACTGAAGTTAAGTTAAATCTCTGAAGTATAAACTGGTATTTGAATATGCTATTATGAAACTGGATTAGTTTATCATATATATATATATATATATATATATATACACACATACATATAATTTGTAGTTTATTTGATAAGGACAGTACATCATACATATCCAGAAGATGCTTTATATAACACTTTATAATCAAATATATCTTTCCACCTTTGGTCCCTAAAGGTCTGTTGATATTGCAAAATAAGCTACCAAGCCAAGAATATTCTGACAAAAATGTTTATTAGTTTCAGTGACTTTTATTTCTTTATTCTAATTGAGTTTTTATTTAATTTTACTCAACAAACTGTTTAGTCTGTTTTAGGGAAGGTTAAAACGCTGGTGTTGTATGTTTTATGCTGTTAGAGTTAGCTTTAAGATAAGAAATATGACTGTTTGTAAAATTTCACATGGGTTTGAATCAGATTCGGTCAGATGATCAGTTTTCACCCAGATGGTTCATCTTACCCACTGACTTGGGTCAGCTTACCTCTAACCTGGGGCAAATTGAGCCACTGGAACACTTTTTTTTTAAGAAGCCATCATTTTAGAACCCTTTTGTCATAGATGCATTCTGATCATTTTAAATCATAGGAAACATCCTGAAATTACTGTAGATACCTTTTTTGTACTTCTGCCTCATTTTCCCTTATGAGGACCACATAAGTAAAAAAAAAAAAAAGGCTCATCTTACCCCACTTTCCCCTACCTGACTCTTTTTCTGTGGGTCTCTGTAATTGTCAGTCAACAGACTTCATTCTGGCCATTACTTCTCTTAGTATTTTAAGCTTGACTGAGACCTGGATTCATCCAGAAGACTCCACAACCCCTGGTGTTCTCACTAACAATTTACCTTTCTCTTACACCCCCATCAAGCTGGGAGGGTCATGGTCTTCTCATTTCTAATAATTGGTAATACTCAACCCATTTTTCCCTATACAATAAAAATTATTTTGAGTTTCATGCTATTATGTTAACAGCTAAATACTGTAATGATGTATCATCTTCCTGGTCATCTGGGCACCTTTATAAAGGAGATGGATGGGTTGCTATCCTCATTCTCTGGGGATGGCAGTCCACTTGTAGTTTTTGGTGACTTAGAAATCCATCTGGAGAAGCTTTACAGTGCAGACTTCCACGTCCACTCCATGCTTCATTCTGTCTCAGACGGCTTACCACCACAAGCACTAACAATCAGGCAACCAGCTTGACTTTATTTACACACACACAATTGTATCACAAACAACATTTTGGTAAAACCTCTAGACATTCCCATTGCTGGATCTATCTGGATAGGTCTTTCATGGTTTCCTGGGGAGGAGAGGTATCCAAAGAACATCATCTAGTCAATGGGGTTCCTCAGGCATCAGTTCTTGGACCCCCATTATTCACCATATACTCTAAATCACTGAGTCCCATTACTCAAGCACATGGTTTCTCCTACCATTGCTATGCTGATGACAATCAGCTGTATATTTTATTTCAACAAGACAATCCAACAGTAACTGCATGGGTCTCAGGTTGCCTGTCAAAAATCTTGGCATGGATGAAGGAACATCATTTGCAGCTCAACCTGAGACTGAGCTTTTTGTTTTCCCTGTCCCTCCAACTATACAGCCTGATTTCATTATTATTCCTTTATGACCAGCTGACCTTCAAGTACCACATATAAAGACAGCAAGATCATGCAGGTTTGAATTGCACAACATCAAGAGGATAAGGCCTTTCCAAGCAGAGCATGCTGCACAACTTCTTGTCCAGGCTCTTGTAATTTCTAGGCTGGACTGCTAATATTTTTCTAATGAACTTCCATCATGAACAATTAAACCTCAACAAATGATTCAGAATGCAGCAGGAGGGTCTTCAACAAGTCCATAATGGCCCACATCACACCTCTCTTTATTTTCCTGCACTGGCTACTGGTTGCAGCTTGCATCAAATTCAAGACATTGATGTTTGCGTACAAAACAGCCACAGGCTCAGTACCCTACTACTTCCACTCACTCTTACAAATCTACATCCCCTCCAGAAGCCTGAGTTCTGTAAGTTGTACTATTACAGACAGACAGGCTGGTGAAATGATCTTTCCACACCTACAGTAATTAACAGAACAACCGAAATGTTTTTACATGCGTTATACATCATAATAGATAACTTTGGCCATGGAGAGTAATTGTAAATAATGTTTACATGAAATATGTTTGAAATTAAATTTTTCATCTGAGATTTCATTGTAATTCTTCTCATAAAGTCACTGAATTCATCATTAACTGATTGCCTTGCTGTCTATGTTTGATGTTAGAGCGTTGTTGAGAGAGAACAAGAATGCACTGGAAACATACTACCACCTACCTGACTCTGCCACTTATCTATATGTTGCTAAAGCACCTACAGTATATGCATCATAAATATTTTTACACCTGGATAAATTTGCTTTGATGTAAAAGCCATTACATCTGTTATGCCAAGATTTTACTTTAACAAGCCAAAAACAATTTTTAAAGTAAACAGGTGCCGTCCACTCCTCCCATGTCTTTCTCCTTTTCACAGTCTGGCAGAAATTATGTGTGATTCCAAAATACATGGTCACATGACAGTAAAAGTGTACAGAAGCTAAGATATAGGGGGTGGCTCAACTTACCCACTGGCTCAACTTACCCCAATCTCCCCTACAACAGAAGAGGTGCAGCTATTGTGCAGGTTAGCAAGCTTGTGTTGCCGTCAGCATTTGATTTTAGAGAGTTGTTGAGAGAGAGCAAGAATGTAGACATATTGGAAACATACCACCTATCTGAGAAGTAAGGAAAAATACACTTACCTGGGATGATTATTTTTAATATCTCTGAAATATATGATAGTATTATTGAAAACAATCTTTTAATGTGTTATTGAATAAAATATTAGTCGATTATCAAAGAAGGAAAAGATTAATAGCCATAATATGGACCATTGTAGATACTGTGAGACAGTGATTTCCTTACATTGCTGATGTCATCATTAACTATTCACCTGAACAGTTTGTTTTTGTATATGGTATCATTGTGATACTTGACCATCAAAACATAGGTGTAGACATCACCTTTTCTGTGTTATCATGTTTGGTTCAGGAGATATGACACAAAATAGATAATTTGGTTATGGCTGAAAGTAAAATGGTCGCCATGGCAACCATGAGGCATTTTTGCGATGGCTCCCTTTTTGAAAATATTCAGGACCGCAAACTATACAAGTGTACCAAGCTTGACGCTTTTATGAAAAAGTGAAAAAAATGTTGACATATCACCCGTACTATAAGGTGAAAATTTCCATTTTAACCTCCCTCTACAAAATAGTGGATTACTCAATAAATATTCATCCTACATTCCATCACTATACATGTCTATCTTTCTTCAGAATAAATATTAGCCAAATCAAAAATTTGAGTCGGAGACCTCTGGTTGAGTTGACATGGAATGACCCAGCTGTTACTGCTTTTTTTTTTTTTTTTTTTTTCAAGCTATGGTCATATTTTGTTACCCGTCGACAGAAGATGATGAACAGTAATCTTTAATCCCTGGGTAGAATGTGTTGATCAACATTTTTGTGCTCTGATTTGTAGGACACAGGTGTTGGGATGAACAAAGAGGAGCTGGTTGCTAATTTGGGCACCATCGCTCGATCTGGATCAAAGGTAAGTCAAGTCACCTTTTTTTATTTAGCGCTTTATACAATAATACAGTGCAGCCTAACAATCCTTTAACAGATTTGAATATTAGAAATGTGTTTGTGGTGTGTGTAAATCAGTTAAAGGGATGAGTCTTTAATCTAGATTTAAACTGACAGAGTGTGTCTGCCTCCTGAACAGTGTTAGGTAGATTGTTCCAGAGTTTGGGTGCTAAATAGGAAAAGGATCTGCTGCCCGCAGTTGATTTTGATATTCTAGGTGTTATCAAATGGCCATAGTTTCAAGATCATAGCAGACATGAAGGACTATAATTTAATAAGATCTGGCTCAAGGTGGAGCCTTGGTGGACAGAACCAGACTAATATGGTCATTATTCCTGGTTCTAGTAAGAACTCTAGCTGCTGCATTTTGGACCAGCTGGAGTTTGTTTATTAAGTGCGCAGAGTAACCACCCAATAAAGCTTTACAATAATCTAGCCTCAAGGTCATGAACGCATCTATTAACATTTCTGCATTTGACATTGAGTCTCACTGAACTCTTCCAAAGTGTGCTATTATTCCTCATTCTGTCAGTGGTTTCATTTCATGTTCCTTGTTCTTCCTCCTCCAGGCTTTTCTGGATGCTCTTCAGAATCAAGCGGAGGCCAGCAGCTCCATCATCGGTCAATTTGGTGTGGGCTTTTACTCTGCCTTCATGGTGGCTGATAAAGTGGACGTTTATTCTCAGTCAGCAGAACCAGGCGCTCCTGCATACAAGTGGTCCTCAGACGGGTGAGAAAAATGAGAAGAGAGATGGATTTAATCATGATCATTTAACATGCAATGTAACTGGAGATATCAGCCAGCTTTTGTCATATTTGTGTCTTTAGGCAACTAAACAAACACTTGAATAAAATCAATCACAAATGTGTGTTTGATTAACTGAGTTTTGCTCTGTGTGTAGCTCTGGATTGTTTGAGATCGCAGAAGCTTCAGGTGTGCGTCAGGGAACTAAGATCGTGCTCCATCTTAAAGACGACTGCAAAGAGTTTTCATCAGAAGACAGAGTCAAAGGTTTGCAACACTTTTTGCAACCACTAACATTGACGTAAAACATGACGTGCTTGGACAAGAAACTCACTGAAGTGACTGTGGTCTGTTTTGCAGAGGTGGTGACTAAGTACAGCAACTTTGTCAGTTTTCCCATTTTCCTGAACGGACGGCGGTTAAACACCCTACAGGTACAGTATGTTGAAGTCTGCAGAAAAATTACCTTTGACCTCCCTGTGGCTCTGATAATCAGTCCTGAGCTGTTTTCTCTCTCTGCAGGCGCTCTGGATGATGGAGCCCAAAGACATCAGCGAGTGGCAGCACGAAGAGTTTTATCGCTATGTGGCTCAAGCCCACGATAAACCCCGCTACACACTGCACTACCGCGCAGACGCTCCACTCAACATCCGCAGCATCTTCTACGTTCCAGACATGGTGAGATTCACACCTATAACAAATACTATAATAGCATCTATACCAGCAGACGATATCATGTTCAATTCTCGAGCTTGTGATAGCAGGATTGATTCTGATTGGGTGTCAATGTTTTTATTGTTCATCAGCTGGAAAAAATCTTTCTGAAAGTGATTCCAACAATAGCGTTTCTCTGTGCCTTTATCCTTATAGTTGTAGTGTTGACTTCTTTAATATTGAGAACGATCTTTAAAACTATATCTTTAATGGTATCTTTATAGTTATCTTCCTTGGTGTGAACAGGTTTTAAATTGGACAAATGTACAGCAGTATAACTTTCAGTCTTATTTAAGTAGCTGACCCATTATATATTACACTGTTATTTGAAACCCACTGGAATTTTACCCTTTCAGTTCACATCTCTGCAGGTTCACTTGTCAAACATTTCTTAATATTATCCAATTTTGCCTATTAAACATATTATTTAACTCAATTTAACTACAAAATTACATCAATATGTACCTTGTATATTATCCAATTTTAAATACATACACATTTTTTGGAAAAAATAACTATTTAAGATGTTGCAAATCCAACAGGACTTTCTAAAGCAGGGGTAGGGAACGTTGATCCTCGAGAGCCATGTCCCTGCAGATTTTAGTTTCAACCCTGAAGAAAAATATGCCAACCTGTATCCTGAAGACCTTGATTAGCTTGTTCAGGTGTGTTTGATTAGGGTTGGAGCTAAAATCTGCAGGGACATGGCTCTCGAGGATCAATGTTCCCTACCCCTGTTCTAAAGAATAGCCCTTTTATACTTTTTTTTTTTTTAATCTTTTATTTAGTATTCAGTGGTGTATCTATTTTTTACCTCACAAATTACTCTTCTTTCCTCCTACATAATACATTTTATTTAAATATTTTATGTCTGTTTGTTTGGTAATCAGCCATGTACAAAACATAAATGATTCTTTGTTTTGCAATAACCCACAACTCACTGTGTAATACCTTTATGTAAATGTGTGTGAGCAGAAACCTTCCATGTTCGACGTTAGTCGTGAGATGGGATCCAGTGTGGCCCTGTACAGCAGGAAGGTTCTGATCCAAACCAAAGCCACAGACATCCTTCCCAAGTGGCTGCGCTTCCTACGAGGTCAGATGAGCGTCCACATGCCTGCATGAAGCAAACATGCATTTTAGAATTTTGAGTGCAAGCTGAAAACTCATCATTCAATACTAGATTATTATAAATATGGTAAAAAGTAAGAAAATTTGATCCCAAATTGAGTTTTGTCATGTGATTGCATTTGCAGGTGTTGTGGACAGTGAAGATATTCCTCTAAACCTCAGCAGAGAGCTGCTACAGGAAAGCGCTCTGATCAGGTACAAATCAGCCAGAAATGTGATGTTGTGCCTTCTGCATTGTGCAAAAAACAAGAATAACAAACTCTTTTCTTTCAGGAAACTGCGGGATGTTTTACAGCAGCGGGTCATTCGGTTTCTGTTGGACCAGAGCAAGAAGGATCCAGAAAAATACGCTCGCTTCTTTGACGACTACGGTCTGTTTATGCGCGAGGGCATCGTAACCACAGCAGAGCAAAGCGTCAAGGTGCGAGACGACTCGTTTAGCCGCTTTATTCGGCAGGTTTCTTTGATTGTTTTTAAATTGCTGATTTATGTCATTACAGGAAGACATTGCTAAGCTGTTGCGTTTCGAGTCGTCTGCGCTTCCTGCAGGACAGCAGACCAGCTTGATGGAATACGCATCTCGGATGAAAGCAGGAACGAGGAACATTTACTATCTGTGCGCGCCGAATCGCCACCTGGCCGAGCACTCGCCGTACTTTGAGGCCATGAAACAGAAAGACATGGAGGTGAGACTAGAGACAATCAAGTCTACGGTTAAAGGATTAGTTCACTTTCAGAACAATAATGTACAGACAATGTACTCACCCCCTTGTCGTCCAAGATGTTCATGTCTTTCTTTCTTCAGTTGTAAAGAAATAGTTTTTTGAGGAAAACATTTCAGGATTTCTCTCCATATAATGGATATTAATGGTGCACCAAAGTTTGAACTTATTTGAAGTTTGAAGTCATAATGTAGTTAAAATCCACCTTCAAAGGGCTCTAAATGATCCCAGCCGATGAAGAAGGGTCTTATCTAGTGAAATGATTGGTTATTTTTGAAACAAAATGACAATTTATATACTTTTTAACCTCAAATGGTCGTCTTGTCTCGTCTCTGCGATGCGCATACATAGTCTGTGTGATCCGGGTCAATACAGTCAGAGTATGTTTTTGGACATACCCTAACTGTATTGACCTGGATCACACAGACTATGCATGCACATCGCAGAGACGAGACAAGACGACCATTTGAGGTTAAAAGGTATATAAATTGTCAATTTGTTTCGAAAATAACCAATCGTTTTGCTAAATAAGACCCTTCATCGGCTGGGATCATTTAGAGCGCTTTGAAGCTGGATTTAAACTGCATTTTGGATTCAAACTTTGGGGAACCGTTCATATCCATTATATGGAGAGAAATCCTGAAATGTTTTCCTCAAGAAATATCATTTTTTTAAGACTGAAGAAAGAAAAACATCAACGTCTTGGATAATCCTTTAATACTCACAGTCCTATTCATATAAGAGCAAATAGGTAATGAATCTACAAAGGCTAATGCAATGTATTGCAAATTTGCTGGAAACAACTTATTAATATGCAGTTAAAAATGTACTCCCATTTTGAAAGCATAAATTGACAGGGTTGTATATTTTGAGATGAACACAAGGGGGCGCCAACATTTCTGTTCATCCCAAAATGGCCACATATATTGTTCGGCAGCTAATGGAATGCTAAAGATGCATTGATTTAAATAATTTAATTGTGATCACAACATGACAAAAATGATTCTGTTCCCTTTTCTATTGATCCTGACATACAAAAAGTTTTTTCAAGGTCTCAACTTTTAAAAATAGTGCTATTTAAAAGGTGCTTAATTGTTAATGCTCAAACATCTATATGTAATTTATTCATAACATCATAATCTACATTTAATCATATAATATGAAATATATATATATATATATAGTTCTAATGTCTGTCTGTTCTTTTGCACCACAGGGTTAAAAGTTGAGATCTCACTTAATATTAAAACCTATTTAGTTTTATTAAGACAGAGAAACTTTTCCTAATTAATATAGTAGTATATATTAAATTAATAACATTGTTAATATCATGGTTTTCAACCTCAACCGTTTAACCTTCAAAAGCACAAAGCCAGTTATAATATTACATTTTATTTAATGCTTTTTTGTGAGCCTGGACCACAAAACGTAAGTAGCCTGGGTATATTTGTAGCAGTAGGCAAAAGTAGGTCAAAATAATCAATTTTTCCTTTATGCCTTTATTATCTCTTAAGTAAATATCATGTTATGTGAAGATATTTTGTACATTTCTTAACATAAATATATCAAATTCATTTTTGTTTAGTAATATGCATTGCTAAGAACTTAACTTTAAAGGAGATTTTCTCAATATTTAGATTTTTTTGCACCCTCAGATTCCAGATTCTCAAATAGTTGTATTTTGGACAAATATTATTGTCTTATTCTAACAAACCATACATCAATAGAAAGCTTATTTATTTCAGTTTTCAGATTATATATAAATCTCAATTTTAAAAAAAGACTATCGTGACATTTTTCAATATTTATAATGTAATGCATATTTGATCCCATATTTAACTACTTAAACATTTACAGTTAAGCACAATGATTTCTAACAGGACAAAAATTTGATGATAAAATTTGAAATCATACAGAAAATATGTTGTCATGTTGAGTTGATGAGAAAATTTAGTGGTCGCAGCAAAACAGCAGAATAAATGATGCTTCTGACTGTCTCTTTTTGCAGGTCTTGTTCTGCTTTGAGCAGTTTGATGAGCTCACTCTGCTTCACCTCAGAGAGTTCGACAGGAAGAAGCTCATCTCAGCCGAGACCGACATTGTCGTGGATCATTACAAAGAGGAGAAGTTTCAAGACAGCAAACCAGGTAAGACTGAACATCAGTCAATGCAATAATCTGAGACACATTAGCTGCACAGTGATTTATGGATGTTCTTGATTCCTCATCTCATTTTGCAAACAATGGTAAAGTGAATAAAGCATTTAGACAAATAAACAAAAGGCCAAAAGACATAAAAACTCATAACATCAGCCTGAGTCACTGGTGATGTGATTGTGTCGTGCAGCATCAGAGCGACTGACAGATCAGCAGGCAGAAGATCTGATGGCCTGGATGAGGAACGCGCTCGGACAAAGAGTCACCACCATCAAGGTAACCACATGTACATGCAAAAAAAACAAAATTACCTTCTCGTTCACTGCTTCTACTTGCATCAAAAAACTATACTAATTGTATAGCAATGGTAACTTTTAGTGAAAGTCAGTCAAAATGCAACTATATTTGAAAATGCATATACATGCATTTTTGCATTTTTAACGCTGGTTACATTTACCTTTCTGATCACTCTTTGTATGTAATATTATTAAATATAAAAAATGCAATTAATTTAATACATATTTAAATTTCTTTGCAATTAAATGCATTTCTTGACCCTAAATTACAGCATGCAATTGAAAAAAAACTGCACTATACACATTGCACGTAACTTTAATTAGCCTGTTGCACGGTTTAACCATCTCAAATATGCATTATTTTATTTATATGCAATATGGAGTTGTGCATTTCAATTCGATACAAATTCATAACACTAGTTAATTTTATATATACATATCTATATTTTATTGAGTATTAGACCAGCCTGATGGAATAGTATTGTATTTTTTATTATTATTATTATTTTTTTTAATCTCACAAATAAATGTTTTCTTTACATAAAATAATGCAAATTAATATTTAATGTCTATTTATGTATAATTTAAATGCAGTATAATTTAATATGCTTTCATTTATATACCTTTTGCATTTATGCATTTTATTCACATAAAAATGTGACCGTGGACCACAAAACCAGTCTTAAGTAGCATGGATATATTTGTAGCAATAGCCAACAATACATTGTATGGGTCAAAATTATCTTCTTTTTTTTTTATGCCAAAAATTAAAGTAAAGATCATGTTCCATGAATATATTTTGTAAATTTCCTACCATAACCATATGAAAACTTAATTAATGCATTGCTAAGAACTTAATTTGGACAATTTTAAAAGGCGATTTTCTCAGTATTTGTATTTTTTTGCACCGTCAGAATTCCAGATTTTCAAATAGTTGTATCTTGTATCTTGGTTTTGTGGTACAGGGTCACACATTTACATTAGTTTTAATTTAGTATTCAGAAGTTTGTTTTATCTGTAATTAAAAAAAAAAAAAAAAATTCAGAACAATATTTCATGTCCATTGTCCATGGTGGCCAAAATTATTAGAAAATGTGTTTTCACCAGCTAAAAAATGGTTGTAAGTCAGTTATTTCTATCTTTTGCTGTTGTGTGTCAGTTGGAAATATCATTTTACATTTCCAAACAGTCATTTTGCCATTAATTGTACTAAATCAGTGAGATATTTGTTTGCACAAGAAGTCTGACAACAGCTAGTGCTCCACACAGAGATCTGATCTCATCATCTTCCAGTCTGTCTGGATTGACATGTAGAAACAGAACAAACTCAGACAGACTACATCCAGATGCTTCAAGAGACCTACCTGCAAGGCTACCTGAAAAACTGTGTACCTAGGGCAAAATCTGCTTTAAACGCAAAGGATGGTGACACCAAATGTTTATTTTAATTTAGCTAATAGAAGATAATTGATAAGGAAAATCTATTTAAGACATTACTTTTGATAGCATATGAGTCATGTACATGTATGAGTCATTTTACAGCATTTTAACACAAATAGTTAACTTTTTTAACAGTACTGTAGCTTTGCAGGTAGGTTTCTTGTGGCATTGTGGAGATGTTGCCACAGTTCTAGATGTAGTCTGTCTCCGTTTGTTTCATTGTCATTCCGGACAGACTAGATGATGATGAGATCAGATCTCTGTGTGGAGCACTGGCTGTTGTCAGACTCCTTGTGCAAACAAAAATCTCACTGGATTATAACAATTAATGGCAAAAAGAATGTTTGGAAATGTAAACTGATATTTCCTACTGACACACTACAGCAAACAATAGAAATGACTCACTTAAAATATTTTTTTATCTGGTGAAAATGACCTACAGCCATTTACATAATTTTCCGAATTCAAACACAGTGTAGAAACCAGACAACTATTATTATTAACATTAATTTACCTATGTTTTCATAGGTGACCCCACGTCTGGACACACACCCCGCTATGATCACTGTGCTAGAGATGGGTGCCGCTCGACATTTCCTGCGCACACAGCAGCTCGCCCGCAGCTCAGAGGAGAGAGCCCAGATCCTGCAGCCCACACTGGAGATCAACGCTGGGTATGAGACAGTTAACATTAACATTAACACTCCAGTCCAAAACAAAAAAAACAACCTGGCAGTCTAATGTCTCCAAAATAGTGATGAACATAGTGTTATATTATCTCAAAAAAGTAGTTCAATCAAAAAGTAAAATTTGCAACCCCAGGCCATCCAATATGTAGAGGTTGTTTCTTCATCAGATTTGGAGAAATATAGCATTACATCACTTGCTCAGAAATGGATGCTCTGCAGTGAATGGGTGCCATCAGAATGAAAGTCCAAACAGCTGATAAAAACATCACAATAATCCACAAGTAATCCAGACCACTCCAGTGCATCAGTTAATGTCTTGTGAAGTGAAAAGCTGCTTCTTTGTTAGAAACAAACCCATCATAAAGACATTTCAACTTTAAACAGCCACTTCTAGGCAAAATATCAGCCCATAATCCATAATAACGGTTCATCCAGTAAAAAAAAAAGTCTGTCCTGTTTTTCTCTCACATCAAAAACCACCAACATATTTGTTTAGTACTGTTTTCTCTCCTGACTTTTCTCTCTGTGACTCTTTCACTCTTTGGAGAAGGCAATGTTATGAATGGAGGACTTGTGTGTTAGCCGGAAACAACAGATGAAGTTAAAAATGTCTTAATGATTGATTTGTTTCTTACTAACATAACCTTTTCACTTCAGAAAATGTTAATTGATGGACTGGAGTGATGTAGATTATTTAATGTTTTTATCAGCTGTTGATACTAAAGTATAGAATATTGTACTTGCATAACAAGGAAATGCTGTAATTTCTCTAACATCAAGCATTTGTTTGCAGACATGATCTGATCAAGAAGCTTCATACACTAAAGGACTCAAACTCTGAGCTGGCACAGCTTCTCCTCGAGCAGGTAACGAAACCATTTCCACCCCACTCTCATCTCAATACTATTTCTAATTTAAAACTAAATGCCATTTTTTACATACAAGATTTACGACAACGCCATGATCACTGCTGGCCTGAACGAAGACCCTCGTCCAATGATCTCGCGGCTGAATCAGCTCCTCACTCAAGCCCTGGAGAAACACTGACAGCTGTGATGGAGTTTAGCCTGATGGACTTGTTTTGCCTTTATTGAAGCCATGCATGGATGCAGAAAGGGGGGCGTCCCGTGCCGCAGAGCTCATCATCGCGCACTAAACACAAACAAACATTGTTTATGTAAAGACTTGCAGGTGTGACATTGTCGTTTTGGAGTTGTATTTTAAAACTAATACGACTGAGATTTGTCTATCCAACGGTTGTCAGATTGGAGTAGACAATTCATTGGTTTGTGACTGCAGAAGCTGCAAGAGATATTAGTATAACAAGATGAAGATACCAGTGAAACATTGTTGAATATTGCTATTTAAAAATTATTTCACATTTCAGTCCATTGTTTCTGTACGTTAACATTTTTCCATGTAAATTGAAGTTAGATTGAGGGAAATATTAAACAGGAAGAGTCTCAGATTTTACCTTTGAATGCTTTTTGAACCCGTGTATAACAATTACAAAACCTCTAATGAAACATTTATTTGGGTTCATTTGATTTCAATTAAAAATCCATGAATAATTATCCATGTGCATGCTTAACGTCTCATCAAACGAAAATCCGTCTTAGCTAAACGTGATCATATCCAACTCTGGATATGAAATGAACGCTCAGAAATGAAGTGCGCCACGCTAAATGGCTCTAAGCTGCGGTTGCGCCATTCAAACACCAGGAGGCGCAGTGACGCCAGTGATGAGCACATACTCCGATCCGTGACGCTGATGGAGGTAAAACAGCCAGTTAGTCACGCATCTACAGTAGATCATGTGGATTGTAGTTCACGTTACTGTTAAAAATCTGAAAAAAAAAACTCCTTAAATGACGTAGTGCTTCGTGTTAACTGTCCATTTCAGGCAGTTGAGACAAAGCTGATCAAATGATTAAAACAGTTAATATTTTTGGGCGTTTTTTTTTATCATCGGTTCCATTACTAGCTTGGAAAAAAAATACTCCTGTGGCATGACATGAATTTTTAAACGTACAAATAGTCCATGTAATTATTAAATTAATCAGATTCAGAGCTTATAAATGTTCCATGTATAATTACAAAAGAATGAGCAACATGCTGTTCTGAATAACTTTTTGGTGCTTAGCAGTTTTTTATAAACTTTTATTTGTATACTATTTCGACAAAGAAAAAAGCCTATTCCATGTGCATGCAACACAATTAAAAATTCAAAGGCCATAGCCTAACTAAAAACACGACTGAAGTGTTAAATGGGTCGTTCACACAGAACGCATTCTTGCGTTTAAAAACATGAACGGTGATTAAAAAAAAAAAACACGAAGCAGTAATTATGAATGTATAGCAGGGTCTCCAGGCACGTTTTTTAAAACGTTTATTACTTTTAACTTGAAACTGCGTCTTTGAGAACTCGATAGCTCATGTTTACGTGACGCGATGAAAAGCAAAACGCGTTCCGTGTGATGAATCGTGCTCTCAATATCTGTGGGTAGCGCATCTTGCAATTACACAAATGTAGTGTACAGACACAACTTAGCATAAAATTCATTAAGCACCAACGAGTTGTTTCCAGCGTTCCAGAACACACAACGAGTACGAGGTCACGTACACGCTGCAAAGGTACAAGAGGGACAACTGCATTTAAATACAGCATTGCATCCCCCATGAAATACAGGAGTTTCTCTCTAAATTAAGATAATTTATATAGTGATAACATAGTATGTTTGACTTATCACAGCTGTAAACTAAGACACAAATAGAGCTTTTAGTGGATGTGGATTCACAATTCTAGTATAAAAGGTAAAAACTGTAACCTTCCAATCCAGATAGCACACATACGTCTGCAAGATGTCTGTTAAAGATCTCTTGATCTGGAAAGTGTCTGCTGTGTATAAATGTTCAGCAGACATCTGCAAGATGTCAATTTTACATACATTCTAAATCTTAAACATCTTAAAGACATAATAGATGTCTATTTGACATCTGATAGGAAACGTCCAGTAGACGTCTTGCAGATGTCAAATAGATGTCTCCAAGATGTAGGTGTGCTATCAGGGAAGTGATAATCCAGATAGCACAGGTACGTCTGCAAGATGTCTGTTAAAGATCACTTGATCTGAAAAACATCTGCTCTGTACAAGCATCTGACAGATGTCTGTAAGACGTCAGTTTTACATACATTCTAAATCAAAAACATTTTAAAGACATCTAATCGATTTGACATCTGATAGGAATCAGCTGTAAATGCAGATGTCAATAGATGTCTCAGTGATGTATGTGTGCTGTAAGGGAAGTTACTAGTTAACAATTAGCAATAACAGCCGGAAAGGCGAAGTGTTTTGATATTTAAGCTGCTGCATTAACCAGCGCATTCTCTCTGGACCATAAATGTAGTTTCCACAAGATAAACTTACAAACGATAAATTGGTGAATACGTTAAGACATGTACCTCAGTTCCTGCGATTTTCATATATAAACAAACAACTTTGTTTTTACGCATATTTTGGATGCCATTATTAACTCGGGAAATAAAATACTGATACAATGACCACCACAGCTCCTGAAAGAACTTACAGATGGCGGTATATGCGTAGGCTTAAACCAAATGCTCTACCATTGATTTTTCTGCACAAGGAGTCTAAACAACCCTAGATATCGAATGAAATCCTCAGTAAAGAAACTCCTTCAGTGTCTGCAGCGTCATGACAAGCATCGGCACGTTTACGTCCTGCCAGGATGGCATCTAGCATTTCTTGTATCTGCGATTTGTAAACTCTTTCAGTAACTGTGGTTTACTAAAAGCCTCAAATTCATCAGGGCTAAAGTAAAAAGAACAAAGACAAAGGTCTTTAGGAAGTTTTATTCGTCCACAGGCATCTTTCCAATCTTTTCTCGTCTTCTTATTGCTAGGAAAAGCAGTGAAGATATTGCTTTTCTTGTTGCTCTTCGGCTGAAAATTACAACCAGAAACCGCTCAATGTGGCATCGAATCGCTATTTTCGGAGTTCCCTTCAATGTTTTTTAATGAGCGGTTTTCATTTTCCTTATGTTCATGCTAAAAATGCATCTTTTATAAATATGACTGATATGATGTCCAAACCTGTAAAATGAAACGCACGTAGTGCGCTTAAAAACTGAATTGCAGTGCAAGGTCTGTAAACTGCAGTCACACCTTTTAGGCACCAGGAGGTGCAGTGAAGCCAGTGGTGAGCACACACTCCAATCTCATGCCGAGGAAGGTAAAACAGCCAGTTACCTTAACGTCATTTGATTACTGTAGTTCAAATGTAATATTCTGGTACAGTCACTCGAATCCAGGGAACACATCCATGCCTTTCACAATTAGTAAAACAGAAAACCCTCAATTATATGTGACCCTGGACCACAAAACCAATCATAAGGGTCATTTTTTTTTCTGGAATCTGAGGGTGCAAACAAAATTAAAATATTGAGAAAATAGTCTTTGAAGTTGTCCAAATGAAGTTCTCAGCAATGCATACTACTAATCAAAAATTAAGTTTTGATAAATTTACGATACTAAATTTACAAAATATCTTAATGGAACATGATCTTAATATGATTTTTGACGACATTTTGACCCATATAATGTATTCTTTTGTGGTCCAGGGTCACATTAATTTAACAATTAGCTCAATATTTGAAACTGCTTTGGCTTTATGTGAAAACATTCAGTCGGGTTATGCACATTTCCTAAAACCCAAAAATGCGCAAAACGAAGTCACCACAAGGGTTGATTCTGTTGCACACAGTTTATTTAACAATATGGTATATAAGTACGAAACAAGTTCTTAACCAGTTTATACAGCGATCTCAATCTTTTTTCCTTTTATTTACAGTATGTCATCAAGCTGCATGATTTACATTAAAGAATCGTTCACCTTCAATTCAAGTTTCATGAGGAGAAAAACAAAAGAGGTTGACTGAAGAACTCTTTGAACAAATCAGCAGTCAGACGAAGCTCCGGCCCTCATACGCGAGGTGGAGGGGACATCATTGATGTTTCAGAGATCAAACAAGAAAAACAGGAACATCTTCCTACATCTTAAGAGACAACTACTGAATCCAGGCCAATAAATTAACGCATTTGGGCACCTTGAAAAATAAGAGCAACTTTCACAATTTGCTCGCGTGTTCGTGTTTGTGTGTCTGTGTTTGTGTGTGCAGTAGCCAAGCTTCCTTTCTGTACAAATGAATACAGGTCCTCTGTACAAACTCCACAATTTGGAGAGAAAAAGGGGGCGCGTCCTTTTCCAAACCTGGTAAATGTGAATACGCATCAGACAGGAATGAGGATTGATCCTGATCCTAATTCCACATCGAGTATCTTACAGTTCTTAAACACGCACACACACTCACCAAAAAAAAAAAAAAAAAAAAAAAAATGCATTTCAGTTTGCAAACATACAAAACAAAAGTCTTCAATAATAAAATCAAATATTTGCCTTGAGAAATTCCATTTAAAAAGTCCATAAGCTCAAAATAACCCCCTCCCTGAAAAAAAAAAACAAAACAAAACAAAAAAAACAACGAAAACAAAACAATTAAAAATGTAACTCGTAGACCAGGACTGCATTTCGGCCGGTCTGACAACCCTCCCCGAAAAATACCCTTTGTGATTCTGCTCTTTAAACAGTAATTTCAATCCCTCCAACAGGGAAGAAAAAGCAGTCCATTGGTTGTGTAAACCTATTACAGTTCATTTTGTCGTCTTCTCTAATTTCCTGTGTAGAAAACACACCTCTCTCCTCAAAAAGAACGTCTCTTAATGCTACAATCCCTCGACAAACTTCTCTAACGTGTCTCCCGTGGTATCCCCTACCATACTCAGGTCGTTGGTCAGCCCTCCACGGTTTGGCGTGTTCAGCTGCGGAAGCATTGCACTCTGTTCGGGTGTGCACAGGTGAGCCTGGTCCATGGGGCCCGGCATGGGTCCCGCCAGGCTGGGGTGGGACGCGCCGGAGTGCAGGGCGGCGTGCTGGGGCGAGGGCTGGGGCTGCATGCGTGGGGACGGGCTGGAATGTGGCGGCTGTTGGGACGGGGGGCGGGGCGATTGCACGGGCGCAGGCGATCTCACTTGGTTGCCCAGTGCGTTGGCCATGGCCTGTCCGGGCAGGTGAGCTCCCTGCGGCTGTCCTGCAAGCATGTGGGGTTGGGGACTCATGGAAGCGGCCTGTGCCGGCGATCCCATTTGCTGCTTCAGCATCTGCTGCTGCTGCTGCTGCAGAATGCGCTGTTGCAGCATGTTCTGCTGGGCGTCCATGCCCATCTGAGCCATGGGCGGCATCTGACCCATGGGCCCAGCGCCTCCCTGCATGGCCATCTGCTGCTGCATGCGGATTTGCGAGTAGCTGGCAGCACCTTGAGGTTGCGGGAATCTCCCTTGTCCTGGAGGCATCGCTCCCTGTTGTTGCTGCTGCTGCTGCATGCGCATTAGTTGCCGGCGGAACAGCTGCTGGTTTCCGTTGTGCGCAGCGTTCATTATCTGTCCCTGGGGTCCGAGGGCAGCCATGGCTTGGGTTGCGGCCGGCTGCGGCTGCTGAGGCGGCATGACGGGTCTCTGCACAGGGCCTGTCTGCATCGGAGCCATGTTCTGCATTCCCGGCTGACCTGCGAGCATGGCCTGCGGGTTCTGCTGCTGCGGTTGGCTGGCTTGGTACTTTGCCGTCCGCTGCTTTATAAACGCGGCCATGAGATGCGGGTTTGATTTGAGGATGTTGAGAACCTGTTGTTGCTGCTGAGGGGAGCTTGGCGATTTTAACGTGCGCAGAAGGTCCTGCAGCGCTCCGGGAGCGATGCTGCTGGTCACCCCGCGTTGCTGCATGCCTTGCTGCTGTGGGGCCTGTGGTTGTGCCTGCTGGGGAGGCATGACGGGCTGCATCTGGCGTGGTTGCTGCTGCTGTTGTTGTTGCTGCATCATGGCGCGCTGCATCATTTGTGCCTGTTGAGGCGTCTGCGCTACCTGAGACTGCTGCGGGGCCATGGCCATCTGCTGCTGCGGTACTTGCTGCGGCGGAGCCGCCTGCGGATTCTGCATGGCCCCTTGCATCCCAGCTGGCCACTGGCCAGGCTGCATGTTCTGAACCATCTGAGGACCACGAGGGGGCATCATCTGCATGGGAGTCATCATGCGAGGTTGGTTCATCGGCATGCCGTTCATATTCATTCTGTAGTCTTGCTGCTGCTGCTGCTGTTGTTGTTGTTGTTGTTGTTGTTGCTGCTGCTGCTGAACTTTGGTCATCATCTCTATCTGTTTCGCAACCTTCAAAGCCTGTTGCTGCTGCGGAGAGGGCTGCGGCTGTTGAGGCGGCATGGGCAGGGGAGACTGCTGCTGGGGCAGGGGCGAGGACTGCGGGCCTGGCTTACCCTGCGACCCTGGTGTAGGCGGTTGGTTGGGGAAGGGCTGCACCATTCCAGACACATTTGAATGTGTCTGCTGCTGCGGCTGGTTGGCTATAGCCTGCGAGGTCTGAGGCGTATTAGGCGGGGGCGGCTGCTGTTGTTGCTGCAGCTGCTGAGAGTTGGGCGTCCCCGGACCTCCTGAGGTAGTTGGGGAGGGCAGACTGGGAGGCATTCCTCTACCCTGCATGAGTGCCATGCGGCGGCGCATCATCTGCGCCTGCTGTAGCCGCTGCTGAATCTGCTGCTGCCGCAGCTTGTGCTTGATATTGAGACAGAAGGGCACGGGGCACTTGTTCTCTTGGCAGTGCTTGGCATGGTAGCAGCACAATGCGATGAGTTGCTTGCAAACCGGGCAACCTCCATTGGTCTTGCGCTTGCAGCCCTTGGTGTGCTGCACCACTCTCTTCATCTTCTGACAAGATGGCAGAGAGCAGTTGGCGTTGCGGCACTGGCAGGCATGCACCAGCGACTGGATGCAGCGTTGGATACTGAGGCGTCGACTCTCTTGCGGGCTCTTGTTGGCCTCGCCGCCCTGGTTGTTGCTGTCGTCGTCCAGGCCCAAACCCCACTTCACCATTTGGTGCTCATGGCCCTTGGCGTTGTAGCAATTAATGCATAGATCAAAGTCCTGAAAGAAATCAGAGGAAGAATTAATATAGTTTTCTGGATAATCATAGCACAGAATGTTAAACTACTGCTGCACAACTAGGGTTGGGTATCGAGAACCGGTTCCAAATTTCCAAGAACCGGGTATTCGATTAGACGTGTGCATTTCAATTCCACTTAAAGTAGTTGTTCACTTCCAGAACAAATATTTACAGAAAATTTACTCACCCCCTTGTCATTCAAGATGTTCACATCTTTCTTTTTTCAGTCATAAAGAAATTGTTTTGTTTTTTTTAAGAAGAAAATTTCAGGAATTTTCTCCATATAGTGCACTTCTATGGTGCCCGTGACTTTGAACTTCCAAAATGCAGTTTAAATGCAGCTTCAAAGGGCTCTAAACGATCCCAGCCGAAGGCGGCGGCTCTAGCGAAACGATGGGTTAATTTCTAATTTATATACTTTTTAACCTCAAACGCTCATCTTGTCTAGCTCTGCATGAACTCGCTATATACCGGTTCATAACAGTTAGGGTATGCTGAAAAACTCCCTTCTCATTTTCTCAAACTTCAGAATCTTCCTACATCGGCATTTTACCTTTTTTTTTTTGGAAAAGGTGTTTGACCCTCCTTTCACGTTCACTTTGTAAACACTGGGTCATTATTTCAGTGATGTAGGACGATTTTGAAGTTGGAGGTGAAAATATGATGAGAGTTTTTCGACATACCATAAAGTGTATTGACCCAAGTCAATTTTTTTTAGAAAACAACTGATTGTTTCACTAGGTAAGTCCCTTCTTCCTCGGCTGGGATCGTTTAGAGCCCTTTAAAGCTGCATTTAAACTGCATTTTTATCCTGAAATGTTCACCACCTCAAACAAATTCTTTACAACTGAAGACAGAAATATATGAACATCTTGGATGACAAGGGGGTGACTAAATTATCTGTAAATTTTTGTTCTGCAAGTGAACTTCTTTAAGGATTCCTGCGTTCACATTTTCATGTCATTTTAAATTTTTAACGCCCAATATGAAGAAAACACATTAATATATCATAAGTCTTAAGTGAAAGTAAAAATATAAAATTCTTATATTACCGAAATTGAAACTTGGAATCATTACGAATCGTAATTGAAAAACAGAATCATAATTGAAAAAATTCAAACGATACCCAAACCTATATCTATATCTATCTAGAGATATATATATATATATATATATATATATATATATATATATATATAGAGAGAGAGAGAGAGAGAGATATAGAGATATATATATATGTGTCTTCTGCACAAAGACACAAAGAGAAGACTGACCTCGCAAACGGTGCAATGCCAGCGGGTCTCTACGTGGTGCTTGCATTCGTTGCATGTGTACACAAATCGGTCTTGGCCCTGATTGTGTAGCTCCACTAGCATGCACATAGAGCTCCATTTACAGCGGCGTAGGGAACTGAACTCCCAGTGCTTGTCCCTGGCCAGAGTCAGGAAGGCATCACGGCCGTCCATTAGATCGCAGGTCAGCAGCGGGTCAGGATCCATGATCGGAGGCAAGGTATTGATCACTGGACCAGCATGCAGGTGGATCACGAAGAAGACCTGGATTTTAGGAGACGAGAAGGATTCTGGTCAGCACAAAATGGTATTCAGGTTAAAAAAAATAAATTATTTAATGAGTCACATCTAACCTCTTTGTGCTTCTCCATTGTTGCATATAGCTTCTGGGACAGATCATTAGCTACATTCGGCATCCCAGGCTTCTTTTTGTTTGCGCGGCTCACGCTGCTCTTATTTTTGTTGGTCTTTTTATTGTTCTTCTTTTTGGCGTTCTTGCTGTCAGCTTGGGCTCCCTGTAGAAAAGGAAGACATTTTTTTTTTTTTTTAAATGTCTACAGACTACACTAAATACTCATTCACACCACTTGGCTCTCTGACTAACCTCTGTTGGCTCAGAGGAGGCTGTATTCTCCTCCTTCTTCCTCTCCTCCTCCTCTTGCTCCAGCTCCTTGATGCTTTCCTCCAGAACGTTGGGCCAAAAATCACCCTCGAAATAGGGCAGCTCGTAGGCACTTGTAAGCCGGTCCTCCGTGGCCTGCTTAAATATGTCCTGCATAACACAAAGTGAGTCATTTTGTGAGTCATATCTGTGTCAGTGTGACGTTAACCCGTTGTGAATGAAAACTAACAGAGCGCAAATCCCTCTAAAACTAATTCAGCATTGGCATACCTTATAGTCATGGAGGATTCTTTCTGCAAAGGCTTTGTCCAGCATTTTGCGGTACCACTCCTGCAGTCTTTTAGGCTTGGGAATCTTCTGATCAGGAGGGTGACAGTGGAAGATGTAGTCGTCTCCTTCACTAGGTGGGCAGGCCCAGATATGACCAGTCACATATCTGTAGGTGAAAAAAACAAATTAAACCATTAATGCACAACCCTACCAATGCCATTAGATCACAAAAGCAAGTTCTTTAACAGTGTTAATGGTGAAGTAAACAGACATACAAGCAAGTTTCCCGATCAGTTTTTGGTTGGGCAAACAGCTTACAAAATTTATTTATAGTGAACTTTAGGGCTGTCACTAATGATTATTTCGGTAATCAAGTAATTGGTTGCGTATTCTGACGATTAATTTAGTAATCAGACAATTTTTTGTGAACAACAGACTACAATTACTTAAATACATATATAATAGCAATAAGGGCAATAGTAAGTATTAATCGCAACTAATCACATGGCTTTATTGAACAAACTGTTAAATACATAATGTATTACAAACAATAGACCTAATTTACATTTCGCATTATAACAAATGACTGCAGAGGGCACCAACAGCCTGACGATTGTTTTTACACTTTACTGCGTGATCTAAACTGTTTAATATTGGCCTAACAACATCCAATTCAAATATCCACTTAATCTTTCATATTTGGCCATTGCTTTATGACAGAAATGCTACAGCCACTGCAATTTCTTGATATGTGGACATCAAAATGTGTATAAAAAAAAATAATAAAAAAATAAAAAAAGTGAGGGTTTGAGCTTTAATTTTTAAACTAGATAAAAAAAAAAAAAAAAAAAAAACACTTTAAGTTGGCTTGAGAAAGCCTGACCAGAACGTTTTTAAAAGTTTTATAGTTTTCAGTCTAAAATGGGGTCAAGTTTATAGTTTATGTTAGATGGATAGATAACAGATAGATAGATAAGCATGTTACTAGCATGCTGTTAGCATGATTAGCAAGTTACTAGCATGTTACTAGCAAGTTGTTAGCATGTTTCTAGCATGATTAACATGTTACTAACATGCTTAGCCAGTTACTAGCATGTGTCTAACATGATTAGCAAGTTGTTAGCATGCTTCCATCATGATTAACATGTTACTTACATAATTAGCCAGTTGCTACCATGTTTCTAGCATGAATAGCAAATTATCATCTTGTTTCTAATAGGATTCTAGTATGATTAACATGTTGCTAACATGTTTCTAGCATGATTAACATGGTTAGCAAGTTGCTTGCATGTTTCTAGCATGATTAACAAGTTGCTAGTATGTTTCTAACAGAATTCTAGTATAATTAGCATGTTACTAGCATGATTAACATGTTTCTAACATGATTAGCAAGTTGATAGTAGGTTTCCAACAGAATTCTAGTATAATTAGCATGTTTCTAGCATGATTAACAAGTTGGTAGTGTTTCTAACATGATTAGCAAGTTGTTATCTTGTTTCTAATAGGACTCCAAAATGATTAACATGTTACTAACATGTTTCTAGCATGCTTAGCCATTTATTAGCATGTTTCTAACATGATTAGCAAGTTGTTAACGTGTTTCTAGCATGATTAACATGTTACTAACATAATTAGCCAGTTGCTACCATGTTTCTAGCATGATTAACAAGTTGCTAGTATGTTTCTAACAGAATTCTAGTATAATTAGCATGTTACTAGCATGATTAACATGTTTCTAACATGATTAGCAAGTTGATAGGTTTCCAACAGAATTCTAGTATAATTAGCATGTTTCTAGCATGATTAACATGTTTCTAGCATGATTAACAAGTTGGTAGTGTTTCTAACATGATTAGCAAGTTGTTATCTAGTTTCTATTAGGACTCCAAAATGATTAACATGTTACTAACATGCTTAGCCATTTACTAGCATTTTTCTAACATGATTAGCAAGTTGTTAACATGTTTCTAGCATGATTAACATGTTACTAAAATAATTAGCCAGTTGTTACCATGTTTCTAGTATGATTAGCAAGTTATCGTCTTGTTTCTAATAGGATTCTAGTATGAATAGCATGTTGCTAACATGTTTCTAACATGATTAACAAGTTGCTAGTATGTTTTTAGCATCATTGGCATGTTGCTACCATGTTTCTAGCATGATTAACATGTTTCTAACATGATTAGCAAGTTACTAACAATTTTGCTAACATGACTGTAGCATGATTAACGTAACTAGCATGTTTCTAGCACAATTAGCAAGTTGTTATCTTTCTAGCAGGATTAACAAGATGCTAGTATGTTTTAGCATCATTGGCACATTGCTAGCATTTTTCTAGCATGACTAGCAAGTTGATAGTAGGTTTCTAACAGAATTCTAGTATAATTAGCATGTTTCTAGCATGATTAACATGTTTCTAGCATGATTAACAAGTTGGTAGTGTTTCTAACATGATTAGCAAGTTACTAGCAATTTTGCTAACATGGCTATCATGTAACTAGCATGTTTCTAACAATTAGCAAGTTGTTATCTTTCTAGCAGGATTAACAAGTTGCTAGTATGTTTTTAGCATCATTGGCACGTTGCTAGCATGATTAGCATGTTTCTAGCATGATTAACAAGTTGGTAGTGTTTCTAACATGATTAGCAAGTTACTAACAATTTTGCTAACATGGCTATCATGTAACTAGCATGTTTCTAGCACAATTAGCAAGTTGTTATCTTTCTAGCAGGATTAACAAGTTGCTAGTATGTTTTTAGCATCATTGGCACGTTGCTAGCATGATTAGCATGTTTCTAGCATGATTAACAAGTTGGTAGTGTTTCTAACATGATTAGCAAGTTGCTAGTATGTTTCTAACATGATTATCAAGTTACAATTTTGCTAACATGATTGTAGCATGGTTAACATGTTACTAGCATGTTTCTAGCACAATTAGCAAGTTATCTTTCTAACATGATTAACAAGGTGCTAGTATGTTTTTAGCATCGTCACGTTGCTAGCATGTTTCTAGCATGATTAGCATGTTGCTAGCATGCTTAGCCAGTTACTAGCATGTTATAATGCTTTATCATGATTTTTAAAAGTCCAACATTTCTTAAAATCGAGTACTCCAATTGAATGGAGGAATCGTGACAGCCCTAGTGGACTTTTAAGCTGAGTTTGGAAAAGGCGTGTATTTTACATCACATGCATCATCTTTAAGGAAGGATTTTAAACTTTAAGGTGATGCTTACCCAAGTTTCTTAACATACTCCAAATAACCAATGAGGATTTCATGGTAAACTGCAGTTCTTAGCAACCGAGGCTTGAAGAAGTGAATACTGTCAAGATATGATATGTATACCCGTCTGGAAGAGTAAAACAAGGCAATTAGTCAATACAGGCACAATTCTTTTTGGGGTTTTTTTCCCCCCACTAATCAGTATTTGTACAATACCTGGTGTTAGGAAAGGGACATTCGGATCCATATTCCTGGACGTGCATGCCGAAGAAACACACATCAACTCCATCAATCTCCTCAAATGCAAAAAGTGCTTTGGTTCTGTAGGGAAAGCTTTCTGACATCTCTCCTGAGTCAACAAACCTGCAGAAAGAAGAACTCCTTCAATTCAGGTACATGCCAGACTTTTTTTTAGTCAACAGGAAATCATTTGAAATAACTTCAACAGAGTCAAATACTTGATTCATATTCACTATCTGAAGTTACCTGGATTTCATCCCAGGTTTGACCTCCACGGTCTTATCAGAGCTGGCGACCACCCGAACAAACACCTCTCCGGCCTCGGGGTGATTCTGCCTCTTCAAGTACTTATTCACTCGGTCCTCGATGTACGAGCCCAGTCTCGTGGTCTGTAGCCCTGATCAGAAAAAAAACACACAGAGGGTTACTTCACTCTGCAACAGAGAGAGGCAAGAAGGAAGATGCTTCAATAGCACTCACTTTTAGCAGAAAACTTGTTTTCCTTTCTGGATTTCCCTGACTTCTTCAGGCAGTTGTCACAGATAAAACTGTTACAGAAAGGAGAGACAAACAAAGCAGATGTAGGATCGTGTCATGCTAAAGTTCAAGAGAATAGCAGGATAAAACACTCACCCTGATGGCCAGATGACGTCATAATGCAGTACACAGATCTGATGCATCTTCCGACCGCAGTCTTTACATTCAACAAAGCTGTTAGACAAAGGAAGGTGTTAATAATACAATTTCAGCACACTTTCATAGTATTTGCATTAGTACTCATACTAAAACTGACAAAATAAATCTAAAAATGACAAGACTTACGGCTCAGGGTCCAACATGTCATTTTTCTTCTTCTCAAACTGCTCCTTGGATATCATGCTGCAGAGAGACGTACAAGATATACTCTATATTGCACCGTCATGCATGCACAAATAATTTGTAAGAATTAAAAAAATGCAAAACCTCAAAGCCTTTTGGGCATCAGCAGATACGTACGTCTGCGGCTGCGCTGGGTCGTCTCCCAGGGTGACACTGTCGCCCTGAATCTCGTTGAAGCACTTCTCGCAGAAGTGATACCTGTCGGCAACAAGGCCATATTTGGGTGAACTGGAGCCAGCACACATGAGCACAGGCAAACCGGCAGCACAAGAGTGCGGGGTCAGGCAGAGATTGACACACAGCAAACAGGCCAAGGCAGAGCACAGGTTAGCATTCAAACTCACAAATGAGCATTAAATCAAGGATGGTATGTTTTTCATGCACTAGAAAGTAACTACATGCTTTTTCTGATAGATTTTAAGAAAATATTGAAGGCATGAAACAGAAATGAAGACATTGTGATGAGATGAGACACATGCACTAATGTCAGTTATGTAAAAGTGATGCACCAGAGGATTTCCAGGCATATGAATTTTAATATCATAACAATTAGGGCTTTAAATTTGGTGTGTATGGGTTTTAATAAAATTTGAGGTTGCAATTTAAAAAGGGATTTAAAACTAAAATTCGGGGTCTGCAGGGTTACAGTTTTGTCAAAGCTGTGATATATCAGGGTAACTATAAAATAACAGTGATAAATTATACATTATAATTGCTACATAAAAACGAAATATTGAATATTAGTATTGCAATATTTTACAGTAAAAAAAAAACATTTAAGGAAAATATTTTATTTTACAACAATAAATATATGAAAATTATGGCTTTTTTAATTAATCTTCAAACATCAACCTTCAATAACCTTGCAGAAACTGCAAAATGTTAATTATTTTACCAAAATAAGAGGGATCATAAAAAATGCATGTTATTTTTTTATTTAGTACTGACCTGAATAAGGTATTTCAGGTTAAATGAAAGACGTTGACATATAGTCCACAAGAGAAAATACCAGTTGAATTTATAAAAATGACCCACGTTCAAAAGTTTACATACACTTGATTCTTAATTGTTTGTTTGTTTATTGACAGTTCATGAGTCCCTTGTTTGTCCTGAACAGTGAAACTCCCCGCTGTTCTTCAGAAAAATCCTTCAGGTCCTACTAATTCTTTTGTTTTTCAGCATTTTGTGTCAGAGTTCAACTGAGGGACTCAACTATTACAGAAAGTTCAAACGCTCACTGATGTTCCAGAAGAAAAAACAATGCATTATGAGCCGGAGGGTGAAAACGTATTGAATTTGAACATCAGCGTAAATTACTTATTTAACTAATCTTCTGTAGCTTCTGAAGGGCAGTACTAAATGAAAAAAAAATATATGATATTTAGGCAAAATAAGTAAAAACCCTGGCTCTTAATGCATTGTTTTTCCTTCTGGAGCATAATTGTTGCATATGAATTCCTCAGTTGTCCTCAGTGTAAAAAGATGGATAGCAAATCATATAGCCATTGATGGAAAGGGTTTAAACACAAAAATGCTAGAAAAAAAAAAAAAAGGAGATTTGTGGGACCTGAAGGATTTTTTTGAAGAACAGTGGTCATTTTAACTGTTCAGGACAAACAAGGGACTCATGTCAAGAAAAAAAAAACATAGCTGGACTATATGTAATCGTCTTTTATGTGAAAAAAATTATTCAAGTCAGTACTAAATAAAAAAAAAAAATGCATTTTGTATAATCCCCCTTATTTTGCTAAAATAATTAACATTTTGTAGATTCTGCAAGGTGTAGGTAAACTTTTGACCTCAACTGTATATTAACAAACAAGTCCATTTTGGTTCCATTCTAATTAACTGTGCAGCCCTAAAGACAACTGCCAAAGTTTTCAGGATTTACACAAATACTAGTGGCCTAGTAGGTAGAACAGCCTAATAGGTAAAGATCTATGCTTGCAAACTAAAAGATTCAAAACCCACAACGATTGACCCACAAAGCATCACAACTGTAGCCTTAAGCAAGATGCTTCAACCTTTGAACTTGCTTTTATGACTCTGTTTATAAGGTGCAAACAACATGGAGTCAAGCGAGCGCTAAAACGTCACAAGCCTGATTCTCAGTGCATCACAGTCCCACTTGGAAAGTCATTCATCGCCCTGTCATTTCTCACACCACTGATCATGCCATTGGTTACCTGTTTTGGTAGCTGTAATATGTGCCGTCTCTGGAGATAGTACAGAGCTGTTTGCCATAGCAGCAAAGCGTCTGAGGTGAAAACTCGTACTGTGGAGACAGAGAAAAAGCAATTTTTAAGTACAGCAATTAAGTGCACTTTGAAGGCATTTTAACACAAACTACACCAGTATTATTTTAGTTGTTTTTATTAATACAGTATATTATAGTATTTACTAATATTTAAAATTTGCTTACAAGTTTTCATTTCTAGCTGAAGTTTCAGTCATTTTATTATTTTTAGTGATACGAACTGAATGAAATCAGTCAAAAACTATTATTTAATTTTTCATAATGTAATGTAATAATTATTAATTAAATGTATTTTGATTGTATTTAAATAAATCAACACTCAAAAAAAAAAAAAAAAGTGTTTTCATATCAAACTGAGGCAGTTTTACATACATTTTTAATAATTCTTTTCACTCCAACTTGTTTCAATTATCTAATTTAATGTTTTTTATCTAATATTTATAATTTAATATTTCTATTTCAGCTTTTAAAATAATCAAAACACTTTTTGTTTTAGATGTACTTAACACCACCAACACGGAACTGCGCTCAAAAAAAAAATCTAGAGATGCTCTCCATTTCATTTTAGAGGACTTTGAGCTCATTTGGAGCGTTAACCTAAGCTAACCACTCTTCCTGGACGAGGAAGCTCAAGTTCTCACCTTGCGCCCACAACAGTATCCCAGACTTTGCATGACGGGGTCAATTTCCTGCTCGAACACCTCGGCCAACTTCGAGCAGTACTTGTACACTCGAGAAGTTTTGCGGTTGTAGAGCCAGGCGTTGTTGAACATCAGCCAGATGTCGTCAACATACTGCCAGGGCTCCTGATACTGCCCTGTGTCCAGCTTCCTCTTGATGGTGGAAAGGTCGATTGGGTTCTTGACAATGTCGAAGTAATCCTGAAAAATCAAGATCAAATACATTGTGACTGCTTGAGCATGCCATACTTTTTCAAAATACGATGCATTTTGTAGCATTTTTGCTTTTGATGTCCATTTGCAAAGTGAAGAAGTCTGTAATTATCCCTTAATCAGGAAAAACTGCCACAAAAAAAAAAAAAATTTGATGTCCTCCTCTGAGCTAAATTACAACTTTTTGCACAATTCCCAGCTGGGCCACAAAACCAGTCATAAGTAGCACACAAGTATATTTGTAGCAATATACAAAAATACATTGTATGGGTCAAAATGATTGATTTTTCCAAAAATTACTAGGATATTAAGTAAAGATCATGTTCCATGAAGATATATTGTAAATTTCCTACTGTAAATATAGCAAAACGTAACTTTTGATTAGTAAAAAGCATTGCTAAGAACTTAATTTGGACAACTTTAAAGGCGTTTTTTTTTTTTTGCACCCTCAGATTCCAGATTTTTAAATAGTTTTATCTCAGAAAAATATTGTCCTATCCTAACAATACATCACTGAAAAAGCGTATTTATTCAGCTTTCGTATCATGTTTAAATCTCAATAAAAAATAAAAATAAAAAAAAATCAACCCTTATGACTCGTTTTTTTTGTGGTCCTAGGTCTCATATTAGAAAAATCAGAATAAAATCATATTTATTTTGTGAATAAACTGTACTGGATGAAAAGCTGCTATTGATATTTTTGAACATCATCAAAACAGTTAATACTAGGCCAAAACATCAGAACAGGGCTGTTTTTTTGTAATACATTGAGATCATTTAAAGAGACATTCATAAAATATTAGCCAAATAAATAGGTTTAGTTGATTTACCGGGATGCCCAGGAGAGCAGGATCCACCGGCTGGCGGAAGGGCAAGGACTCTGGGTCTTGACGATACAGAGCTTCTAATGTAGGCATCAACGCCTGTCTGAGCTCCTCCGGCTTGAAAACTGTAACAAATCATGATGTTATAGGACCAATAAAGTTGCAGATATAAGTAAATGCAGTTTCAATGTTTTCAGAAAAACGTTTTTACTTTTCTTGCGCGACTGGGCGGATTGACCGGAGGGTGTGGTGCTGTTGGTGCTGGACACTTCCTCCTCTTTCGGCTCAGTCTTCATCTCTGGTTTCTTCTCGTCCGTCTCCATCGGTTCCTGTTTAGGTTCTACAGACTCTGGTTGCTCTTTTATCGGAGGAGGTTTGACATCTTCATCCTATCGAACAACATGAATTAAGTTTAAACATTTACTATAAACTGTGTCATTAGATGAAATATTGAAACCTTTTGAAAATTTGAGAAATCTATATTGAAAAGAAACGCAATATTCAAATGTTCGGTGATAAAAGTCTCTTATGCTCACCAAGGCTGCTTTTATTTGCTCAAAAATAAAGTAAAAACAGTAAAAAATGTAAAACATTACAATTTAAAATAACTTTTCTACTTGAATACATTTTAAAAAGTAACTTATTTCTGTAAATGCAACAAATTTCAGCATCATTACTGCAGTCTACAGTGTCACATGATTCTTGAGAAATCATTCTAATATGCTGATACTGCTCAAGAAAGATTTATTTTTATCAATGTTGAAAACAGTTGTGCTGCTTAATGTTTTTGAAGAAACTGTAACTGATTTTTTAACATTAAAATGCCTTTACTGTCATATTTGATCAATTTAAAGCATCCTTGCTGTATAAAAATATTACTTTTTTGCCGATAGTGTAAAATTCTCAGAAAACACAACCAAATAAAGTCAAGAATCACAAAACCAGTCAATTTTAAGTTTCGTTTCAACAATGTCACACCTCCATCCTGATATCAGGCCGCTTTTTCCCAGACTCAAAGTCCTGCTCGTCTTCCTGATGCTCGGTTTTGGATTCGACAGCAGGGTAGTCTGGTGGCAAAGCTTGCTGGGAGTGGGTCTCGGCCACAGATGCAGGCGTGGGAACTCTATTATCAACGCTAGCAGCCATCTGAGAGAGCTAACAGACAAATGAGGATGAACATGAGTAAACGGGTGTCATGGCATACAACTACAATCGAGGCTGTGTTTCGAGGCGATCCTCACCGGAGTGCTGGGCTGCTGCGCTTGCACAGAGGTGGGCTGCTGCATCTGCATGGGGGGCTCAGGCTGGGGCTGCAGGGGTGTGAGCGGCTGGGAGGGGGCAGGGGAGGAGCCCAGGACTGAGGGAGGGCGGGTCAAGCCGCTGGGGATGTGGGTGGGCGTGACATGGCCTCCGGCCGAGGAAGGCGTGGAAGGCTGGGTCTGGAGTGGCTGAAGGCTAGCGGGAGCTGCCGGGGTGGAGGCGGAGGGCGGAGGAGGGGTGGAGCGCAGGGCGGACGGGGTGCCCAGAGGGCCCACAGGATTCAGGGTCAGGTTAGCGTTCGGCTGCTGCTGCAGAGGAGAGATGTAGGGCATACCGACTCAGATACAGCACAACAAACTACAACAGAGTGCAACAGTCGGGTTCCAGAAGTAAAAACTCCATTCACTTTATCCACAGGGAAATCGATTATTAAATGTGTGGTCACATGCTCTTACAATACTCCATTTTTGGTCATACAGATAAGAGTAATACATCTTTCAAATCTGTAAAGACTATGTTTATTTGCATGCACTCAGAATAACAGAAACATTGTGCTTTTGTAAAATAAAGCAAACAGGATGCAATTTCTGTCATCTCGGTCTCTGTGAAACTGCGAAACTGTATATACTTGCCTCACAGACATGAAAAATATATCTATAGAGAGTGAAATGTCTACTTTCAAATAGAAAAATGTTCTTAGATTATCTAATCAGTATGAAACATGCATACTGGCACATCACTACTGCGGAGATGACGAGTTGGTGTCGCCGACTTCATCTCTTAAGTCAAAAACAAAGAAAGTGCTGGTTTATCGAATTGTTAAACGTTAATGCCGTCTCCTTGCCGTTTTTCCCAGACACATTCATAATTATAATAATTATATATTGCACTCTGGCAAGCTTTTTTTGCGTGCATTTAGTGCTATGTAGGTAATTAAAGGCTCATTATTATGATTTATATGGTTTATTAATAAACGTGTGACTAATAGTCGACTAATGCTTAAAATGAATAACTACTATCAACCAGAAAAATCTTTAGTCGAGGGCAACCCTATTAAAAAGGTTAATCAATGGCATTTGCTTATGTTGAAGCCATCTGGCCGCATTATTTCAATTTATTTATTCACCAATTAGAGGTGCGCTGTGAGCAAATGCCGTCAAAAATTGAATGCCCATTTGATGATACTTGTATATAAATATGCATATTTTGAACTTAAAATATATTTAAAGACTTTAAAGAGGGAAATGACTTAAATTTTAAAATAAACATAAAACTATTAATTTACCAAGCACCCAGTCTTGTACCCGTGTTTCAGTTTGATTTTCAAATCTGTTTTTGCTTAATACAATAAAAGTCTGTGATGTTGTGATTCTCCTTACTGCTTGTTGGTTTAGTTCACGGCTAGTAACTTTTATTTGTTTTTTTAATCTCTATGGAAAAATGAATGAAAAAATACTTCTGAACCAACACCGCTGAAAAAGTGGGCAGGCACTAATGCACTATGACAGGAAGACAAGTGTTGTGGTTGTGAAACGTCCAAGAAAAACTACAAACAATGAAACCGCAGGGAAGGGGTTACATTTCTGAATCCTCACCTGTGAGACGGTTTGTCCCGACTGCTGGGCCAGGTTTACATTCACATTCATGCCCCCGGCTGAGGCTGGGAACGGCGTCTGGTTCATGAACTGGTTCTGGTTGGGCGTCTGGCCCACCATGTTGTTAGCATGGCCTCCCATCATGGTGGGTGCCTGCGGCATCCTGGAGGGAGACATACCCATCTGCAAAAGAATGAGAAATTAGATTTGAACCACAAAAGTGCATTTTTGCTCTACCAAAAACCAATTTGGGCACAACATGAGTGATAAAGCGATAGATAAGTATAGCAAAACAAGTTTGTTTTGTTGAGGCAATTCTAAAATGTTGCACAAGTCAAGAAAAATCTTTGACTATGAATTTAAAGTGAACTGAAAAAAAAAAAACATTTAAAATCTAACCAAAAATACACCATTTTAAAATAATAAAATTCCAAAACTGTATCAATCTGGAAACACGTCTTGTTGCTCACCGCTGGAACGGTACTCATGCCCATCGGAGTGGGGTGGGTCATAGGAGACGCAGCCCGAGGAGCTCCCACCGGTGACTGGGACATCTGCACGTTCTGCATGGTCACGGGGTTGAACTGGCCCATCCCTGAAGAACATGATAAAAATAATAACAAAAAAAAACACACATTAAAAAAAGGTCAAGAGCTTTTCTGTTCAACGGGAGATTGAAGCTTTTGAGTAATTCCTGCGCTACTAGTATGACCTGCCCGACCACTTTTTTCCTACCCTAGTCAACATGAAACGACATTCTCAACCTATTTATTTCATTTCATAGTGCAAAGAATTTTCTCAAATCTATCATTTTTGCTAATATTGATGAAACTGATTAAATTGAGGTTGACCTCAAATGCTTTCACATTTAATAATTTCAAAAAGACAGCTGTTTTCCGAGATGAAGTTATTACATTCTGTGAAAAAAATAATGCCAAAAAGAATTCAAAGATGGTATAGAAGAATGTACATTACTGTTAAAGTATGCGGTCAATGAGATTTGTTAAAGAAATTAACACTTCAAGATAAAAAAAATGGCAGTAAGCACACTTAAAATGTTACAAAACATTACCATTTCAAATTAATGCTTTTTTTTTTTTTTAACTTTGTTCATTAAAGAATTCAGAAAAATCACTTAGCACAACTGATTTCAAGTCAGCATATTAGAATGATTTCTGAAGGATCATGTGACACTAAAGACTGGAGTAGTGATGCTGAAAATTCAGCTTTGATTACAGAAATGTAAAACTAACAGAAATTAGTTCTTTCAAATTGTAATAATATTTCACAATATTACTGTTTTTACTGTCTTTATAATCAAATAAATGAAGCCTTAGTTATTTTTAAAAACGTAACAACCTTTAACTTTTGAATGGTAATGTATATATGTATACAGTAAGAAAACCCATACCTTGAGGGACCTGCATCCGGGCCATCAACTGATTTGGCACGGTGGGCATAGAAACAGGTCCATCTGAGGAAATAAGGCATATTTTAAGCAGCTAACCAAGACAGCAGCCAGGGGACATTCAATATTCATAAGTTCAGATCACTAAAAATAAAAACAAAGCCACTAACTTGGAGGCCGGATGGCTTGTCCGGGTCCCATGGCGTTGGGCTGGGGAAGGCCAGGCTGCTGAGGACCCTGAGCGCCCATTTGGGGCTTCGACAGCCTGGACTTTCTCTTCTCCTCCAGCTCCTTCTGGATCTTATAGATCTTCTCAGCCAGAAAGTGGTAATACTCATCCTGGACACAAGATATTAAGAGGATATAAAAATATGGGCCACCTGATGCCTTTTTTCAGTCACAAAACACCATTCTGAAAGAAGGTTCAGACAAAGCATGAAGGTTTAGGTGCTTTACCCTGCTGTTGGCAGACTCATACATGTCCCCTTCCACCTTACGCGCATAAGCGACCAAGTTCTCCATGCGTCTGTCCTTCAGTGCTGCAGGGTCTGGGGTCGGGAATATGGCTTGAACTCTGTAGGGAAATAAGAGGGTTAAGAGAATTGCCCTTGATATGATGGGATTATAAAACATGATAACCTCTAACTTACAGCTTGTGCACTAGGTGATTCCTCAAGTCCTGAGTGACATGCTCGTGCCAGGGCTTCTTCATGCCAGGCATTGACAGCGGTGCAGCTGTGGGCAGGTTCCCTGCCCCACCCATGTTCGACCCGTCTGACATCATCTGACTGTGGAAGCAGGATTACGACATTAGTTTTCTAAATAAAGTAAACTTGCATTCCCATGAAATTGCATTCTTCAAAGAAAATCGAGGAACAGACAGCGTTCATTTCAGTAGTTTTTGAACAAAGCAGGTCTTTGACAAATAACCTGGCATTTTAAAACCAATTTTTTTTATATTTTCCCCTATTTATCATCTCAAATTTTGACATTTCAACCACTTACACAGTCAAACCAAAAATTATTCAGACACCAGATAAAATGTTTTTATTTTTTTACTTTCTTACTTCAAGTGAGGATGGCAAACTGTGACATTATACCCAAATATTCTTCATACAGTGGACTACCAGTAAAATTGGGACCAATTTATTTATTTTTTTTACCTTTTTACATCACAGACTGAACAAAATTAGGCACTACTTGATAATTGGTCAACAAAGCAATGATATTTGTGTAAATATTGTCATACTAAAAGTTGTCTTAATTTTTGGTTAATTGTAATCCACTACATACCTACATACCTTATTATTGGTCACAAGTTACCTGACATTATCAAGATGAATTTGTTCTAACAGTTTAACACAGTTCTTGTCATATTCTATTACCATTTTCTAACCTATAGTGAATAAACTGATAAGGTGACAAATGTTTAAGGTTTCTGAATACATTTTGGTTAGACTACTACAGAATTGCTGTAAAATCATTCCACAGTGACAGTTTGCTCTCTTACACTGCTGTACTCTACAGATTAATGTTTCCCACTCTGCAGTGTGTGTGATAGGTTAAAGGTGAGGGGTGAAAGATGAAAAGACTCACTTGTTGCTGAGGGATGAGGGGAGAGAGGAATCAGTGAGAAGGTTCGTCTGATCGGCCATACCGTTACCGCCGATGTTCATCTGGTTAGTGCCTGAAGATGTTGTGGGAAACCAGACACGGGTTACACACGGATACACAATATGAGCAGCAGCATGAATTTCAATGCATTCTGACAACAGATGCAATAAAATCTATTGTTTGTCGACCATGATGCACTTGATGCCAATTCTTAGGTAAATCTAAATATGCAATAAAGATTCTGATGCACTTGTGCATGTTTAAAGATATCTGCTAAACTGCATTTATTAAAAGTAATTGCAATAAAAAAATCTGATGCAATTGTGATGCATGTTTGAAGATTAATAAATTGCAATTAGTAAATAGAATTATGCAATAAAAATTAATGCATTTGTTTGCATGTATAGCAAATGGCTCACAGTAAATCAATATGATGCAAGATGAAGTTACAAGATTAATAATGAACATGGAACATCAAATTAATCACAATAAATATTCAACTCTTCTTTTAAAAAAAACATTTTTTTAGATTTCCTTTCGAATTGAAGTTGATACCTAATGCAGGCATGGAGCGCATCTGCTGCTGCGTCTGCGTGGGCTGCTGTCCTGCAACTTGCGACTGTGCAGCTGGTTGGTTCCCATACGGGAGGCCCAGTGCTGCGTATGCCCTCTGCATAGAGCTGGGGTCTATGTGTGTGCCGCTGCTGATGGTGGGCGCAGCGGCTTGACTCGTGCCCACGGGGCCCAGTGGAGCCTGCATGCCAGTGTTAGGGGAGCTCAGCATCGCTGCAAATAGCAGAAACAATGTTCGTTGAATTAAATCAAACTGCTTATATTCATATATTCTGAAGGTATTAATATAATTAATATAATATACATTCTCCTGGCTGCTGACAAAAAGAGATATCCCAAATCCCTCTGCTTTGACTCTAATTTGTAACCTAAACGAAAGCATTTTAAACCTGGCTTTACGCAATATTCAGATTTCTGTTCTAAAAGTATACGTAAAATTAGTGCATAAATAATTAGACAATGCATCATTTGCATATTTAAACATAACATCTAATAAAAACATGTAATACAAAATACGTCTGCAAATCTTAAATGTAATAAATCAACTGGGGATATACGGTGATATCTATTAGTTAATTTATTTTTTTATTCTAGGTCACCTATCTTGCCTTGAAACAGAAATATTTGATTTGTTTTAGGTATAACTGCAACTGGAAACACAAGCGACTGAAGTGGAATGGCCATTTTGCAAACGCAGAGTGTCCTGAACAGTGGCGGAGAGCAGAACTGCAAGAGACACAGAGAGAACGTGCTTCTGTTGCCACTACAGGGGGATTTAAACGAGTCAGTGATCAGCTCTCCAATCAGAGAGCGGGAGCTCTCGGTGTCCCGCCCCTGTGAAAAACCAGGGGTGGAGCCCCTCCCCCGCGGTGTCAGATTACAGTCCCGCTGCCTGCCGGAATCCGCTGCTGGTCTCATGCTTTCACATTCAGAGCGCAGCTGAGCTGCACACACGACCTACAGGTGGCAGCACTCATCTGAACGTACCATGTATTTCAAAGTATGAGATGGAAACAATCAGTAGAGTAACAAACCTGTGCTTATACATTTAAATAATTATTTTACTCTTTCAAAATGGCCAACTTCATGTGTTAGGGTGGAAAGGATTATTTTCTCTATTACTGTATTACTTTTTTTTTTGCAATTACTTACAGTTGCAAAAAAATCTTCATGGCCCTAATAAGAGACTAAATATATCTTAGAGATTCAGAATTTAACCAGACTAATTAAAATCACATGATGGTGCTGGTGGAACATTTGTTGTTGTTGTTTTAAATGCGATACTGCCGTACAGCACCATGATGTATAATCTTTATCTCTGAAAATATGATCAAAATCCAGCTTGGAAAATAACTCATGCAGAGAACACATCAATGCAGTCAATGCAGGTGGTTTACTGTAAATGAGAGCATGACTTACGCTGCTGGTTTCTCTTGTCGCTGGCATTTTTCAGGGGCAGACAGACGGGGCAGTCATGCCGGGTGCAGTTCTTCCAGTGCGAGATGATCTGTCTCGAGGAGGCGCAGTGAGCCACTGTGAAAATGAAGGGGAAAAAACAAAACTTTGTTATGCTGCGCAAAAAAAAAAAAAAAAAACACTTGGACTACTAAGCAATCACACACCTAAAATAATATGAAAAACCTGTATAATGATTGCCAAAACTGATTAAGAAACTACAAGTAAATACAAAAAAAGTCGCCCTTTTGGAAAGGTGTTGCTATAATGGCTGTTGGGGACATTACAGGGTGGTTGGTTACTGGGGAAATGGGGAATTTCTTAAACGTAAAATAGTTTTGAAAAATTCTGGTATTAGAATAGAACGAGATGTTTAGGTAGCAACATTGTTTTGAAATGCCACACATCTATGGTAACATCCTAAACTGTAAAATTCTGGCAAAAAAATATAATTTGAACAACTTCACACTTTAAAATCAAAGTTTTTGATAAAGTTTTGTAAAATGATAAACCACATTTCTATGGAAGCCCGTTTCCGCCATTGAATAAAAAAAAGCTAATTGACACTATTTATGTGAATTATAAGGTCAAAATTGTGATAAACTCGCATTTCTGAGAAATTAGAATTACATGATAAAAACTCAGTTGCGAGTTATAAAGTCAGGATTTGTGAGAAACTTCAATTCTGACTTTTTTTTTCCTCAGAATTGCATGGTATAAAATCACAATTGCAAGAAATAAAGTCAGATTTGCAAGATACAAATTTGCATTTGCGAGAAAAAAAAGAGAAGTGAGTTTGAATCACAAAATTCTGAGAAAAAAGGTCAGAATTGTGAGATAAAAAGTTATGAAGTGGTGGAAATGTGCTTCCATACATTTCAGCGTAATAAATGATTATGTATGTTATATATTATTGGTCTGAAGAAAAACAGCAATCAGGCCAATCACACGAATGGCTAATTTCAATGTCATAATGGGCGAAAAATAATTGGGGGAAAAAAAAAAAAAAAGCAGATTTAAAGAAGCCACCCCCCCGCCGTCATCCAAGATGTTCATGTCTTTCTTCATTCGAAAGAAAGGTTTTTGAGGAAAACATTCCAGGATTTTTCTCTATATAGTGGACTTCAATGTTGGCTAACGGGTTAAAGGTCCAAATTGCAGGTTCAATGTAGCTTCAAAGGGCTCTACACAATCCCAGCTGAGGAATACATATCTTATCTAGTAAAACAGTCAGTCATTCTAAAAATAATAATAATAATAATAATAAATAAATCAATAAATAAATTTTTAAAATTGTATACTTTTCACCAAAAATGCTCCTCTTGCACTAGCTTGACCTCACAAAGTACCGACCCAGTGTTTACAAAGGGAACGTGCAAAGTAAGTGTAATCAACATGATTATGTAATGTGTGAAGTAACAGACCACATGGCAGAGCTAGTGCAAGGTGATCATTTGTGGTTAAAAACTATACCACTTTTTTTTTTTAATAAAGTGACCGTTCATTTCACTACGTAAGGCCCTGGGATCAAGTAGAGCCCTTTGAAGCTGCATTGAAACTGCAATTTGAATCTTCAATCCATTGGCCCTTATTGAAGTCCACTAAATGGGGAAAAATCCTGTAATGTTTTCCTCAAAAACCTTAATTTCATTGCAACTGAAGAAAGAAAGACATGAACATCTTGGATGACATGGGGGTGAGTAAATCATCAGGAAATTTCAATCTGGAAGTGAACTAATCCTTTAACCATTTTATCTACTAACAATCGAAACTCTAAGTAAACTATTCACGTTATATTTGTTATTAAAACATTTTAGTTTAAACAAATTGGCCACAGCTTCTGATATATCCAGATATACAAAAATACAATTAATGTGTGTCACTGCACATTTCCAGTGTAGTATGGTAGATTATAATAGAAGCAATGTAGTTTTGCAACAACTTGGTTGTTTAAACATTTTTCCATTCCAGTTTCTGTTGCGGAAATGTGTGAAATGTTTCCAGATTGGGTGCTGAAAAATAGCTTATGATATTAAGGTCCTGAGACACGGTTCAGGTCCCTCCTGCAATGTAAGCCAAGCATCCAAAAGCAATAACAATAGTCATGCTCATCTTAACAAGCACAACTAATAAATCAAACATAACACTTTTGATGAGCGAGAGTTTTGGACATTTGTTTTTCACACCATAATAAAACACTCCGCCCAAATGAAATCATGTCAAGGAATAAAAGGGGTTTTGACGTTCCAGACTCCTTCATACTTAGACAGTGAGACCGCAAGAGCCACCAGTGACTTCCCAAGTTTACATGAAGCCTGAGTGCCCAGCCAGACAGTTTAACAACACTGAGATGTACAGTCATCACCAAAATATGGTTGCGGACAGAGAGCGACGGAGGAGAACACAAGCACTTTTTAGATAGACTCCGAGATGGCACATGACCGATCTTGATTTCTATAAAATTCAGAGCTTGGGGTAAAGTGCTGGAGTCCTGTTATACATTAACATATCTGGTCTCGTTTTGTCTCTCACCTTGGCAGGATTTCCCTGCCTGGCAGTGGGTCATGTGGTTGAGGACGTTCTTCATGGTGCGGCAGTGTGGCAGGGCGCAGGCGCGCACCTCGCCGTTGGCCTGCTCTCGCCGCTGGCACTTGTGGGCGTGAAGCAGCAGGACCAGCTGCTGCTGGATCAGTTTGCGCTTCTCCGGGTCGGCCGTGGGGCCCGCTGACACCCCCTGTCCTGGGACCATGCCCACCGAGGGCACCTGCTGCTGCAGCTGGAAGAAAGAGTTTCGATTAGGTAGAAGCTCTCTTGTTATTATATAAAGTAACAAATCTTTCTAAATATTCTCAGTTGGTTAGAAGAAAGCCTCAAGCCACGAGAGGCTGTGAAGTTGTGATTTTATTCGCTGAGGTGTTAAGCGTCCATTTTACGCCTTTACCAAAACAATGTGTTTTGTTCTCTTGGCTTTAACAATGCAGAATTGTTTTACCATTTCTTATTTGTAAACTGTCCAGCCACAACTCTGTATTATATTGTGAAATATATTGAATATATATATTCTTTTAACTGTGATGCAAAGCTGAATTTTCAGCATCATTACTCCAGTCTTCAGTGTCACAAGTTCAAGAAATGCATTTCAACTCAAAATGAAAATTAGCCTATTTACTCACTCTCAAGGCATCCTGGGTGTATATGACTTCCTTCTTTCAGACGAATGCATTAGGAGTTATTTAAAAATTGTTGCTCTTTCCAGCTTTATAATGCAATCAGTCCAAAACAAGTCCAAAAAAGCACATCCATACATAATAAAAACTGCCTTACATGGCTCCGGGGGGGGGCTGGATAAATGCGTCCTGTAGCGAATTGATGCATCTTTTTAAGAAAATTATCTATATTTAAAATGTAATAATCACTTTAATATTGCTTGCGCTAACAGTTGGACAATTCTGACGAACGCAGATGTGCAGTGGAGAGGTCAAAACAAAACAACGGTGACGAATTAAAAGAAAAATGTTGGAGGATTTCGATATAAGCCAAGAGGAGACTGGTTTTCCTTTGCTAAAGTCAGGAAACTTCCTTTGCTTCTGTAAACAAACGTTGATTTTCACAAGACTCACAGGCGCACATCAGCCACTCCGGAACGTCTTCCATGTACAACAGTGCGATTGTTATAAATATGGATTTTTTTCATTCAAAAACGCATCAATACGCTACAGGAGGCCTTTATTTATCCCCCGGATAAATAGTTGTGTGAGGCACTTTTTATTATGGATGAAGGTGCTTTATTGGACTTGCTTTGGACTGATGAAGAGAAACACCAGTCCATTGCATTATAAAGCTTGAAGGAGACAATTTTTAATATAACTCCGATTGTATTCGTCTAAAAGAAGAAAGTCATATACACCTAGGATACCTTGAGGGTGAGTAAATATACTTAATGATAAAAAAATAAAGCAAATTCAAATAAATACACCTTGTTGACTTAATTATACAATGCTGGAGCAGACCAGGTCAATTTTTTTTTTACATAATTTTAGACTTATTTCAGCCAGTTTATCCACTTTTTACGTCATTTTCTGTCGTGTGTAAACATGCACTTCAATTAGCTCTTTGAATGAATAAATAGCTGCTGAAAAAGATGCGTGACGCAGAGACAAGAGAGGCCTGAAGTGTTCTGGACTGAACCGGAGCCAGCTGAGGAGGGTTACTCACCAGATTTGGCACGCTGGAAGCACCCTTCAGGGTGGGCTGGAGGCTGTTGGGAAGAGCTGCCTTGTTCTGGATCTGAGCGTTTAATCCAGCGCCGGACATCTGCTGGACCGAACCCTGCGTGTACTGCTGCGCGAACGGGCCGTTAGCGGTCGCAAGACCCATCTATGGAGGAAAAAAAACGAGATGATCAGCATCTATGAAACTCACCGCAGCTTGAAGCGACTGTAGCGTTTCGATTTAAATTCATAGAGAGCAGTCAAGGCGTTACACGAGCACGAGGTCCTGCTCTCTGCCAGTGTGGCGCAGATGCTGTCGAGCCAAACATTCATAGGTCAAAGAGCGTACTAAAAGATACTGTCATCAGCTGCTCAGTGACATCCGCCTGCTCACGTATGAATGGTGAAGAGCGTTCTGCCTTTCAGTGGTCTGTGCTTCACAAAAACACCAAACTTCAGAGCACAAATCATATAATATTTAGACTTTTAGATAATATACACTGTTCAACAGTTTGGGGTTGGCAAGATTCCTAAGCACTTTACAATATGGTGTCATTTTTTAACACTGGTTAATGTAATAACTAACAATACTACACTATTTATTAACCTTTGTTAATGTTAGTTAATAAAATACAGTCGTTGATTGTTTGTTCATGTTAGTTCACAGTGCATTAACTAATGTTAACAAACGCAATGTGTGATTTTAAAAATGCTGAAAGTGACATTAAGACTAATAAATGCTGTAGAAGTATTGTTTATTCTTAGTTCATGTAAACTAAATGAGTTAACTAATGAACCATATTGTAAAGTGTTACCGTTTTTTTCTTATTCTCACCATGACCTGATGTATTTGATCAAAAACTAAACAATACTGTTATGAAATTGTATAATTTCATACAAGAAATAAAACATTTATTGTTGAATACAGGATTTAGGATTTTGTTAAATACAAAGTTCAAAAGAACAGTGTTTATTTGAAAAATAATTCTTCGTACAATCCTAAATGTCTTTTCAGTCACTTTTAAACAAATTAATTCGCCTTTGCTTGCCAAATACATTTTTAATTTCTTTTTTTTTTTAAGTTACTGACAAGCTTCTTAATAGTAGTGTAGTATTTTGCATCAGCAGTGTAATTTGTTTTAATGCTAAAACAACACCTATTTAATGCTGAAGTAATGTAAAAGCAAAAAAAATATCTCTGAGGTCATCCACCAATAGATATAAAATGGAGCAGGTTTGTCAGAGGATTAACAAATTCTGAAATTTGGGAGCATTTTAAAATAATACTAATAAAAAAAGTGGGTGTGAAATGAATTTTTTTTTTTTTAAAGAAACATGCATGGATGAGTTGTATAACATGCATTTATATTTAAAAAAAAAAATTCATTTCACACCCACTTTAATCCATTTACTACTACAAAAATTAAGTGCATGTAGACGAACAACTGCATTAAACCTGAGTTACTTAGAGCACTTTTCAGTGCTGCTTTCACAGCATGGTTCTGCTGCGGAGTGTCAGATCAGAGCTCCTCCAGCGGCGTGTGTAAACCGGCCCATCCCCCACCATCACTAATGCAAGCCTGCAGCCATTAGCGCTGCACGCGCCGCTGCTGAACGTGCCACACTGAGGAACTCCCTGTCCTGAGCAATACACATCTCCGCCGCCTGTCACTCTCCTGCTCTCCCGGCTTCGCTCTAACACTTTGTCTGTGATGCCGTTGAAATAGCTAGTGATAAACCCTCTTCTTCCCTATTAATCTGACTCTTAACTATCTGCAAAAATAAACAGTTTTAGTGGTCATTCGGCTTTTCATACATTTTGTTGTTTTAATCCATACAAATCTGAAATCTCACTGGGCCAAAATCAGCTGCTGTAAAATTACAGAATAATGTTCGGATTGGCTGTTATTTTAAATTTCTTTTTCTGAGAACAGAAATTGTGACACCAAAAAGATCTCTCAACTACAACAAAAATATATAGAGAGGTTCATTTTGTATTATGTACCTTAAAATCAACAAATAAAAATAAATTCTCGTTATGTCAAACGTGATGGACACAAACCAAAACACGCGATATACAAGAAAAAGAGCTTTTGATAAAATCTATATTAAAATCACAATATAAATGGAAGCAACGATTAGGGCTCTATGAAACCATTTTTTTTTTCTACCATTAAAATTTTTCTCGACTAAATTAAAAACTACTACTCAAAAGCTATTAATTGAAATCATGAAACAGCAATGCATTAATAGTTTAACAAAAAGGCCCTATAAAATGTTTTCCCTCTCTCTTCCTCTTTCAAATTCAGTTTCATTTTTCATACATTTTCTGGATTCCATTTGAATGGTATCATTAAATTTGAATAATATCTCTAATTAATCGATTTATACATTTATATAAACACATTATATTACATTATATATTTTATTATAACTCCGATTATATTCGTCTAAAAGAAGGAAGTCATATACACCTAGGATGCCTAGAGGGTGAGTAAATATACTTTTATTTATTTTTATATATATATATATATATATATATATATATTTTAGTGTCAAATGATTAATCACGATTAATTGCATCCAAAATAAAAGTTTGTTTACATACTATATGCGTGTTTACTCTGTATATTCATTGTGTATATATAAAAACACACACATACATGTATATAATTAAAAACAAATTTATATGTATATATATCTGTATACAATTTAGATTATAAATAAATATAAATATTTTATATATAAATCTAAAATATTTTTCCTGAATATATACATGAATGTGCTTGTATTTATATATACATAATCAATATACACAGTACACCGACATAGTGTGTAAACAAACTTTTATTTTGGATGTGATTAATCGTGATTAATCGTTTGACAGCCCTATATATATATATATATATATATATATATATATATATATATATATATATATATATATATATATATATATATATATACACATATTTTATATATATATATATATATATATATATATATATATATATATATATATATATATATACACGTATACACACACACACACACACACACATACATATACACACACACATTTTTATTTTTTATTTATTATTCAGAAATACTGTCTTCGGAAATTCTTGCAAATAATTTTTCTGGTAAATATTCCTTAAAAAAAAAAATGTGTAACAGTTTTATCAGTAGCAGTAGTACTATCATTGCATTAAGTAATACAAGTTATAATTTTATTTTAAAAATATATTTAAAAAAAAAATAATAAAAAAAAAAATCACAATGTAACGGAAGCAACATTTAGTGCCCCATGAAATAGATTTTTTTTTCCCAAATTCAATTTTTTTTTCCTCATTAAAATTTTTCTAGACTTTGTTTTAATGGTTAAATTAAAAACAATTAAATCAAAAGCATATCAAACTGAAACTTACACAATTACAACAGCAATTTATTAAGTTTAACAAAAATATGTTTTGGGTTTTTTTTTTTACTCAGAATCAGTTTCTCTCTCTCTTTTTTTTTTTTTTTTTACCAAATTCTGTTTTCCATTAATTTTCCATTAATAGTTTTATTACATTTTAATAATAATAATAATAATAATAATAATAATAATAAGCATCTCTAATTAATTGATTTTCCCAGAATACGGTAAGAATCCCAATACGATGTTGTGCATTTACATTTTTATGGTAAATACTCCTTTAAAAAAATGTTTTCTTAATTTTATTAATAGTAGTAGTACTAGAATTACAGTAATATATTTTTGTCAGGTTTTTTTCCAAGTTAAACTGAACTTTAATTTTTGTGGGTTGCTGTGAACAACCGTTTCTGTTTGTATAGGTTTTTTTCAAAACAAACTGTAAAATGCTCATGAAGTGACTATCAGAGCAGTTGCCAATTACATGACATTCTGAGTTATACTGTAAATTGCATTTTTATTACTGAATTACGTGATTCAGTTTGCGTTTGCGCATTGATTACTCGTTTACCAAAATAATCATTAGTGCCAGCCCTACTGTGATATAAACACACATAAAACAAATTACTGAAATACTGGAAAAGTACAAATGTAGGAGAGGGAAGGCATTATAGTCAAGACATTTTAAAATCTTAAATTACGAGGTAAAAAAAGAACGAAAATTAAAAAGGTATACATGCGTGATTTCTGCCCAATAGGATCAATAAACATGCATTTTAAAATAAACAGGGGTGAATTATTTCAGCAAGTTACGACCGCACTGATTGTCCTTTGTAAATAACATAAATCAGTTCTGCCTGCTAACAGCCATACAAATATATCCACCGCAATATAAACAGAAAAGCAAATCTCATATTTCACCAATCGCACATATTCCACCCAAGTGTAAAAATTAATTAGCTACATTTTCATTTGATTAAAGATGTGGCTAAAACGTCAGTTTTATTATTAAACTGTTAAAGATTAATTGATTCGATTAGACAGTCTTTATGATGATAAACTGGATTATTCCATAAACAGAACGTGGAAAATAAATAAAATGAAAACACAGAACGTGTGAAAAAAAGCTAAAGAAGATTTCCTCTAAACAGCTAGCTATAGCACACATGAGAGCTTAGAGCGGGTGGACAGGACAGACATGAGCGCTGGCACTCTGCTGTGGACTGATCTCACACACTTCACCTGCACTTGTGACTCTCATAATCTGTGTGCAATGCAAACACACGCCACACTGCCGACAGCACATCTATTCACCTCTGAACAAACACAGCAGATATGGAAACCCGTGATCGCTCTGGCAGCCAGTGTGGTGTTATTCACAATATTTCAGTTGCAAACTCCATCGATCGACTGATTTCTCGATATGAACCCAACATCTCGACACGAGAGCGTTCGCTAGTGAAAAAAGCACGGTGCGAGCAGCACGCTGGTTTCCGATTGGTTTTCCTGTAAAACCACAACAGTCAGACACATGCGATAGCCACAACTACCTTTTTGTGCAATCTTTCCTTCAAGTGTCTGAAGAAAAAAAAACGCTCAAGTAGTCATAGATTAATAAAACACTGTCTTGGTTCAATTCATCAGTTGTTGAAGTGATCTGAATGTGAGCTTGAGATTGGTTGTAAGAAAGGGACTAAATGGCTGGAGAAATTGCAAGAGAGAAGTCTTTTTCACCAGTACATTGAATTGTATGGGAGTTTGATTCGGATACTGAATAAAAAAAATAAAAAGGTTATCTTTTTTCCCCCGATCACAATTCTTTTTTTCTCAGAATTATGTGATAAAACTGTTCAATTCTGACAGTTTTTTTTCCTCAGAATTGAGCATTATAAAGTCTAAACTGTGAGATATAAACTCGCAATTCTGAGAAGCTGCAATTGTTACAAACTCATAATTGTGTTTTCTCAGAACTGCTAGATATAAATCCACAATTGCGAGAAAGTCAGAATTGATGCAATTGTTTTTATTTTGCAATTCAGACTTTCTCACAATAGCGAGTTTATAGCTTGCAATTCAGACTTTTTCCTCACCGTTCAGACTTTTTTCTCGCAAATGTAAGTTTGTCTCGCAATTCTGACTTTTTTCCTGCAATTGTGAGTTTATATCTCGCAATTCTGACTTTATCCCAATTGTGAGATAAGTCAGAAAAAATTGAAAAAAGAGAAAACATTGTATTATCTTGCAACTGCGAGTTTATATCTTGCAATTCAGACCTTTTTCTCTATGTTTGTCTTGCAGTTCTTACTTTTTTGAGACTATGAGATATAAACTCATAACTGTTATAAAAAAAAAGGTTATAAAAACAGAATTGTGAGATAGAAACTTAACAAATGTTAGAAATAAAGTCAGAATTGATCAAATTGTTTGTATCTCACAATTTGGACTTCTCGCAATTTCAAGTTTGTATCTCGCAATTCAGATTTTTCTCACAAATTTGAGTTTGTCTCTCGCAATTCAGAATTTTTTTTTTCCAAATTGTGAGATATAAGCCCGCAACTGAGATAATAATTTCACAATTATGAGATATAAAGTCACAACTGCGAGAAATAAAGTCAGAATTGATCAAATTGTTTTCCTCACAATTCAGACATTTTTCTCACAATTGTGAGATCTCTCAATTCAGATTTTCACAGTTCTGACTTTTTTCCTCACAAATGCGAGTTTGTCTCTTGCACTTCTGACTTTTTTTCCCCAAACTGTGTTTATATCTCGCATTTCAGACCTTTTCTCGCAATTCTGACTTTTTTCTCGTAATTGCGAGTTTGTATGTCGCAAGTCTGACTTTTTTCTTTGAATTGTGAGATAGAAACTCACAACTTGCAATTGCGAGTTATAAAGTCAATTTCTGAGGGAAAAAAGACTAATATGTTCTCAGAATTGCGAGTTTATCTCACAATTCGAAGAAAAAAAAATACTGTGAAAAGAAATTCTAAATTGTGCATTTATATCTTGCTGACTTCTTTTCTGACTTTATCAGAATTGCAAGTTTGTATCTCAATTCTGCGGGAAAAAAAAAGTCAGAATTGTAAAAAGTCACAACTGTCTTTTTAATTCAGTGGCCAAGGCCAATATATTAGCCAATATTTGGGATTTTTCAAATATCGGCATCTGCTGATATGTTTTTCTGTTTGGCCGATGTGTTTGAGGCAGGACTTTTATTTTGACAGCAGATTCAGCAAATACACATTTATATCATTTAAACAAATCTTTGAATGACTAATTAACATTTAATTTCACAAATCTTGCAAACTTAGTCTAATTCAGCTGTGAGATCTTGTGAAGTGTGCATTTGTATATCGTTTGATCGCGTGTGATCTGCATGACGGTTTGTCCGTGCAAATTGAATGCAAACTTTAAACTTGTGTTTTTTAATTATGCTGTGTTTTATCCATTTGCCCGGTGCCATATTCATGTAATTTTTACTGCGTGCTGTAGGTAAAATGAGTGTTTCCACCTTGGCTTTATTTAAAAAAAATAAATAAATAAATAAAAAATAAAAATAATAATATATATATATATATATATATATATATATATATATATATATATATATATATATATATATATATTATATATATATGATTCCCAATGCACACAATCTTCCCAGAATACTGAGTGCATTGTTAGTTACTGTGTTTACTTTCTTTTTAATTATATTTTTATTAAATATTTATTTATTTGTGAAAAAATACTTTGTCCTCTAAAGTATGTTTATTTTACACATTTATTCTTTAATGGTTTCAAATTTCTTAAACATCAAAATAAATTGGCTTTTCAATATCTGTCGACCTCTAATTGTGATATTTTTAATCAGCCATCTATCAGCTCTTATTCTGACGGCACCCATTCACTGCAGTGGGTGAGTAAATTTGAGCAAACTTTCATTTTTGGGTGCACTATTCTTTTAAAAATGACTGATTTAACCCACACAACACAACTGCCATTGCAATATTAACCAACTTAAACAACAAACATCTGCAATACAATATTTCAGACAGAATTTCCAAATTACCAGTAAAAATCCCCTTTATTTGTACAAACAAGATTCTATTATCCACCTCTTGTTCCTCCCAATTCACTCACATACATATGACAGTTGAATCTGTCCGTCATAAACGACAGCATGTCCATAACGGACCGGTCCATACACCTCAACACAAACATAACCCAGAATTTCCTTTCATTTTAAGGCTTGCATTTCAATACTTGATAAGGAAAATGGCAAAACAAACAAGCGAATGATCATGCTACAAGCTATCATGCTAAACCCAAGTAACAAACAGCCCAAGTTTCATACTCTACCATTTGTAGTGGAAATTATAGGTTGAAACTGAAACTTCACGTACACAAAGATGGTTGAAACTGAAACAACTTGTTTATTTGTATTTGTGTTAGCTTGTCTAATCATTAAACTCAACCTCACTGTACATCTTTAGGATGCAAGACCTAAAAAATAACAATGGTGACCTACCTTGTTCATGTTTCCCGCTTGCTGGGGATTGATGGCATTGTGTGCCCCCATCTGTGGTGCACCCTGGGTAAGCGTCTCTGCCAATACGCTGCCAGAAACGCTGACCCCTTGCCCGGCGCCTGGTGCCGCCTGCATGGCCTGACCCTGGTACTGCATCCCCGGAGCCGCCCTGCCTCTTCCGGCCTGCCCCATCACGCCATTCATCATCTGCCCCTGCGTGGCCATGTTCTGCCCCATGAGTCCATGAGCCTGGTTATTATTGTTCAGCATGGCCGGGTTGAAACCTGCATTTAGACCCATACCCGGACTGTTATTGCCCTGACCAGTAGGGTTGCCGACCGGCTTCGGGGCTTGTGTCTGGTGACCGGGTGAGCCCTGGCCCATGGGACTTTTTCCCAAGGCACCCAGTTGGCCACCCATACCAGACTGCGGGCTGAGGTTTCCAGCCAGACCAGAGCCGCTCCCTGCCTGCAGGAGCTGGGACAGCTGCTTGTGCTTGGCAGCAGCGTCCGGGACGGTGCCCCCCATCCGGCTCCCTACTCCTCCGTCTCCATTAGAGGGCATGGACATCAGCCCCAGGTCTCCGTTGGGGATCAACTCATCTGGAAGATCATTTTCCAAGTCGAACAAGGACACAAAGTCTAGAAAAAGGAGAAAAGATTTCAGTTTGGTCAAAAAAAACTGCTAATAATTAGCCAGTTTAGCTTGATACTACACTAACAAGTGGTCCATAAATGGATAACTCATGAGTGCTTAACAGTACTTTGATGAGTGCTTTTTGATGTTATCAATAGGTTATCCTGCTATCCAAACATTGGCTTTGGCCCATATCGCTTCACTTTTCACCGAACATCTTGACTCATGTTAACAATGAAATTAGTTTTGACTAATAAAGGTCACCCCTTGCACACAGACACTCTACTTTATGTTTTGGTTTGGGAGCTGCGTGAGGAAGACGACGCTGTTGTAATGTCTCCTTATTCTCAGCGGGAAGCGCTCGGATTCATGGCTAAAAATAAGAATCACTCCAGCCGCTCATCTGTTAGCCCTCGTACCCCCCTAGTCTTCAACAGCTGCCTGTCAGTCTGGACTACCTCCTCACCACCGAGACCAACACAGCCAGTCGTACAGTAGAGACAGAAGAACAGCGGTGTTTTAAAAAGAAGGATGTGCGCTTATGCTTTAAAGTTAAAATAAAGAAAATTACACCAGGGTTCGTACAGATACTGTGCAATGAAAACCCAGGACTTTCATGCACTACTATCAGAGATCTCACTTTTGAAACAATGTCTTTCAAATTTAAAAAAAAATAAACAGATAAACAAAAATGTGTTAATAAAATGATATACCAAGTTCTGATCTAAATCAAATGACGCAAACTGGCCCAGAACGCAGTAGTTTAACTGATTCCGAGTTTCACCCATAACTATACATGCTTTTTAAAATCATTAAAAGCAATGTCGAAATTCAAAAATGGCTCTTTTAATTTGATCTGGTTTTTGCTAGTGAATCACTTGAAATTAATGATCGAAGTCACAAGTTTGAATCAAATCTGTGCGATTCCAACGTAAATTACTTAATTGCTTTGGTTCATCTGTTCCTCTTTTCGAGTCTTCAGCCACACTGTCAGTACTACTATTGGCTAAGCTTGCTAGTTTTATGACATTAACTGAAATGAAGCATTTTTTGCGTTAAAGTTAGTGGTGTCAAAATTAGCGCATTAACGCAGGCGATTCATTTTTTCATATTAACATGTTAAAAATATTTAACGCAGGGCCACCCCACTCACAACTGCTAAAGAAATGTGTTTATTTAGATGTGCAGAGCGTCTTTACGAGCACATCAAACAGAGACTTTTCAGACGCACGCTCAAACTTCACTTCAGCACCAGATGCAAGTCAAACAAGTGCGGAAACGGTACTGGTGACAAGGCGCTTCAGTAGGACATCAGTGAACTGTGGTCAGATGAAATGCTGTCAGGCCATATGTCGGTAAAATCTAATTTACCTGTCCTGTCAGCCGTTATACTGTGCTCGTAGGCCTATAGGCCTATATTTAAGTGTTGTATTATATTCACACAAAAATGAAACTGCGAGTATGCAATGTAGTAGTTATGTCGTCAGTTAAGACATACATTTACAAAGAAAGGCGATTAAAGCTGCCTCAAAACCGTGCATGCAAGTATTTATTATTTATGAGTCACATTTAAAGAAGTGTCAGATCTGCATCAAATTCAGCAGCGGCAGCTTTTAAAGTAACAGCAGCCAAAATATCCTAATAACCTGCAGCTGTGATGTCTGTTAATCAAACAACAAAATTAAAAAGAGGAAAACAACAACTACTGTAGTTTAAGCTTTCTTTATATAATTTAGAAATTTAGAATTTATATTTTATTTAAAAAATATTTTTTAAAGTCTAATAAATGTTAAAGTGATAGCTCTCAATTACACTAATTTTGAATGGTTATATTCAGTGGTGAAATATTACAAAGTTGGAATCAAAAAATGAAAAAAGATTGCATTAAACAAAAAAATAAATTCTTTATGCTTTCTTATAAATATAAATATAATATAATAAATATAACTTTGGTTATATAAAAGATAATGTACTGCGAATTGGCCTAAACTGAATTAAATGCATGTATTGATGAACTGTATGATTTGATTGCACTGTAAACTGCGTAAATCAGTCAAAAGCATAAATGTAAATGAAATTACAATTAAGACTAGAAAAATTACACTTTACAAGTCCAGATTCAAGACGAGTTCAGGCATTTAAAAACAGCCCTGGTTCTGAAGATTTTAGTGGTTCATAAAAATAGAAAGAGTGGGTCTTAATCTGCCTTTTTTTCCTGTTTAAGTAAAACATTTACAGTAAAAACAACACTTGTTAAAAATGTATACATTGACCAACACTGGAAAAAAAATGTTTGCTGACACACAATTGAAGCATCTACATTTTTTTTTTTTTTTACACAAAACGCATTCTGTATGCCAAAAAATCTGAGATGCAGCATATGAAAATGCATGCCCTATAAAGCACTATAAAGACTGATCACAACAGTCATAAACAATAGTTTACTGGTCTTGAAAGAGATAACAGTTGCGTGTGAATGTGGCTTCAAAACTTTTATAATGCTACTTTTTTTATAATGCAAATGCGGAATATATTGGAGGCTTTATAGCGATCTAGACTTTCAGTGAATAAATTCTTAAAGGGAGAGTACATTTGGTTTAAATTCTGTCATCAAATACTCATCTGAAGTTGTTTCAAAGCCATAAAACTTTCACTTATCTTTGAAACACAAATAAAGATGCTTTAAATGGATCCTCAGATTTCGATCCCTCAGTTCAAAGTCCATGGGTTTGTAACAAAACAAAAGGACAAGTATTCAATTACATTTTTTCATTTTTGTGTGAACCAACCCTTTAAATATTGAAAAGTTTTAGAAGACCATAGTGCAGGAGTCATATGGACCACTTTTAGATACTTTCAAGACACTGAAAAGAGTTGCCATGATTAATCTTGAATTCAGGCAGCTGCTCAGACGGCATCAGATCTCATCTGCTTTGCGATGTTCTCCCCAAAGCATCCTTCCCCAAATCAGTCATGCTTCAGCCGAGACATTAAACCACGCAGCGAGCCGTCTGCCTGAAGCTGGTGGAGGGCAGCGTTTACACGCTTGGCTGTGTTTGTATGTACACTAATGCAAACACGGCTGGAATAAAAGCGCACCCACGGCTGCCACACGCTCACAATAACAAGAGGAGGAACACCCAGCTGGCAAACAACACACCCACTGGAACCGTCTCCGACAACAGTAAACGACGAAAAAATGTGGAAAACAAAAAAAGACCACAGAGACTTAACACAAACCCACAAATTAGCATGCATACTAGAGGACACGTGCACGTGTTGCCGTTCTCACACAAGCGGTGAGGCGGCTCACAGCTACATTACAGCCACAGGAGTAGTGTGGACTTAACGGAGATGTTGGCATGTGAGCCGCTTCTTCAAGCCTTCAGCAGCTCATTTACAATGTTAAAACTGATTTTTCAAAGTTGTAAATTAAACAGATTAATGAAATACATTTTGAAAGAAAATACTTTTCCAGTCAAAATTGTTTCCAAGTAATTCCTAAACTAGATTTTTCGACGTATGACTGATAATGATTCATTGTGATTTATTAAATCAAGCATCATTACATGCTAAAAGCACTTCAAACACATCTTAAAAATATAAATTCCTTGATTTTATTTGATTCTCATTTTGACGAACTAATTTCAATTCTTAAAGAAATAGCTCACCCAAAAATGAAAATTCTGTCAATAATTACTTAACCTCATGTCATTCCAAGCCCATAAGACTTTTGTTCATCATCAGAACACAAATTAAGATATGTTTGATTTTTTTTTTTTTTTTTGATGAGGATAATTAATGACTTAATTCATTTTTGGGTGAACTATCCCTTTAAGTTCCAAGAATCGATCCATGTTGTTTTTAGTTGATGTAACAAAACAAAAAAACAATACAACATTACTTGTAGCACACATCATATATAGTAAACCAATAATCTTTGCGCTTCGTTACTTTTGATATGAAAGAGTCTCTGCTTTCAAATTCTAACAATTTTTTTTTGTTTTTTTTTTACAAAATTTAAATGAAATTTTTTGCATTTATTCATTTGGCGTGACACAGCAGTTCATCTTTACTACTAGTTACTGCACAAAAAACAAAAGCACAATTTAGCAAAATGTGTCAACTCATGTGGTTCTTTCAGTGTACAAATAATAGTACCGATGAAAAAAAAACGGGTTGAATGTCAACCATTTTCGTTACCATAAACTATGATAAAAGTTCATCAGCATGCATTGATTAAATCCATGTTGTAGCGAACAAAAAAAATACAAAATTGCAAACCAAATTATGTGCTCCTGCGACCAACTGAGAAAGTTAGTCGCAAAAAAGCAAACAGTGGGTGGAATGAAAAGTAACTGAAACGGAAATTCAGAACCTCCCATGTCAGTTAATTTATTTTTTATTCCTGTTAATACTTTCCCATTAATACGCCGTGCCACAGAATTTAAACTTTTACACGCAGTGCCATTCAACCATTCCTGAACGCTGCGTCTTGCATTTTAGTCTGTTTACACTAGTGCATTTTCGTTTTAAAATGGTGTTTTGAAAAAACTATTCTCGTCTACACTGACGTTTTCACTGTGTTTCAGAACTACAGTCTACACTACACTACCAAAAATGCAATTCACATGACCAATAAGGCTGAATACGTCATGAAGGTTGTCTTATTTCAGAGAAATAACATAATAAAATTGACTGTTATTCCTTGAAAAAACCTTGAATTTCTTTTTTTTTTTACTTTGCAATTTAATTGTTACTTTTCTTAACTTAGCCTTCAAAATGAGATGCAACAAATGAGCATGATGTTATTGTTTATACATTCGTTAAAGGGTTACTTCACCCCAAAATTAAAATTGTCATTAATCACTTAGCCGTAACAGCTTTGTTCGTCTTTGGAACACAATAAGATATTTTGGATGAAAATCGGGGGCTTTGTAGCTGCCAAGTAACTGCCAAGTAAGTCCATCTGCCATTAGTGGTTAAACCATAATTTTCCGAAGCTTCGAGAATACTTTTTGTATGCAAAGAAAACAAAAACAATGACTTTATTCAACAATTTGTCTCCTCCGCGTTACACCTGTCAGTTGCATCACGCGAATACATTGTTTTCGTTCGAAACAAAGCGTAAATAAACGTGTTGCAGCTGACAGAGAACAGTGTGTACTGTTTGCGTCCAGGTTATACTCTCCAAAAATGGCGCTACGTTGATGCGGAGGAGACCAATTGTTGAATAAAGTAGCTATTTTTGTTTTCTTCGTGTACAAAAATTCTCGTAGCTTCGTAAAATTGTGGTTGAACCACTGACAGCAGATGGACTATTTTGACGACATCTTTCATAGTTTTCTGGGCCTTGACAGTGTTATTTACTTGGCAGTCAATGGGACACCTACAAAGCTCACGATTTTATTCCAAAATATCTTAAATTGTGTTCCGAAGAGGAACAAAGCTTTTACAGACTTGGTACGACACTGGGGTAAATTTTCATTTTGGGTTGGAGTACCCACGCCATCGTTTTCAAATGTCTTTGTTTTGGTATGTTTACACTGAAATGCAACCCTTCAGCGTTTTCGAAAGTCGCCATTTTCGAGAGTCACAAGTGCAAACGTTGCCAGCAAGAACCTAGAATAAATACTTGCACATACAGATTCACAGGACAAAATCACTGAGAGGAAGTTCACATGCAATAGGGCTTCAGATTCACATCTATAACTATTAGGACCAAAAAAATATAAAATTAAAAAATAAAAAGAATCAAGATTTTGGGTCATATGGTCCAGGCCTAGTCTCAATACCCACCCTTTTAGCAACCACCCACGACTCCACTCTAGCAACACAGTTGCTGCTTTTGCGCAGCAAACACCACTTACGTCACATTTAGAAAATGTCTTGTTTTGTGTCAAACTTTAGCATGCGCTTAAAGTTGCATGTTAATCCAAAAACATGGGAGGAATTAGGGAGACAGGAAATAACGGATCTCTCCACGCTGAGCTGTGGAATTTCCTGAAGTGAGTCTTAAGTTATGCTCTTAAACAAAATGCTACTTTCTGCAAAACAGAACATGATGCTTCACTGGCATTAGGATATTCACTGAAATCATAACCGGAAAAGCGTGCTGAATTTGGCTTACTAAAACAAGACTGCTAAAATGACCATGTGTATCTTCATCTTACCCCGCCTTGTCATTACATTTGTTTTACAATTTCACATTTTCAGGAGAATGAGTGATGCTTGTCTGTGCAAAACTCATTGCCATGATGCCATGAAGTAGTGGGTGGTTGCTCCTATAAACAATGACTAGAAAAAACATCCATTCATAATTGCAATCCTACACATCCAAACATTAAAGCATGCCATCTTGTATTTGTCTAATATAATTATATAAATATTATATGCTATGATTAATAAATGTTTAATATAGTATTTAATATTTAAATTAATAAATTAATCTAATATTTTAATGCGTCAATATTAACATACTAAAAACGTAACCCTAAATGAAAAAAAAAATAAATAAAAAAAAAAAAAAATAATAATAATAATAATAATAATAATAAGACCTAAACTGAAATTAAATTTTCCTTCAAATATTGTGTTGAACAACAGGGGGCCGAGTCTAAAAGGTTGCGAAACCGCTGCACTAAAGTCTCTGCGTAACAGTGAAATTCGGCTGAGTGAAACCTCAACAGATGGTGCATGAAGACTTGCATGCGAAATGTGGATGAAAAGAAAACTTCTGCTTTCCTCAAGACTGATGTCAATTGTCATTGCACTGATTAGTAGCAGAGCTACCCTCACAGAAATATACGCATCCGGCTGAGATTCTCAGTAGCCGCATCTATATGAATAACTCGCAACGAGATCTCACTCAAAAGAGCATATAAAGATAAGTATCAGAGTCAGTGTCCTTACATTCAATGGCAATACTATCACAGTCAGCAGCTGAACGGCTTCAAAACTCACTATCACTTCAAGTGTCTAAAGGCATTCTGCACCATCTTTATAAGACGTGATCTCTATGTAATAAAGATTTTATGGTAATAAATTTAAATATTAAATTTAATGCAACATTTGTTGCACACATTAAAGAAAACAAATTTGTTATATATACATTTATTCAACACATCCCTGCTTGCAGACTAAACCTCACATACTTAAATAAGGGCTTTTGCCGGAACTGCCTTTGTGTAGCAGAATTATGCAGACAAGAACAATCAGTTTCTGATTGACTGTAAAATTATCACGTAGACCGGGTTTTGGGGGTGAAAGTCTTACCTGAACCCAGTTTTGAGAGGATACCTGTGGGACAGGTAAGTGTCTCACCTGAACCTGGTTAGAACTAACAGGACAGGTGAGAGCTAGAAAGCGGCCCAAAATCGCAATTCACACTTTTGCACATATGCCAATTAAATGCGACCATTTAACAGATATCAACCAAAAAAAAAAATTACATAGTGCAAATCGCAAACGTAATTATAAATAAGTTGCATATTCTTAAATGAAAATATGTAGCTTTATTTTAATTAAAGATTTTTTTACCCACTTAGATCACAAAACTATTTTTTCAACAACAGGAGTATTTTATTAATAAAATAGTTATTATACATGACCATGGACCACAAAACCAGTCATAAGCAGAATGGGTATATTTGGAGCAATACCCAACATTATATTGTATAGGTCAAAATTATACATTTTTCCTTTTATGCCAGAAATCATTACGACATTAAGTAAAGATCCAATGAAGATATTTTGTAAATTTCCTACTTACATATAGTAATATACATTGCTAAAATCTTAATTTGGACAACTTTAAATACAATTTTCTTAATATTTTGAAATATCTCTGATTCCTGGTTTTCAAATAGTTGTATCTCAGCCAAATGTTATCCTATGAACTAACAAGCTTTTCAGCTTTCAGATGATGTATAAATCTCAATATAAAAAAACTGTGGTCCAGGATCACATATTCGTATTGTTGTCCAACAGTCATTTAATTAACGGCAAAATTATTTATTTTAGATTTATTATAAACAATTTTGGATTTTAGAAATAAAAAAGATCGGCATTTGTTATCAGAAACATAACATATGATTAGGGGTGGGCAATACGGCAAAAATATGATTTTTTTCCCCCAGAAATATCTAAATTTATCACGATTCTTTGTCATGTTGGTTTTACTACTTTGCAAGTAGTCTGAGCAGTACAGCCAAACTAATTTCCGTATTTTAAAAGCAAAGCCTTACAAGGTAACAAAATATAAAATAAAAAGAATGGCAAATGTTTAGGAAAAGAAGATATAAATCTTTGTCATTTTTTTAATCTTTGTTATTAAAAAAATAAGAACAAAGATGGGCTACATGTTACAAATACGCATAACATACAAATAAAACGCTAAATACATAAATTATACATTAACTCTTATTAAAGCAACTGTATTAAAGTTCTTCAGTCAAGAACAGTGAGTGATTTTTTTCTTTGTTTTGTTTTATTAGTCTACCATTAGCCAAAAATGACAACTGTGTCACCATTTACTCACTCTTGATTTTCTTAAAAACATAAAACATGTTGAACATAAAACTTATTTTGAAGAATGTGGGTAACAAAGTAGTTGCTGGTCCCCAGTTACTTCCATAGTATTTTATTTATTTTTGGTCAGTGTGGACCAGCTACCGAACTGTAATCCACATTCTTCAGAATGTATTTTTTTTGTGTTTAGCACAAAAAAAAAAAAAAGGTTATATGTAATCCTTCTGTAGTTTTGACAGTATTAGCAAATCAGACGCGAAAGATAGCTTAGTCCAGTAATCAGGCGCTGTTTGACAGGCTTTTAGCGCGCGCTTCAGGTGTACGCACTTATGAAGCGCAAGCCACAACAGCGTGCGGACGAAAATAATGTTTACCGGTAAGACTTTAAAGCACATGCAAATAATGTACTTTTGTGGTTGCGAATAAGTGAAGTCCTGCGAGTGAATGTATGTTGTGTTGCACAGTATATTAAGACGGAAGCTGTAGCACAATCAGGGTTGGGGAAAGTTACTTTTAAAAGTAATGCATTACAATATTGAGTTACTCCCTAAAAGAGTAACTGGTTACATTACTTAGTTACTTTTTATGGAAAGAATTGCGATACACTACTTTTGCGTTGCTTTTTAAATCTGGGCAGGGCTTGCTTGTTTTAATATAAAAGTTATTTATGGCAAAAGCAAACGCCTTTTTACATCAAAAGAATCAGGCTTAGAGAAACGTAAATTCACGTCTGTACAGTAGAACACAGAAGAAAAAATGTCAAATGTCAAAAAAGGAAAACAAACGTTAGATTATTTTGAGTAATTTTTGCTTATTAGTATGGATGAATTGGATCATCGAAGGTCAGCAGCGAAGACAGTGGATAATACAATGGGATTAGATACATAAAGGAAATTTGTATTATTTAACATTTAATCGCAGGTTTGCGTCAAATTCAGATTTGAATTTCACTGTTTATATTCATTTTGAGGAATACTGGATCATTTTTTTGTGTGTGAGATGAATTAATGCATGTTCACATTTATTCTAGCACTGAAGTAACATCTTACTCCCGATTTCTCTTAACATGGGCACAGGAGAGCTTTTAATCAATAAATGGGGTAAAAAGTAACTGGCGTTACTTATTTTAAAAAGTAACTCATGTCAATTATAAAGTAATGCATTACTTTACTATTATTACGTAACTTGCGTTACTTGTAATGCGTTACCCCCTTCACTGAGCACGATACTACGACATTTTTTCAAAAGCAGATCGTGGAGACATTTTAATCATCCATGATCAAAAATTGTCATATCGCACACCCCTACATATGACATATCTAAAACAACATATTTTACAAATATTAACATTTTAACTGGTCAATTGGTTACTTAATACCAAAACTATCAATATATGGCACCATTTGGCATTTAAACTAAAGCGCCTACCAAACAATTCTCAATTAACATTAAAAATTACTTTCTTTTCAGAAATTATTTCTGAGAAATAGGTAGATTTACCATTAGGACATATTTCAAAACATACACATATGTATGTGTGTGTGTGTGCATATTATATATATAACACACACACACACACACATACATATGTGTGTATATATATATATAATATACACACATACATAAACAGTATGTTTATATATGTCTGTCTGTATATATATATATATATATATATATATATATATATATATATATATATATATATATATATATATATATATATATTTATTATATTATACACACACACACACACACACACTTATATGTCCATATTTATATTATTTCGGTCAAAAACACCTTAATAAACAACAATAGCAACGCTCATAAGAATACAAATTTATCATAAAATATTTAGAATGCATACGTTCTTACTGTTGTTTAATGATATTATTGTGTAAACCTTTGGTTCTGCATATGTGTTCGCAGAAACCAAATATAAAAACAATATATGTCGGAGATAAACAAACAAACAAAAAAAAGAGCATAAGTCTCTAGCAAGACCTGGACTGTAAGGTTTTGAGATGTAAAACCTTGTCTATTGAGTCCTGACGGACAACCGAGTGTCTTACCTGAACTGATGGATTTCTGGTGGGACAGGTGAGAGAGATTTCTGATGTTGAGACTTACCTGGTTTCTGACAGGACAGGTGAGATCGCTACCTGAACCCTGCCTAAAAGATTTCTCATTAACCACGTGAGCGTTTTACCTGGTCTAAAGGCTTACTGATCGGATATCTGAGCAATGGTATTATAAAACAAACGACCTGGTCTTTGGGAACTCTTATGGGAAGGTTCATCCGGATCTGATCTAGATGTTAGATGTGAGGGGTGAGCTCTAGGAGGTTTTCAGATTTGACAGGTGTGATCAGCATCTTACCTGGAGTGTCGGAGGAGGACAGCGCAGGTGAGTTGAGTTTGGGCCGCTTTGCGCTGGAGGGACCCATATCCAGTAGATTATCAGCCATCGTGCTCTCTCGCTTGACAAAAAACACGTTAAAGCAATAAATGCGTCTTCCAAGAGCCCGGGAGGGGGGACAAAGCGAAATAAATCAAATCAACCCTCGGGTTTTTCTATTATTATTCAGCGATCAGGGGCCAATAATTAACAGATGGGGCTCAAACGCGACTCAACAGCGCCCCGCTCCGCCACCGCCATTCACCCCATGATAATCCAACACCCAAAACCCGCATAATTAACCTTAATGATCACCCCAAACCCCACGGAAATAAATTATATCATCGTTAAAACCGAGAAACTAACGACGAGGAGAGAAAAATCATCAATCCCGATGCCTTCAAGTGGCTCGCGTGGCTCTGTTCAAAAGGGCTATTTTCTGCGAATAAAAATAAAGACCTTCAAGCTCCATGTCCAGCCCGAGTCGAATAATCAGCGAAGTCCGAAAATATAAACGAAAAACGAAAGCAAATAATTCTGTTTTAATATAGGCGAGTGGCACAGGAGCGCCGCTCGCGCTGAAGGGGGAAATCAGATATACGGGGGTTTTCCAGCCGACCACAAAAACGGCTCCATTACGCTAATATTCGCCACAAAGATCCGCGATTCGGCCCGAAGCTTGTCGTTTCCGTCGCAGGGAAGCTATTTGGGCCGGTTCCGATGGAGCCGGGTGCGTAAAAAATCATATAATGCTCTCCCGAAATCCTGACGCTCATCCGCGACAAGATGGCGGCTGTTGATTCCTTCGATACAAAAAGTTTTTTTTTCTTTTCCAGCCAGACTGTGAGGGGGAGGGGCTGCGCGGCCACGCCCCTTACGCAAACGCATACGTCACGCAGGCTTAACCAAAACAGCCGCTAGGGGGCGTGGTTTACATGTAAATGGCGTAGATGTAGTATTCAATCGGTTCAATATTGAGCGTCCCTTTACAAAAGTGTACCACAGTACTTTCTATAGTCTGTTCAATAAAACGGCGACCCTCTCTTTACTGAAATTAAAGAAAAACAATGTTTGAAACAGATCTACACTACCAGTCAAAAGTTTTTGCACAGTAACTCTCTTCTGCTCATCAAGCCTGCATTTATTTGATTTAAAGTACAGTAAAACCTGTAAATATTGTGAAATGTGTTTACTATTTAAAATAACTGCTTTCTATTTGAATATAATATCAAATTTTATTTATTCCTGTGATTTCAAAGCTGAATTTTTAGCATAATTACTCCAGTCACGTGATCCTTCAGAAATCATAATATTCTGATTTGCTGCTCAAAAACATTTATTGGTATTATTACATTGAAAACAGCCAAGTAGAATTGTGCCAGGTTTCTTTGATGAATAGAAAGTTCAGAAGAACAGCATACATCTGAAATAGAAATCTTCTGCAACATTATAAATATCTTTATCATCACTTCTGATCATTATAAAGCATCCTTTCTAAATAAATGTATTAATTTCTATCATTTCTTTCTGTTCATTAAAGAATCCTAAAAAAATTACTCAACTGTTTTAAATATTGAAAATAATATTAATAATAAAATGTATCTTGAACAACAAATCAGCATATTAGAATGATTTCTGAAGAATCATGTGACACTGAAAACAGGAGTAATTATGCTGAAAATTCAGCTTTGATCACCGGAATAAATTACATTTTAGAGAAACACTATTTTAGAGAAAACAGCTATTTTAAATAGTAAAATATTTTGCTGTGTGTCGTATCAAATAAATTCAGGCTCGGTGAGCAGAAGAGAATTCTTTAAAAACACTGAAAGTCTTACTGTTCAAAAACTTTTGACTGTTGGTGTATATTATGACTTTGCAGTAAAACTTGGTAATTTAGCAGACAGCTATTAAATTACCATGGTACATTGCAACTGTTTGCAACTTTTGTAAGTACAGCTGTGTGTATACAAAAAGACATGCTTGATATGAAATAAAAGGAATAGACTTGTGTGGTAGTGTGTATGTACAGGATAATATTCATGTGAACAGGCATTGAAAAATTTAAGGCAGATTCATTACAAATCAACAGACAGAAGGCAGACTTCAACACTGTATTATTGGCTTTCCCTTTTCATCCATTAGCTATGATGTAACATTATGGCACATGCATTGATATAAATAATACAAAAAAATGAATTATATGTCAACACACAGAGCAATGCATATGTACAAACATAAAACTTTATACAAATGAATACAGATTGAGTTTATAAATGAAGAAAAAACTGAGAGAAACTCAAAATCATACATTCTTGAATAAATACACTCTTTGGCAAGAAGTCCCAGTGTGTGATATTTCTATTAAAACACACATTTGTGTGTCAACTTTTACATACACACATTTCCTATATCAAATTGCTTGTAATCATCAATTGGGCCAACTGACGTGATTGTAAATAAAACAAAATGTGGCTCTTCTGCTCATACATTAGTTCAGCCCTTTCATTCGCCCAACGTGTGTTTTTCGCCCTCCTCAAAACATAAGTAATGGAATGGAAAGTTCATAAGGAGCACAATTGCATTAAAATAACTGATAGAAAACACAAAAATAGTTCAAGCAGTAGTTCAGAGGCTGAAGCGTGATGCTTATTTAGTTGGATCAAGTTTTATATTGCTCTACAACTCTGAAACAGAGGAGCCCATAAGGGTTGTGTGCTCATTTCCCCCTCCAGAAAGCAAGGGCACTTTTATTATGTAGCAAAAGTTGTGCCCTATTAAATATATTATAAATACATGGATTGCTATGCTTGGAGCCACCAAAAACACATCAACTGAACAGTATCAAAATCAGCACAGAATAAAAATGACTTGTATTAGAATGGCACCTTGGAGTAAAATGACAATATTCATCCTGTACATTTTGAAATGAAGAGCAGTTCACATTCAAAAGGAATATACAGTGAAAATGGACACGTCAAGCTAATCGTTAAGAAAAGGCACAGCGCTACAGATCACATTGAATCATTTATCATACACAAGCATTTAGTGTATGAAAATGAACAGATAAACAGGATGACGTCATTTGACCGGTCAATGCATTCTAGATGAGTAAAAGGCACTAATATATACAATGGGAAATACTGACAAATCAAACAAAGACAATTCCCTTTTAAATATATAGGTTCTTGGCAGATTGCAAAATCACAGCAATGTCAAGAAAAGTTATACGTTTCACTGAAAGTGAAGCATGACAAATCAACAGCAAATCTTTGAGCACACAACCCTTTTAAAAACGAATACAGGTCATAAAGCCAAAATGTGAGGGGAAAAAGCAAAGACATCAAACTGCTATTAAAAGGTAAAAACAACAATTCTTAAATCATGAGACAGTCATAAAATGTATGCAGTATCAGTGCAGATTAAGCTACTCACAAAGCTCAGTGTTAAAAAGATTAGAATCTACTTCCTTTTGCTAATATCCCATACAATAATTTACCCTTTACTATTGCACATCAAACGACAAGCAGGCAGAGTCAAGGCTATGGTCTAATCTATTCTAAAATATTCACATGAGTCTGTACATTTGACTGGCCGTCTAAATATATGAAGAGTTCAGATGCAAAAGCCTCTAAATCCATTTGACATGCATTTTTAATCAGGCTCCAATGTATAGGTTTCTATGTAAATACTGGTACTTCTGATTGGGCTGAGGGTGGGATTTTAGCGAGTTTGAAGGTTGTATAATATGTGTCGAGAGCATTCACTCAGTATCATTTTCTCATTTTTGACCGACATGGCTTTTAGCTGGTTTTGCATCTGAACTTTTCATATGTTACCTTATTGCCAGTTCTTGCAACTGTTATGCCACTATGGTGACTTAACTGCCAACATAAATTCCTGTCTCTTTAGATTTGAGTATGATTAAAGTTTCACATTTGAACTCATTTAATTCACTTTTACCGCTCAAGATGTCCGCACTCGATAATTAAAATCAAAGCCATCATGAAGCAGCATGCTTATACTCTCACACAACGTGTTTCTAAGTTAATCATTATATTCGGTGAGAAAACAGTAGTATTTGATTGTATTTGATCCAGCAGAAGTTGATTAAATGATGGAAGTAATCAATACCAGCATTTTTCCCCAATTTTTGAGGATTTCTGGCCAGAGTACATCCAGTTTTAAAGCGTTTTCAAATCTACAGTGCCTTGCGGAAGTATTCATAAACCTTCTTTTTTTCTCGTTTGTTTTTTTATGTTGCTGCCTTATGTTAAACTCTTTTAAATTACTTTTTTCCCCACATTAATCTACACTCCATGCACCATAGTAACAAAGCGAAAACAGAATTGTCGCAACTTAAAAAAAAAAAAAAAAAAAAAGTATGTTGCATAAGTATTCATACCCTTAACTCAGTACTTAGCTGAAGCACCTTTACAGCCTCAAGTCTTTTTTTGCACATCAATTATCTGCCATGAGGCTGCCACCAGCACACTTTACATTTGGGATGGTACTCTGCAGTTGATGAGTAGTGCCTAGTTTCCTTCATACATGATGCTTGGAAATGAGGTTCATCAGACCAGAGAATCTTGTTTCTCACAGTCTGAGGGTCATTTAGGTGCTTTTTTTCTTCACTGAGGAGAGGATTGAGTCTTGCCACACCACCATAAAGCCCAGATCAGATGTCAGTCCTTCTGTAAGTTTCTCCTATCTGCATATATGATCATGGAGCTCAACTAACGTGACCATCAGGTTCTTGGTCACCAGTCTAACCAAAGCCCTTTTTGTGAACCTCCAGTGCAGCAGATTTTTTTCTGAAGATCCCCAGATGTGTGGCTTGATGCAATCCTGTCTCTGAGCTCTACAGGCAGTTTTTTATTTACGTCAAGGCTTATTTTTTGCTCTGATATGCATTTTCAGCTGTTAAGACTTTTTTTTAAGATGTGTGTGCCTTTTCAAATCATACCCATTCAATTAAATTTGCCACAGGTTAACTCCACTCGCAGTGTAGTAACATCTATAAGCAAACTGAATGCTCTTAAGCTAAATTTCAAATGTCCCAGATACTTATGCATACTTATGCAATTAATATATATATTTTTTTAATTACATTTACAAAGATGTTAAAACCAGATTTTTTTGCTTTGCCATTATGCCATGTGGAATGTAGATTGATGTGGAAAAAAGTAAGAAAATGCTTTTCTTACTTAGATTTTTTGTCTTGTTTCCAGACAAAATATCTAAAATTCTTAAATATTCTTAAATCAAGAAAGATTTTCTAGGCAAGTCAAAATTGTTGTCTTGTTTTCAGAAAAAAAATATGTCAACATTAAGTGAGTTTTTGTAAAAAACAAGCAAAATAATCTGCCAATGGGGTATGCAAAGTCATCTTATCTCAAGATGAGAACTAGATTATTTTGCAAGACAATAATTTTTACTTGTCTAGAAAATCCTTCTTGATTTAAGATTTTATAGATATTCCGGCTACAAACAAGACAAAAAATCTAAGCAAGAAAAGCATTTTTGCAGTGCAAGAACATAAATTGTGAAAAAATGAAGGGGTGTGAATACTTTCGCAAGGCACTGTATCATTATTTGCTATCATAATCAGTTTATTATTGAATTGCTGCATTACCTACAACAGTAGCCTAAAACAATGTTATTTAGCTGCTGATTAACATTATTTTCCATGCCTGCACAGCCTAGGTGACATCAGCTGAAAAGAAAAGTCATTAGGTGGAACGAGTTTAAATTTTGATGAAAGGTAACAAAGACTTGCTTGCTTTTACAGCAACGTGCATTGATGAATCGTCCAGAATAAGACTAGGAATGTTTTTAGAAGTAAATGGGGGCACTGTTGATTTTATGAAACTGCCTATACTGTATCTTAAAACCAACTGCCCACTTTTATATTTTACATAAAGTCTGAAAGTCACAGTAGCTAATGCATGAATGCATTTTTGTCCTTTAAGCGTTAAGGCAAACTTGCCACATCGTCTTACAACTCATTGTTTTAATCTAAAATGCAGGTGTTGGTCAACCAACTGAGCATTTAGCTGCAGAATGAAGAGCAATAGGAAAAAAAAAAATCACAAAAGAGACAGAAAGGCCATAATCAGACAGTTAGGAATACATGCATCAAGATAAAGCATTGTAGAAATGTTTGATATTGTTGACTGTAGGTGATTTTAGCCCATAGCTTGCTCTACATTTCGCTAATACTTCTTCACAGACACTTTTGGCCATGCACCATTCAACGCGATGGGTTTATCTCGGGTCTTTTTAAAACCGCAAACATCGCAATATAGAGTTTTACGGTTTGAATACTGATTGATAAATGTCCAACAGAGAGAACTCAAAATATCTACAAATATTCCAAAATATATCTAATGCTTTCACAAAAATTAAAGCGCTTTCTAACGTCAAATGTACATGCTAAATCTTTTAGATCTTCAGCTAAAGATTCGATCGAGAAATCTCTTTTAAAAAATGCCTCGCACATATTGTTATCATCCTAAAGGCACTTCATTAAAAGAAAACCATTCACGAAAGGCAGACAATAGTAAGAGCTAGAGAAGGGAACAAAAAGGTAAATTAAATTAGCGGAAATAACTGCAGTCTATTTAAGGATGAGACTTCAGATCTGTGCCGTCCCAATGCATCTCCTCAGCATTTCTTATCCCATGTGGAAATGGTTCATGTGGCTCCTCTGAGGTTTACCGCCGTCCTGATGTGAAAGTATCTCCTGGTTCGGCTAGCAATATTAACACTTCAAGGTTGTGTGCTTAAACTTTCCACATATACGGATGCAAATCTACGCTAGCGTACATCCCTAAACACGCCACATCTCTACAAACTCAACCGAGAGCCTGTGTTTAAAGGGTTTAAAACCAACACCGACATCAATGTTGGCTTGTTTCAAGTCAAAGTTTTGTCATTTCACCCATATACGCAATTTCTCCCTCCATTTTGGCAATGACTTCTGCGACAAGAGGAGAGGTCAAAGTCGGGTCCGGTGGTTTACCGAAAACCGCTGGACTTGCGCTCAAGCTGGTTTCCGGTATGCAAGTCAGGCCGACAGCAGACGCAGATCGTTGAGTCTTCGATGTACCATTGCTTCCAACCTTCTCCGGAAAGTCTCTACCAGCGAATCCCTGTCCGGTAAGTCCTGAGCTCACAGAGAACGATGCGCCTACTCTACTAGCGCTGCCCGCTGGGACCATATTGGCGATCTCATCGGTGGGCGAGCGTCCGATGCTGCCATCCACCTGCGCTCGGATTTCCGGAGAGACCGAGAGCTGGTATTGAGGTACAGGTCCGCTGTCTGAGCTCTTCGGGTAAAGGTAGGTCTTCATTTGCCCTTTGCCCTTCACATTGACTGTACCACGGTAGTCGAATTCGTAGTCCATTCCATTAAGCACGCAGTAGCTCTCCTCGCTAACCTGAACGCGACACTCCACACCAGTTGTGTCCATTCGGCTGGCGATGTTCACTGTGTCTCCCCAGATGTCGTAGAGTAGCTTGGTGGTACCGATGACTCCGGCGGTAAGAGGTCCGTGGTTGAAGCCGATGCGCAACTTGAACTTAAAGCCAAGCATGTTTTTATTAAAATCGTCCACCACGCGCATCATCTCCAAAGAAAATTCAAAAAGCGCTCGCAGGTGAGCATGCGGATGGGCTTGATCGCTACACTGTTGCGTGTTGAGCCCTGATGCTGCCATGTAGGTGGCACCAATCGTTTTGATCTTCTCGATATTGGAAAAGTCAGACTTGCGCAAGAGTTCGTCAAAGTCCCCGATGAGTTCGTTCAGGACGCGATAGCACTCCTTCCCGCCTTCGTAGCTCTCCTCGTAGAACTCGCTGAAGTTGACGATGCTGGCGAAGATGACGCCCACGTTGTCGTGGTTCTTCGAGTAGCTCTGGGTGACCTTCAGCTGCTCGGCCACGTGGATGGGGATGATGTTGCGCAGGAGCCAGTCGGCCTGGTCCCGCATGTTTTGGATCTTGATGCGGTGCTGGTCTGCTTCCACGTTGCCGTGGTAGTGTAGACGGTAGCTCACCTCGAACTCACGGTTGAGGAACCAAACCAGGAGGAGAAGCAGGAAAAAGGCAACCAAAGCTTCCGGGCCGAGAAGATCTTGCGGTCGGGTTGAATCTTCTGCAGGGGACTGGACGTCATTAAAGCTGCTGTTGAAGTCACTGGATCTGGTGGACAACACAAAAATGTTGAGTTTTTAAGTGCTATGCTAACATAAAATCTAAATAATAAAATGTGAAACAACAAATAGTATCTGTAGTCTTAAGCCTGGCTCAGTCTACAAGTTTTTAGCCTGATTTTGGCACAATCTGCCTGACGTAGTGTATCGTGCCTTTCTAATGACAAGACAGACCAAAACACTGTTTTGGTGCTTTGTTTGTTTACATTGAAATAGGGCTGGGTGATAAATCAATAACCATAATTTTCATGCGATATGAATTTCCTTGATAAGCCATAACAAGAGTTTGATATATGTTCGATAAAGTGTTTGTGTGGCAAAGGCGGAACAAAAGATTGCTAGTCAAAGTGTGTCACTCGGACCGTTTATCCACTCAAAGTTCAAACAACGGCACAGCGCAAACTTCAAATTCAGTGAAGAGCACAAATAACTCTGTTTATAGCAAGATGAAACAGTGCTGACAAATAGGAGAAACACTGCTCAATGATACAGTCAGAAGGCTTTTTAATCAACAATCACCATCATTTACCATAGATCATTTTCTGTAGTAGCACTAACTGCACAGTGGTATTACGTCAGAAATGTGGGTATATTTGTGTCGAATTTTATTATATTATTAATGTAGACATGTGTTACATGTATTGAAGGAAGAGTAATGGAATATAATTACAGTATTTCTGTGATTAAGCTACAGCGGTTATGCATTTATACTAAATGTATTTCGACTACTGTTTTTCATACAAATACCTTGGAACCATATTACATTTTTACCATGGCATTGAGTTGCTATATTTGTGTTTTTAACAGTTATCATCATGATACTATGGAAGAGCAATGGTTCCATAAAAAAAAACCTCACAGTCAGAATAATTAAAATTTCATCATATAAAAATGAGACTGCTACAATTTTTACAGACATTACTGATTTTGATAATGAACATAAATCTGCATTTGCATTCTAAATCAAGCTACTACCAAATGTGTATTTCTAAGAGACCATTTTATTATAATAATAATAATTATTATTATTATTATTATATTTATATATATAATATATTATTATTAAGATTTTTTTCTATTAAGATACTTATTTTATTTAAGGAAAAATGACTGGAAAAAGTGTCATGTTCTGAACATAAAGAATATTTTAAAGCCACATCTAACTGTTTAACATTTAAAGGTTTCTACAACTTTTACACTGTAGCAAAAAATCTGCCTTTAAACATTTATTGTGATAAATATTTATCGATGTCAACTGATATGAAAAAAAAATATTGCGATAATTTTATCTTCATATCACCCAGCCCTACACTCAAGGCACCTTCTGCCTAGTCCTGCACTATCGATGGCAGTACACTTGATGGCAAGTGATGAACATGTACTCTGACATTATTCTTGTTCATGACACAATGCAAGTCAAAATCGCATAATCAGACACAGTGACCAACAAAAAATCATGTAGTCTGAAACGGCTGTAAACTTACCTCAAGAATAAACGTTCCCAAGTGCTGTAAGAAAAACGACAGCGAAAGGTCAGCTTTGATTTAGTATTTGCATAACATAACTAATATATGAAAGCCTGGAATCTGAGTGTGCAAAAAAAATCAAAATACTAAGAAAATCGCCTTTAGAGGTGTCCAAATTAATTTCTTAGCAATGCATATTACGAATCAAAAATTAAGTTTTGATATATTTATGGTAGGAAATGTACAAAATGTCTTCATGGAACATGATCTTTACTTTTTGTGGTCCAGGGTCACATATTAGTATTTTACAGTATGTTTGATTTAATGAATGCAGCCTTAGTAAATAAGGCTTCTGACCCCAAACTTTTGAATGGTAGTATACATGACAAAATATTACTTCTTAACAAGTAATTTAACAAGTCAAAAAATGTGCCTTTTCTACAAGCATTTTTCACTTGTTTTTGTCAATTCAAGTCACTTGTTCAAGTCAAATTGCGTTCTCATATTAAAGACATTCTTGAAAAACAATTCTTTTTCACTGTTTGTTAATGAAGTTAATAAAAGCTACGACTTTTTCCTCAATGAACTCCTGCTGCTTATTAACAGTTAGTAAGGTTGCTAAGTTTAGGTATGGGGATTGAGGGATCTAAAATATGGTCATGAAGAAAAAGACATTAATATGTGCTTCTAAAAGCACCAATAAACAGCCTGCATGCTAACAAGCAACTAGTTAATAATGAGAATTGTCCCCTAAACTAAAGTGTTACCATATGTGCATGGTGTAATTGTTTGAACCTGCAAGGGGGGCTCCAGAGCACACTGAGAAAGGTGAGTCCTGCTAGCGTCGCCAGGGTTGAACGCATCCAGAAACTGAGCTGGCAGAAATTGCTGTACTGGATGATGGCAATTATGACAGCACAGCAGGTGAACATGGTGAACTGGGAAAAAAAATTAGACATGAATTAAACATGCTCATGCTCGCAGCAGAATACGTGCAGGATTGCAGTTTACAGAAATATCTGCTTCCCTGCCTCAGAGCAGCATTAAATTGCTTCAATTACTGCATCTTTGCTCTCTAGAGGTCACCAGATACGTCTATAAGATGTTACATAATAGATATGTACTGTACCATACATACTTAAAGTGCGCACTTAAAAGCATTTAGCCCAGCATGCATATTCACTGCTATGCAATGTGTTTTGCTACTCCTTTACTGCATATAAAATGGTTTCAGGTGTTTAACAATAAATACTTGCTATTTACAGCTCTTTTAAAGCACTTTTGAGGAAAAAATCTACAACATTGGTCTCAAACTCAATTCCTGGAGGGCCACAGCTCTGCACAGTTTAGCTCCAACCCTAATCAAACACACCTGATCCAGCTAATCAAGCTCGTCAGGGTAACTAGAAACTTCCAAGCAGGTGTGAGTTGGAGCTGGTTGGAGCTAAACTGTGCAGAGCTGCGGCCCTCCAGGAAGAGACCACTGATCTACAACTTTCCAAGTAAAAAAAAAGTTTTCCATGAAAAATCCTTCACAATTTCTTTGTTCTTGTGTTTACCTGTATGGAGTCATGCATATTGCAGGTGATGTGAGAAAACACAGCCACCGCAGGTAAAGACACCAGCACCGATCCGATCATGTGACGGGGAATCCAGCCAGAAATGGCCCAGAGAAGGGTCCTGGTGCAGTTCAGAACACTGTCCAGGTAAAAGGCTCGTCTGTAAAGTAGACAATGAGATATATACACATTTCATCAGGACTGTACAGCAAAAGCTATTTGCATGTTGTGTATTGTGCATTATGCTGCTATTGCCCTGTTCCCGTTTTAAGATTGAAGTAATAGCCTACTCTGAACAACAAAACATCCAAATAACATACTGGAATGAGTTAAAAGAGTTGAAACTCCCATAATTTAAGACAGCTGTTTTCTTGGTGTTTATAGACCTTAGTCAGAGTAGATGGAACATTTAATTTGATGCAATCCAGGGTTATTATATTCAACTTAAAATAAAATAAGATACAAAAAACATTTATTTTAAATATATAATTTTACAAATGTTATTTTATAACTTTTTGCAGCTTGTTGCACAAACAGTTATTTGAATTTAGTTTCACTTGATGTGCTAAATAAATACAATTAAACTGAAATAAAATGACTAAAAACCACATACACTGAACAAGATTATAAATGCAACACTTTTGTTTTTGCCCCTATTTTTCATGAGCTGAACTCACCAGATCGAAGACTTTTTCTATGTACACAAAAGGCCTATTTCTCTCAAATATTGTTCACAAATCTGTCTAAATCCCTATTCGGACGGGACTAGTTTTACAGGGGGACGTTAGAGAAATTTCTGTTTGACAGACGTACTTTGAGATTTTAATCCCGTCTGAATCTGCTATGTCTGTCTTTTTCTAATGCGACCTCTGTAAAAATTCCAGAGCAAATTACCTACTGTTTTTCAGCAAACTTAGAGGTCCTCTGAGAAGTCTAATCCCGTCCGAATGCGAATGTCTGTGATTGCCAAAAATGTTTTTTTCCAAAACGCGTTTTCTTGTATGTTTCGGTCAACGTGAACTACCGTACAGTCTCTAACGCGCCAGCGCGTTATTCAAGTTTCTGCTAAAGAGCCGAATCATGTAAATTGTTAAGACTGGCTACTGTAATATCAGTTTCAGGTAATAGTACTTTCATTTCTGCGGTCAATTACATAACGTGAAAATTATATAAGTTAAAACGTATTTATTCCACTGGGTTTATTATAAGAAGTTCTATAAAATCGTCATGTTAAAATTGTTACAATTATGTTTTTTTTACATTTTTTATAGTGTTTAAACACTAAACAAGTTAGGATGTTTTACTTAACATTTCAAAGTGCTTAAATGTGAAACTACCTAATTTCAAAATACATCTGATCAAATTTCATAAATTGTGTTCATGGCAGCAACGCCCACATGTAAAACACAGACACTCCTACCTCCGTAATAAACACGTAATAAATGTTAGTCCCGTCTGAATCCATACATGAAATGACAGACGTCGGCTGAAAAGAATTGTAACTCAAACGTCGTTTGGAAAACTAGTCCCGTCCGAATAGGGCTTTACTCTGTGTTAAGGCTGGAATACACTACACGATTTTTTGCCCCGATTTTCGTTCTATTTCCAGTCTGCAGAAGTTGACGCTAGTTGCCGAAAGTCAGAGCCAGTCGGCCGATTTCAGCTGACAGATTCGATAGAAAATCGGGATGTGTATGATGGTCACAGATCCGATTTTACTTCCATCCAGTCGGAGGTTATCAAACCATGTTTGATATTTTGAGCCGATTTTAGAACACGTGACCTAGCGTATGACGCGTCGCAAATGAAACCGGAAATCATAGTAGGCTGACCTGCCAAAGGTAAACAAAGGTCTAAAATGGAGACGCAAAGGACCGCGAAGTGGAGCTCCGCCATGGAATAAAGACTTCTTCAACTGTGGCAGGAGAATGAGTGCCTTTTTTTTTCTTTTGATTCAGCACACAGAGTCGCTACAAAAAGTACTGCGCTCATCTCCTGCACATCCATGTTTGTTACACCTGTCATGCGTCTCCTAGCAACCAGGCACGCGTTTCTGCGTGAGTTTGTTGTGATCGGAATGACTTGAAATCTGTTAGTGTATGATCCTAATCGTGTAGTGTATGATGCTCAGTTGTTCTCTGTAATCATTTGTAAAGTCGGCAAGTGTATGATGCCTAGATTTTAAAAATCTGTTCAGATTTTAAAAGTCGTGTAGTGTATTCCAGCCTTTAGTGAGCACTTTTCCTTTTCCAAGATAATTCATCCACCTCACAGGTGTGGCATATCAAGATGCTGATTAGACAGCATGATTATTGCACAGGTGTGCCTTAGGCTGGCCACAATAAAAGGCCACTCTAAAATGTGCAGTTTTACTGTATTGGGGGGTCCGAAAACCAGTCAGTATCTGGTGTGACCACCGTTTGTCTCACGCAGTGCAACGCATCTCCTTCGCATAGAGTTGATCAGGTTGTTGATTGGCCTGTGGAATGTTGGTCCACTCCTCTTTAATGGCTGTGTTGCTGGATATTGGTAGGAACTGGAACACGCTGTCGTATACGCCAATCCAGAGCATCCCAAACATACTCAATGGGTGTCATGTCTGGTGAGTATGCTAGCCATGCAAGAACTGGGATCTTTTCAGCTTCCAGGAATTGTGTAGAGATCCTTGCAACACGGGGCTGCAACATGAGGTGATGGTCGTGGATGAATGGCACAACAGTGGGCCTCAGGATCTCATTACAGTATCTCTGTGCATTCAAAATGCCATCAATAAAATGCACCTGTGTTTGTTGTCCATAACCATAACCGGTGGTTGTCCATACCATAACCGGTGGGGTTATGGTATAAGCCTACTTATACCATAACCCCACCGCCACCATGGGCCACTCGATCCACAAAGTTGACATCAGCAAACCGCTCACCCACTCGACGCCATATACGCTGTCTGCCATCTGCCCTGTAAAGTGACAACCATGATTCATCTGTGAAGAGAACACCTCTCCAAAGTGCCAGACACCATCGAATGTGAGCATTTGTCCACTCAAGTCGGTTACGACGACAAACTGCAGTCAGGTCAAGACCCTGATGAGTACGACAAGCATGCAAATGAGCTTCCCTGGGATGGTTTCTGACAGTTTGTGCAGAAATTGTTTGGTTATGCAAAACGATTGTTGCAGCAGCTGTCCAGGTGAATGGTCTCAGACGATTTTGAAGGTAAAGATGCTGGATGTGGTCCTGGGCTGGTGTGGTTACACGTGGTCTGCGTTTGTGAGGCCAGTTGGATGTACTGCCAAATTCTCTGAAATGCCTTTGGAGATGGCTAATGGTAGAGAAATGAACATTCAATTCACAAGCATCAGCTCTGGTGGACATACCCGCAGTCAGCATGCCAGTTGCATGCTCCCTCAAAACTTGAGACATCTGTGGCATTGTGCTGCGTGATAAAACTGCACATTTTAGAGTGTCCTTCTATTGTGGCCAGCCTAAGGCACACCTGTGCAATAATCATGCTGTTTAATCAGCATCTTGATATGCAACACCTGTGAGGTGGATGGATTATCTCGGCAAAGGAGAACAAACACAGATTTAGACAGATTTGTGAACAATATGAAAAATATGAAAAATGGGGGCAAAAACAAAAGTGTTGCGTTTATAATTTTGTTCAGTGTATATAGACATTACAAAAACTATTGAAAGTACAAAAACACAAAATGACCAAGTTTTACTTGATGTGCTAAATAAATACGATTAAACTGAAATAAAATTACTAAAAACTACACAGACATATATATGCACATCACAAAAAAAAACTATTAAAATAAAAAAAACACAATGACCAAAACTTCAAATTTGAATCAAAAATGAAAAATATAAAATGAAAAACTTAAAATTAAAAATATTAGAGGGACAGTGCATTTAAAAATGAAAATTCTGTCATTAATTACTCATCCTCATGTCGTTCCAAACTCATAAGACCTTAGACTCTCACAAACGCATGTCGAAAACTCACAAAAGACTGAAAAATTGGTTGAATAAAGTCATTATTTTTGTTTTCTTTGTGCACAAAAAGTATTCTCATAGCTTTACAACATTACGATTGAACAACTGATGTCAAGTGGACTATTTTAACCATATCCTTACTACCTTTTTCGGGGTGTTGAATGTTGCTGTTTATGCAGGGTCAAAAAGCTCTTGGATTTCATCAAAAGTATCTTAATTTGTGTTCCGAAGATGAATGAAGGTCTTACGAGTTTGGAACGACACAAGGGTGAGTAATTAATGACAGAATTTTCATTTTTAGGTGAACTATCCCTTTAATGAAAACTATAAAAGTATCTTTATGACACTAAAGTAACAGTGATATGAGCAAAAACATGGTAGGAATAATATCTATTTTAATATATTAGTCTATCATGCAGACAATATAACACTAACAATATTGGTACTGACATTTTTATCAGACAGTAAAATCAAATCTCCCCACAATTTCCAGACAGTAACCCAATTATCTACGTTTAACCAAACTGCAAAGAGAAGCATTGTTAAAAACCTCTGCCATTATTTTTATTTTACACTCTTTTACTGTCATCATTTGCTCACCCTCGTGTTGCTCCAAACTTGTATGTAAGACTAATGCTGATAACCAAACAGTTTTGGTTCCCACTGACTTCCAAGGAATGTAAACTGGAATTGTTTAGTTAGCAGCATTCTTCAGAATTTCTGGAACGAATGAGGGTGAGCAAATGATGACAGAATTTTCATTTTGGGGTCAATTATCCTTTTAAAGTGACTGAATGCAAATGAAACACATTTCAATTTTTAATTTTAGCTACAAAGGATGCTAAAGCGTTTGAATATGAAAGAAACATCTGTATCAGCCTGGAACAGATCCAGGCGCCTGCTGGTTGAAACAGAGGCTAAATGTGCAATTCCTCTACATTATTTAACCACGTGTATTATTCCTTTAGATTTTCAGCTCAGTCCCATTCTGTTACAGCAGCAATATTTGCAGAATTTGTTCATGTTATGAGGCTTGAAATTCTTGTTGTAAATACGCAGAATCTATTGGAGGCATTTTTGACATCCAACAAAAAGATCATGCAGTTTGTTCTGATGGATATTTAGTAAAAGTTTTTCAAAACCTTTTGGCCTAATCCACACAGGCAGGTTGAAATAAGAACGTTTATTAAAAAATGAAACATGTCATTCTAAACCTGTAAAATTCATTTTCTACAAGCATAGCATGACATGTTGCACCATATTTAATTATCATCAGAGTTATTATAGCATATCAAATCTAACGCCATAAAAATGTTTAAAATAAACATTATTTGAAATAAAATCATATTCATATAGCATTTCCAGGGCTCAATGGCCCACAAATCCATTCACTCTCAGTGTCATTGCATGGAAGAAGTTAGGACAATCTACTCTTCCATGTCTCATAAAAAACAAGTTACACAGGTTTGGAAGCACATGAGGGTGAGTAAAGGATTGTAATCCTCACACTTACCGTATTGCCAGCACTAGGGCCAAACATTCAAGCACAGCTGCAACTGCGGCCACTATTAGGGGAGGTGTGGGCAGGGGCTGCTGGGTAACCAATGGTCGCAGGAAGCAAGCCACAGAGAGAGCCAGGAGCACACAACAGCACAGGAGCATGTCTAGAAATGAGCTGAACGTTGGACTGGCAAATGTCTGGACAGGAGCTTGTGTCTTAACCTGACAATAATCAGAGAGAAAAAGACAAAATTATTAATCAAATCAAGAACTCTGCCAGTAAAACGTGTCCCGTTAAGACAGACCACCAGAGGGCAGTACAGACAGCGCAAAAACATTTGTCCACATGATCCTGTTTCAGTTAGCAAAAATCACAGGCCTTGACTGAGTTGAAACCAGTTATAAACAAAATGACAGACTGAGAACAAATGGAAAGCGACATGTAAATGGAAGGAACGTCTTACCTCATCCTGGTAGCTGGTCCTGTAAGCCGACTCCAGGGATTTGTCTATGAAAGTGTGGCTCAACTTGTTGATGGGCGGTCTGAAGAAGTAATCTTTCATCAGACTGCAAGGTTTAAGCACAGAAAACAACATTACATTGTGGTGGAAATTCAGTAGGAATCTGTTGCCTCAGTTGTTTATATGCATGGAAAGAGTTTGCATTGACAAGAGGCAGCTTTGTGGTGAAAAACAGAAAATGTCTGGTTTTAAATGCACATGGAGACACAGAGACATATCAGCATATGTAGCGATATACATAGTGCACAGCGCCTTTTATCAGTAAATCACACAAAAATAAAAATGTACTTACCCACAGTTGGAGAAATTTTAGCATTACGTTTAACATGACTAAAACTGTTCTAAATAAATATGCTGATGGATTTAATGTGAGAACACAACAGGAGATGGACTTTTTCACTCGAGGAAGCGTTATTATGAATTATGGACTCATGTTTTGGAACAGAAGTGACACTAAAGGAAAAAAAGTTTAAAGCTAAATGCCTTAATGATGGACCTCACAAAATATTAATTGATAGACTGGAGTCTTGTGGTTTATTGTGGATTATTGTGATGTTTTTATCAGCTGTTTTGGCTCTCATTCTAGAGAAGTAGCATGGATTGCTTGTGGATTACTATAATGTTTTTATCAGCTCTCATTCTGATGGCACCCATTCACTGCAGAAGATCCATTGGTGAGCAAAACATGTAATACTATTTTCTTTTTTCTTACAAACAACTTTTCGCTTCACAATATGTTAATTGATGGATTGGAGTAGTGTGGATTACTGTAATGCTTTTATCAGCTGTTTTATTCTGACGGCACCCATTCACTGCAAAGGATCCATTGATGAGCAAGTGATGCAATGCTAAATTTCTCCAAATCTGTTCTGATGAAGAAACAAACTCATCTACATCTGGAATTGCCTGAGGGCAAAAAAACCTCATTTATGGGTGAACTTTTCCTTTAAAATTATATTTTTCATTCTTCTGTGAATTGCAGGGTCAATTTGAACCTAGTTAACCTGGATTTTGAATGGCTCCTGATTCATTTTTGTGATAAAATCCTATACACACAAGTACACACAACCATTCAGTGCAATGATACCGTTTATAGAGGAAGACAAGAAAAATGGACCGTCCAGGACTGCAGGACACACATAGTACATCACAGCACACTACATCAAAGTGCATCAAGTGTCCCTCTGGGAACAGCATGACCTCCGCTGGCGGCCGTTAAACAATAACGTTCCATCTTGTCTGACATTATTGTCCCAGCGGGCCCCGTCCCCACTGCTGTCATTTCCTACCTGTCCTCCTTTATCACGTCCACGAAGTGAGCGTCGCTCCTCTCGCGGAAGTTTTTGGAGCGTAGTGGGATGAGGGCGGAGTGGTCCATGTTTCCCATGCTGCCTCCTCCTCCTGGCCACTTTTTCTCCTTCTCCTGCAGCATCTCGCACAGAGAGGTTTGGCTGTGGGTCAGCGGCTGCTCCAGATGAGGGCTTAACAGGCCATTAAGAGTCTTGGGACTCCTGCCAGGCGCTCCCTGAAGAAGATTCAGATGGAAGATACAAACAATGAGAGAATGGCAGTATAATGTTGTTATTAAAAGGGCAGTTCAGTATATAAGACACACTTTATTTCACATAAATGAAGTTTACATATAGTCCACAAAAGAAAATAATAGTTGACTTTATAAAAAATGACCCTGTTCAAAAGTTTACATACGCTTGTTTCTTAATACTGTGTTGTTACCTGAATGATCCACAGCTGTTTTTTTTGTTTGTTTTTTTTTTTGTTTAGTGATAGTTGTTCATGAGTGCCTTGTTTGTCCTGAACAGTTAAACTGCCCACTGTTCTTCAGAAAAATCCTTCAGGTCCCACAAATTCTTTGGTTTTTCAACGTTTTTGTGTATTTGAACCCTTTCCGACAATGATTATATGACTTTGAGATCCATCTTTTCACACTGAGGACAACTGACAGACTCATATGCAACTATTACAGAAGGTTCAAACGCAGCCTGATGCACCAGAAGAAAACACAATGCATTAAGAGCCAGGGGTGTAAACTTTTGAACAGAATGAAGATGTGTACATTTTCCTTTTTTGCCTAAATATCATATTTTTTCATTTAGTACTGCTCTTCAGAAGCTACGGAAGATCCTTTAAATGTTTCCCAGAAAACAAAATAAGTTAAATGTACCCTGATATTCAAATTCAATTTCCGAATTAATGAATGAACTGAAAAAAAAATGTCAAATGTGATTTTTCATTTCATCTGCATTTAGTTGTACAGCGCTTTTCACCATGTAAATCATTTAAAAGCAGCATGTTTTAAATGTTGCAATCAAAAAGTAAAAACTCTTCAGATTTTCTTGATGCATTATTTATTTGACTGCAAAAATGTATTAAAAAGAATTTTTATGGATGAGTTGGTGACTAGACAGCACTCACTGAAATGAACATGCACAATGTATAATATAACAGGATCATGTAGAAAATGTCTATTGTTTGAAATGTTTATGGTTTCTTTATAGCTTCACTAAATAATTTAAAATAAACCAACAGAATACAGTATGCTGTTATTCCATCTTTAAACTGTTTATGAATATTACAACCTATAGATGGCACTATCTGGTAGCCTTATAATAAACCATTGCTCTAACTAATCAACATAGCAGGACATTTTTTAGGAGCTTTTACATTATTTATTGAAATTCCCTTATATTTTCTAAGCCGTGTAGATGGGCATAAAATACTGGAACATTTTGGATTAACTCATTATGCTCACTGAGATCAGGTATAAAGACACTCACCTTGCTGTTGACGATTTTGTGGTCAGGATCTGAGCAGCTGTTGCTGTGAACCGCCCCGTCTTCAGAAGCTAACGCACCACATGAGGGACAGGCGGACTGACGAAAGAAAAGCAGAAAAACGTGAAATGGAATGACGTGCAGCAGAAAGAACAGAGCCAAACTCTTTATTTACTTTATCTAAGCTAAAGTTAGAAACAACACTCCACACGGAAAGATTAGTGATGCTATACATTGTTTACAAATGTTAGCGTGCGTATTATTAGCGCACTGCTAATTGATTAACGTTACTGAGGCATTGCAAGGCTGTTCCTAGGAGTTTGATGCTGGCTTCACGTGCTGTCGGAATCGTAAATAATGGAAATAATCGTGGAAATTGGACATAAACTGCCTCTAAAATTGTATTTACTTCTGGGAAACTGAGATTATTTTAATACTTTAGTTTGCGAGTTATAAACCCGACCATAAACTTTAAACATGGTGGAAGGGAAAACAATTGCTGCTGTCAGTGCTATTCTTTCTTTTCTGTCTTTTTTTAACAACTACATTACCGTTAAAGTAGTGCCTATTTATATACAGTTGAGGTCAAAAGTTTACATCCCCCTTTCAGGATCTGCAAAATGTAAATTATTTTACCAAAATAAGAGGGATCATACAAAATTTTTGTTTATTATTGTTTATTTAGTACTGACCTGAATAAGATATTTAACATAACAGATTCCAAGAGAAAGTAATAGTTGAGCTTATAAAAATTACAGTTCAAAAGTTTACATGCACTTGATTCTTAATATTGTGTTACTACCTGAATGTTGTTGTTGTTGTTTGTTTGTTTGTTTGTTTGTTTGTTTTATTAATGATAGTTGTTCATGAGTCCCTTGTTTGTCCTGGACAGTTAAACTGCTTGCTGTTCTTCAGAAATATCTCACAAATTCCTTGTTTTTTCAGCATTTTTGTGTATTTGAACCCTTTCCATCTATGATTGTATGATTTAATTGACTGTATGAGTAATAAGTTAAATTCAGAACACAGGGCAAGTAAACTTTTGGACGGGGTCATTTTTATAAATTCATCTAAAAGTTTCTCTTGTTATTCTATGGTTATCCATCAATTCATATTTTACGACAACAAAGCTGAATGTGACAAGCTCGTAATCATGATTTGTGGAAAAGGAAATTTCCAGTAGCAAGTGAAGGCAACATGTTTTGTTTTGAGGTCCATTTAAAGGGACAGTTCACCCAAAAATGAACACTCAGTCATTATTTACTCACCCTGAAGTTGTTCCAAACCTGTATGAGTTTCTTTCTTCTGCTGAACATAAAAGAAGATATCTTGAAGAATGTTGTTAACCATATAGTTGGCGGTAGCCATTGACTTCCATACTATGGAAGTCAATGGGGACCAGCAAGCGTTTGGTTACAAACATTCTTCACACATAAGAAAGAAAGAAAGAATGTTTTTGTGCTAATGTTTGGAGAGAGTTGTTTGAGACCAAATAACTGCATAAACATTTTATTAAAGGAAAAGTTCAGTCAAAAATAAAAAATAGCTGAAAATGTACTCACCCTCAGGCTATCCAAGATGTAAATTGTTTTCTTTTTTCTCCATGAGAACAGATTTGGAGAAATTTCTCATTAACGGTGGATCTTTTGCAGTGAATGGGTGCCGTCAAAATGAGAGTCCAAACAGCTGATAAAAACATCACAATAATCCACAAGTAATCCACACCATTAATTAACATCTTGTGAAGTGAAAATATGTGTGTTTGTGAGAAACAAATCCATTATTGAGGCATTTAAGCCTTTACTTCTGGCCAAAAATAAAAGTCCATAATTTATAATAACGCAATCTCCTGTTGTCCTCTCACATCAAAATCCATAAACACAATTGTTTTTGACTGTTTTCACTTCTGAACAGTGTTTGATCTGTGCATATTTCTCTCCTGATTCAGACAAGACAACATTTTCACTGGAGAAAGCAATATTATGGAAAGAACTTTTGACTTCACATGATGTTAACTGATGGACTAGATTGGTGTGGATTACTTGTGTATTATTGTGAAGTTTTTATTAGCAGTTTGGACTCTCATTCTGACGGCACCCATTCACTGCAGAGGATCCACTGGTGAGCAACTGATGTAATGCTAAATTTCTCCAATGATGAAGAAACAAAGTCATCTACATCTTGGAGTACATTTCCAGCAAACTCGCCTTTCTCCTGTAACGTTGAGAGAACCTTCGCAGAACGTTAGCCAAAGTTTGTTTTTAAGTTTAATGCCTAAGGGTTTGTTCAAATCTTATAACTCCAATTCTGAAAAGCAGCAGTAGTGATGCCAGCTTCAGCAAGCGGCTCTAAAATGTGTCACATCTGCCATTTAACATTTGCCGTTTGAATATGCAAGGGATTAAAAATCAGCAGCATTTGGCCTCGGAGATGAATAATTACTACAGACGGAGACAGACAGACTCTCGCTTTCCCGCTCCGCTGTTTGCTGTTTCGCCTGCTCTCCCTTATCTTATTTTCCGCTATCGCTTGCAACCCTAGGTCCCATCACTATTAAAGTGCAATGACGAGGGTATCTTTTGCAAAGGCTGCTGGGTAATGTGGCATCCTCTGAAAGGTTGCCTGGATGAATGCATCGTGCATTTAACTGATCGATCACATTTAAACGGAGAGGTGGATGCATTGCACATGGCACATTGCGATCTCACAGATCAGGTCTGGCCACGCTCACTTATTGATGTGCCTGTTGTGATCCCTCACGGCCTTCTGCAAATCACTGCAGTGTTTCACACAATGCATCAGCGCGGCCTTTTCATCAGTAAATGGAATAATGCTGTTTAGAGAACTCTTGAGAGAAAGCAGCATGCACAGAGAGAGATTGTGCATTAACATAAAGTAAAAGCCAATACAGCACTTGATATGATATGCAGACTACTTGTATTCATATTTTCAACTGTATTTATATATTCAAAAAATTATTTTAGGAATAGACATAATTTAGACATTCAGGGACTAAAAGCAGCTCCATAGTTCCTTATGTGATTCAAAATATCTATCTATCTATCTATCTATCTATCTATCGTTATATAGGTACTTAAAACTACTATTTAAAATAAAGACAAATTTAACAAATATTAAAATAAGTTACAAGAGATAAACATCAAGACATTTGATTTTATGTAATTAATTTAAATCACTTTATTTTAATTAAAATTTTTAGTCCACAGTTTAAGAAAACCTAAACATTGAGGAACATTCAATACTAAATAAGAGAACTGAATTATTTAAAATGATATATTACATTATTATATAATTCTAATATAATTACATTTACGTTAACTCACATCATCTTTAGCTTTTGTACTTCACTTTCCTTTTTTTGTATTTCACTTTCATTTTATAATTTTTATTGTATGTTATATTTTATTTACACTTGTGTGTTATATGTTAATTGCACATATTAAAATAATGAATTAATAATAATGAATATATTAATAACATATTTATAATTATAACTTCATACTGTATCATTAAATTATACATTACACTCATAACTGTACATTTTTACATAATTAATAATAAGCAATATTGATATTGTATAATTTATCATTTTAGCACATCGTTAAAATGACTATATTTACACACACATACACATAAATACATACAAAGTAATATATAATATTCTAATATTATTTGAATTATTTATTTTTGCAATATTTTGAAATTGCTAATAGTAATTATTAAAAAATATTTTTCAATAATTAATCAATAACAATAATTCAACAATGCTAATATTTATACTTACATAGATAAAGTGAAAACCATAATTTAAAAGTAATTGGAATAATCTGAATTCTTTATTTTATATTTTTTATTTCTAGTATTTTAGTAATTTTTAAAATAGATAATCAATAATTAAACAATAAGTAAATATTATATTATATTATATTATATTACAGTATTTAATTTATACTTATAGAAATAATATGCAAATTATTATTCAATTGTTTTATTGTAATTTTTGTAATATATTAAGTTGTTAATGGTAATTACTAAAATACTTAATTCATCCTGAATAATTAGTAATAATGATAATATTTTATTTAAAATAAATAATGAATTATTAATTAATCAATAACAATAAGCAGTAATGATAATATTCATACTTACAGAAATAAAATGAAACCCATTATTTAAATTTTTTACTTTATTTATGTTTTTTTGGGGAATATATTAAATTGTTAATAGTATTTATTAAAATAATGAATCATACTAATAATAGTAAAAATAATAAAAGTACAAATTATATATTTTTTTATTTATACTTACAGAAATAAAATGAAAACTATTATTTTATTATTTTATTTAAATTACTTATTTTAATTTTGTAATATATTACATTTTTTATAGTAATTACTAAAATAGCTCATCAATAATTATCAATCAATCAATCAATCAACAATGCTTGATTTATTATACTTATAGAAATAAAATGAAAATTACTATTTAATTATTATAATAATAAATAACAATCCAAGTTCATCAAAAATGAGCAGCTTTGTCATTACAGCAGAAATATCTTTGACCTCACGGCCAAATATGTGACCCTGGACCACAAAACCAGTCAGAAGGGTCTAAATAAATAATCTGAATAAAAGCTGAATAAATAAGCTTTCCATTGATGTATGGTTTGTTAGAAAAGGACAACATTTGGCAGAGATATATGAACTATAAATATGGAATCTGAGGGTGCAAAAAAATTTAAACATTGAGAAAATCACCTTTAAAGTTGTCCAAATTAAGTTCTCAGCAATGCATATTAGTAATCAAAAAATATGTTTTCATATATTTACAGTAGTAAATTTACAAAATATCTTCATAGAACATGATCTTTACCTAATATCCTAATGATTTTTGGCATATAAAAAATAATTATTTTGACCCATACTTTTGGCTATTGCTACAAATATAGGAGTAGGCAGTAGGCCTAAGAGACAAAAGAGTTGAGACCTGCTGCACTAAATCAGTTAAGGCTGCACATTAAAACATTATGTACAATAAATGAGTTTTGAAGTGTAAGCAGTCTAAGTGAGTGTGGGATGGACCTTAGCTGTGTCCGGGGCAGGGGTCAGAGCGCAGGCGGAGGATGTGATGTCAGGGCTGTGGCTGAAGGACGAAGCGCTGAGAGACTTTCTGAGCTCAGGAGCCACCAGAGCAGACGGAGGGCAGCTCCACTGGGCGAGCTTCACCTTCCTCCCGGAAATCAGATACGTCTTAAGACCTGTAGAGGACACACAGACACAGTGACCATCAAGTCCCAGCAGTGTTTGTCCACATCAGTTTGGTTCATTGTACATTGACCTGAGTTGACAGCGTTCGAATGAATTCATCAATCAACTCTGAGCAAACACATGGAGTGTGAAGAGAGACACTTACAGCAACACACTGCAAGTACACACTGTACACTTTTTGCCACAAGATAACATTTGCAGATTGCAGATGATGTTTTCCACAAAAAGGAAACAAAATAGAAAAAAATACATGTATTTTCTTTTTCTGTAAAGGTGTTTAGAAATATTATATAAATAGTTTTATTTTCTACTTATTTTAGTCGAAAATAGGGTTATTAAACCCTACGTCGTGTGGGTTTTGTTATATACAACAAAATAATTCAATTAAATTAAATACAATTAAAATAAGAGTAAGTTAGACTTTCATTATAGCTTTTAATAAATAAAATAATTTTCTAACAATAAACATCAAAATAATACAATTAAAATAAAATAAGAGTAAGTTAGGCTTTATTTGTATTTATCAATAAAACAAGATTAAGTTATGCTTTTTTATATTTATCAAAAAAATAAAATAAAATATTGAATCATTTTTTCCATACATAAACATCAAAATAATAAAATTACATTAAATACAATTAAAATAAAACAAGAGTAAGTTAGGCTTCATGTATAGATACCAATAATAAAATAAAATAAATATAAAATAAAATAATAAGACTTAAGTTAGGCTTCATTTATAGATAAATAAAATAAAATAAAATAAAATAAAATATTTAATCGTTTTTTTTCCATACAATAACCAGCTGAACTGTGTGGTTTTGTTGTCTTCTAACAATAAAATAAAATAAAATAAATTTCCATACAATAATCAGCTGAATTATGTGGTTTGTGTGCGTGTCTTCTAACAATAAACATTAAAATAAATGAATAAAATAAAATAATAAAATAAGAGTTAAGTTAGGCTTCATTTATAGATATCAATAAATAAAATTAAATATTTAATCTTTTTTCCATACAATAACCAGCTGAACTGTGTGGTTTTGTTTAAAATAAATAATGAAATAAAATAAAATAATTAAGTATTGTAAGTTAGGCTTCATTTACAGTTATCAGTAAAATAAAATAAAATATTTAATCATTTTTCCCATATTATAACTGAATTGTGAGTTTTTGTTATCTTCTAACAAAAAAAAATCTAAATAATACAAATAAAATAAATGAAATAAAAAATAAAACAAGAGTAAAAAGGTACACCGATTGCACACTGAGTCCGAAATTTTCATCCAAAATGTTTGCACATTTAAAAATAATTACAACTTTACTTTGTGCCTCCGAAACTTTTGTCTGTCATAAAAAATTCAGATGAGGTTCGATTTTCTGCGTTTTCGCATATGAAAATTTCAGACTTAGTGTGCAATGACCTTAAGTTAGACATCATTTATATTTATCAGTAAAATAAATAAATAAATAAACAAATAAAAGTTAGACTTAGTTTATAGTTTATCAATAAACTTCCCATAAACCAAAGAAAATGTATATATATTTTAATGCAATAACCATCATGGGTTAATGGTTGATCTTAATGAAATACAACCAACACCACACTTTGTGTAAAAATTAAGGTGTATTCCTGGTCAGGTGGTAAAAGGCATCCAAATGATGCCACTTCCTGTCATAATATTATAAAATGAAATACAGTTTTTCAGGAATGTCTGTAGGGCTTTACTCAAGGTCATACTATACAATCTGACAAGCAATAACCATAAAAGACAGTTGCCGTTTCATTCTGATCCAATCAGGCTTTTTAAAACCATATGATTTGTTAGAGAAATAAGAGGTCAGTGCAATCAATATTTTCTCAACCCTGGCTAAAAAACAGGTTTAGCTGGTCTCTCAACTAACAAATGCTCAAAACCTAACTAAAACCAGCAAACCAGGCATCAGGCTATATAAAGAACACATTACTTTAAGTGATAATTTGTATTGATTTCTCCATTCATAAGCAGCTCAGTTTGTCTCTGAAGTAATCAGACCTTCCACTGAGAGAATAAAATGAATCTTCAGTCGCTGCACTGATGAAACATCCTCACAGTCTCGCTGTCAAACACCTGCTGAACGCATCTATTTTCTGGAAAGGAGCTGGAGATACAAATAAAAATCCACAGGGAGGCTTGATGGAGGAAGAGAAAATAAGAAGCACTGACTGTGAGAGGTCAAGTGTTTTATAGTCACAACTAAAAGAGTCACTTTACACAAAATGCAGGCAGCTTCGGCTGACAGCAGAGGAACTAAAAACGTCTGGGCCAATGTCAATGTTTGGACTAAATGTCTGTGTTCGCGTCCTCACGCACGTAATTCACCTGTCAGCGAACAGCGGCGGTCGGCGTTCTGGCAGGAGATACACGAGCTGGCGCGGTCCAGCAGATTTGGCATAAAGTCGTTGTGTTGCTCCATATGGGGCCTGCCGTAAAACGCTCTTAAAACTTCATGAATATTTAACGAGGTTCGAAAATGGGGATTTCAATTTGGCCACTTCACCAAGATGACAGTGTGGAAACAACAAAACCCTTGGAGGAAAATGCGTGATGGGATTTATTAGTTTCTTTGTATCGATTAACCCTGAGCTTTACGACATACTGATGCAAAAAAGATACAATCATTTTGCATATTTCAGTAGCCATATGATGACCTATTTAGCATATTTACAGTCATAGTCAAAAATATTGGCACCCAATTATGCAATCTCAGAAAACTGTTGCAGTAGCAAATGTTTTGGTACTCAACGTTTAGTTTTAGTTTTAATTTAGTTTGCATTAGAACAAAACAAACAAACAAACAAACAAAAAAAAAACAGAAAAGTCAAATCTGATACAATTCCACACGGAACACAAAAAAATGCACTGGACAAAATTACTGGCACCCTTAATTGAAATCAATTGCTTCCTGTAACCATGAATGAGTTTCTTACACCTCTCTACTTGAATTTTGGACCACTCTTGTTTTGCAAACTGCTCCAGGTCATTCAGATTTGAAGGATGGCTTCTCCCAACTGCTGTTTTGAGATCTCTCCACAGGTGTTCTATGGGATTCAGATCTGGACTCATTGCTGGCCATTTCAGAACTCTCCAGCATTTTGTAACCATTTCTGAGTGCTTTTTGAAATGTGTTTCGGGTCATTGTCCTGCTGGAAGACCCATGACCTCTGGTGGAGACACAGCTTTCTGACACTGGCCACTACATTGCGCCCCAAAATTCTCTGGCAATCATCAGATTTCAGGATACTGTTCACATAGCCAAGGCATCCAGTGCAAGAAGCAGCAAAGCAATTCCAAAACATCTTTGAACCTCCACCATGTTTGACTGTAGGGACTGTGTTCTTTTCTTTAAAGGCCTCATTTCTTTTTCTGTAAACAGTGCCATGATGTCCTTTACCAAAAAGCTCTATTTTTGTCTCATCTGTCTCCCAGAAGGATTGTGGTTTTGTCACATAAGTTTTGGCAAACTCCAGTCTCCAGTTTGTGTCAGTGGTGTCCTACCATAGCGTCCCTTTTCATTCAGATGGCGACAGATGCAGTGCGAGCTGAAACTGTTGTACCCTGTGTCTGCAGATCAGCTTGATTTTGTGTGGAAGTTAATCTGGGTTCTTTATCCACCATTCGAACAATCCTTCATTGTAATTTTTCATTAATTTTGCTCTTCCACTCATGTCCAGGGAGGTTAGTACAGTGCCATGGGCTGTAAACCTCTTGATGACATTGAGCACAGTGGACACAGGAACATTAAGATCTCTGGAGATGGATTTGTAGCCTTGAGATTGTTAATGTTTTCCCACTATTTTTTTCTCTCAAATCCACAGACAACTCTTTACACTTCGTTCTTTTCTCCATGCTCAGTGTGGCACACAACACAAAGGCTGAGTCAACTTTTCTCCATTTTAACTGGTTGCAAGTGTGATTACTATATTGCCCACATCTGTTACTTGCTGCAAATTACAGGAGCATCACATGCTTGAAAAGC